>SJYV01046795.1:271931-306461 GCA_006410875.1 Neotragus pygmaeus | reverse complement strand
TTTTACTTTACAATACTCTATTGGCTTTGCCATACATCGACATGAATCCACCACAGGTGTACACGAGCTCCCAATCCTGAATCCCCCTCCCACCTCCCACCCCAAAATGTCTCTCTGGATCATCCCTGTGCACCAGCCCCAAGCATCCTGCATCCTGCATCGAACATAGACCGGTGCCTCGTTTCTTACATGATAGTATACATGCTTCAATGCCATTCTCCCAAATCATCCCACCCTCTCCCTCTCCCTCAGAGGCCAAAAGTTCATTCTATATGTCTGTGTCTCTTTTGTTGTCTCACATACAGGGTCATCATTACTATCTTTCTAAATTCCATATATATATGTCAGTATACTGTATTGGTGCTTTTCTTTCTGGCTTGCTTCACTCTGTATAATAGGCTCCAGTTTCATCCATCTCATTAGAACTGATTCAAATGTGTTCTTTTTAATGGCTGAGTAATACTCCATTGTGTATATGTACCACAGCTTGCTTATCCATTAATCTGCTGATGGACATTTAGGTTGTATTCTTAATAAAGCAACTTTGCAACAAGGGAAAGCATTCTATTTCATTAAAGTATGAAAAGTTTACTTAAAAACAAATGTTCCTCATTTATAATAAAACAAATAATCTCATTATCGGGAACTAAATGCAAAGAAACTGGACCTCGCATACATGAGATTTAACCTAGTAATACATCACGGAGATACCTAAACAAGTGACTCAAGAGTTATGGCTCTTGAACCACAGTAAGAAGGCAAGTATAAATTAGATCCATAATTTGGTAACTGCACTAAGAGGGAACACTTAAAAAAAAAAAAACAACTTATTTTTAATTGAAGGATAATAGCTTTACAGTATTGTGTTGGTTTCTACCAAACATCAATATGTATCAGCCATAGGTTAACCCGCGCCCCTCTCCCACCTAAATATCCCTCCCCCTCCCTCCTCATTACAACCCTCTGGCTGGTTACTAAGCCCCAGTTTGAGTAAGGGAACACTTTTTTTTAACAGTTTCATGAGTGTTTTAGAAGAAGGTGATCAGGTTCAGATATTTGTAGCATTTGGGAATCTGGGCTCAAGATCTGAGATATTCCTTTTAATGTGGGAACTGAAAGGCAGTGGATAAAGTTTATGGCATAACAGCTTAAACTTGGTGAATAGGATGTGTTCTGGATGGTAAAGGTCATCTTGATAAATTAATTAGCTGTTGTCTAAGATCTAAGCTGTTTTTCCTTTTTTTTTTTTTTTTAAAGCTGTTCTTCTATGTGAGAAATCTGTTATTCTCACCTAATTTTCACTTGTCCAGTTCAGTTCAGTTCAGTTCAGTTCAATTCAGTTGCTCAGTCGTTTCCAACTCTTTGCAACCCCAGAAAAGCATATTAAGTATTTGAATAACTTTATATTCAGGAATTCAGTGAAACGAATGATGATGTTATTTATTGCTTTACATCTTTATCTTTTTGGGCAAGAATTTTCTTGAACAAACAAGAAAGTTGACACAAGTATTCTAAGTTCATAATCTGGATACAATCTATGTGGGTGTGGGTGTACTCAGTTCTGTTTATCATTTCACTGATAGGAACAGAAGTTTTTACATTTAGTAGAGATGGAGTTGGATGGTATATGTTGTCTAGTCTAATTCCAAGATTTTATATATTTTTAGTTATTCTTAAAAGCTCCCAAGGGGTTAAATCTATTGATGAATTCTGTAATGCTATTTCATATAGTCATTGTTCACTGCAATATCTCAAATAGAANTTTTTACATTTAGTAGAGATGGAGTTGGATGGTATATGTTGTCTAGTCTAATTCCAAGATTTTATATATTTTTAGTTATTCTTAAAAGCTCCCAAGGGGTTAAATCTATTGATGAATTCTGTAATGCTATTTCATATAGTCATTGTTCACTGCAATATCTCAAATAGAATCATATTATTAATACACTAAGACACACAAGTGTTCAATACATATGGTGAATAATATATTCCTGAATTTGCAAGCGTCAATATAAAATTTAATATTTTCTCTGTGCCAGGCCTTGACATATCTGATAAATAAGCAAAATAATAAAATATAGGAATAAGAAATACTTTTTTTGGAGGTGATCAAACTCTGTAAATTTGAACATCTCATCAAAGAATTTGTCCTCACATTTTAGGAAGAACTTACATGGGAAATCTCTGCCTTGTACCCAGTTTTTTTCTTTAACTTACACTTTTTCCAAAGGTCATGGATCTTTAACAACTTTTAGTAGAAAGGAAATTACTTATTTATATTACCCTAAGACAAGAAGAAAATTTAATGAGTTAAGAATTTATGAATATAATGTATATTTCAATATGGCTACTTTTAATTAGACAAACAGCAACAAAAGCACCTTTAAAAATGGCAAGCTGTTTCTTCTTTTTGGATGATACACATTTCTCAGCGGTTTCGATATTTTATTTTACATACGTTAGTGGCTTCATTTCCACAGTGTTGGTATGGCCATAAAAAGCCTCAGCTTGAGAAGAATCAATGGAGATAACGAATTAGCCTACATTTTCACATTTATAATTATTTCTTCTCCACAAAAGAGAAAAATAAATACTCTGCAATCAGGGAGGAGATACTTTACGAATAACATTCAGACCTACACCAATGATAACATTGATGTTATTTTAAAGTGTATTTGATAGAAGGGAAAAAATGCTCTGGATCATAAATGACCTTTGAAACACAGACTGCTTACATATTTACTGTCTGATATGAGGTAAATAAATTAATTTATTTTAATTTTTGTTTCTTCAAATATAGGAATAGTTTGTTTGGTTGATGTGAGGAGAAAGGGTGACTTTGTATGTAAAAAAGTAAATGATAAAAAACACATGAAAATAGCTTTTAAATTCCTGGTGTGACTCATTAGAAGGAGGGTCTACTGCTATAGTTACGATATTCCTAGCTGAATCCGTGAAAGTTTAAACACCAATGTTGCTGAACTGTGGGTTTTACTAGCCTAAAAGGTTACTTTTAAACAACATAACAAAACTCCCTTAACATTCAGTTGTTTGTTTGTGCTTGTGAAAAATGAGTTGTGTGTATATGGATAGGGTGTGGAATAATGACAGGAAAGTATATATAGTTTATTATTTCATAAGTCTAAGGCAATTTCTATATACATTCAATTTGGTTTCATATCTTAAAACATATAATATAAATTCAAAAATATGTGGTGTGCTTTGGACTGTAGCCCACCAGGCTCTTCTGTCCATGGGATTTTTCAGGCAAGAATACTGGAGTGGGATGCCACTTTTCTCCTCCAGGGAATCTCCCTGACTCAGCGATAGAAACTGCATCTCCTGTATCTCCTGAATTGCACGCAGATTCTTTACTTGCTACGTTATTGGGGAAAGGACAACTGTTATTATTGGATACTAAAATAATGTTATTATTAAATTCAAGAAGCAAATTTTGTCAGATTAATGCAAAAGTTTCCAAATGTTTAGCTTAAATCTCAACACTGTTCTCATTGCAGAAGAAATAGGATATAAAATGCATCCATGAACTTCAATTTGACTTGTTGCTGTTGCTTAGTTGCTAACTCCTGTCTAGCTCTTTGTAATCCCATGAACTCTAGCCCATCAGGCTTCTCTGGCCACAGGATTTGCCAGGCAAGAACACTGGAGTGGGTTTTCATTTCCTTCTTCAAGAGATCTTCCTAACCCAGGGATCAAACCCATGTGTCCTCCATTTGCAGGTGGATTATTTACCAGTGAGCCACCAGGGAAGCCCCCTTAGTTTAAGTAGCACTATCTAATATGTTGGAGAAGGAAATGGTAACCCACTCCAGTATTCTTTCCTAGAGTCCTATGGACAGAGGAGACTGGTGGGTTGCTGTCTATGGGGTCGCACAGAGTCAGACACGACTGAGGCAATTTAGTATGCATGCATGCATTGGAGAAGGAAATGGCAACCCACTCCAGTATTCTCGTCTGGAGAATCCCAGGGACAGAGGAGCCTGGTGGGCTGCCATCCATGAGGTCACACAGAGTTGGACATGATTGAAGTGACTTAGCAGCAGCAGCAGCATCTAATATGTATCATGGCTGATGAAGGCAGTAAGAAATACCCTAGAATGATATACTACTGTAATTAAAATTACAGGTATGAATTTACATAAAATAAAAGAAAGTTATTTAAAGGGCATTATTTTTGGCATATAAAATGCCATTATATCAATTAAATGGCTTAGGTACATTAAGTATCAAGTGTATTATTCTCATTTTTATTCAATAAATTACAGTATCTGTGGAAATTGATGAAAACAAAGTCTCGCTTTCTAGTCCAAAGTCTCAAATGCTCTATGTTGGGAAACATCACTTACTCTCATATTAGACATATATCAGGGCCAGCTTAAAAGAATCAGTATTATAAATAGTCAAATGCTCAAGTAAAATTTTAACATCTGTGGAGGCAATGCATTTCATCTTAGGAAAGACATACAGTTCTGGCATCAATAGCACCACCTCCAAACAAGCTGTCCACTTTCCTGGTTACAGGCATACCTGGGCTGGAAACTGTTCACATCTGGCTCTCCATGCCTTTCTGTGCCATGTTCTTGGTAACCCTGGTGGGCAATGTGACCATCAAGACATTTATCTGGAAGGAACATGCCCTCCACGTGCCTATGTACCTCTTCCTGGTCATGCTAGCTGCCTTCCATCTGGGTCTGTCCCTCTTCACCTTCCCCACAATGCTGAGGATCTGCTGGCTGAATGCTAGAGAACTCACTTTATATGCTTGCTTAACCCAAATGTCTTTTATTCACACTTTGCCGGATTTTGAGTCAGCTATCATACTGGCACTGGCCTTTGACCATTATGTGGCCATTTCTCATCCATTGCACTATTCTTCCATTCTCACCAGCAGTGTTTAATTGTGAGGATAAGTTTGGCCATTGTAGGGTGAGCCATGATGCCCAAGTACCCCTTTCTATCCACTTGAGGAGGCTATGCTTCTGTCATTTTAATGTAGTTTCTCATTCCTATGGCCTGCATTCTGATATTCTAAAGCTTTCTTGCTCCAGCACTAGGATCAGTAGGATTTTTGGACTCTTTATGGTGCTTTCCAACATGGGCATTGATTTTCTCCTTTCTTATTTCTTACCTGTTGATTCTGAAAACCACCCTGAGTATTTTATCCCATGATTGCTACCTCAAAACTCTCAACACCTGTATTTCCCACCTCTCTACTGTAGCCCTCTTCTTCACACCTATGATCTGCTTGTCTATACTTTACCAATTTGGCCCAAGATTTTCTCAAACATCTTTGTACTCATGGCCAACATGCATTTTCTCTTTCCTCCTGTGATGAACCGCATCGTCTATGAGGTGAAAATCAAGCAGATCCAAAATAAAACCTTATAACTCTTCATCAAAAAAAGACCTGAAGAATCCTGAGCCAAATTTATAACATGAATTTTGGAAAATAGATACAAGTCAATAGTCACTATCCCAAATTTTCCAGCTGAAGTGACTTTTCTTCATTGCTATATACATAAGGAGGCAAGTAAAAGGCCTGAATGTGTTTTATTTTCACAACTTACACTGGCCATGATTCTCCCTTTCAGCACCAGCCTTTGGTTTAAATTTATCATGATACTTTTCTGTGCCCAATTACTTTATGAATTGATGATTATTTTCATTTCAAATTTTGGAAGTTGTTTACAGTTTTTTGTGTTTTTCTTCAGTTCTATAAAAGACACTTTTTTTTTTCATTATCTCTTTTCCCATGCTTCTTTATCGTTATAATATAATAACAGTTCCATTAAATACTCCAGTATTTAAATCCAGATTTTCTACACATGTAAAATTATCTCTTTCTTGAATATTCACTATTCATGATAATTAAGTTTGAGACATCTCATAAAGCAGCACTGATTGATTAGATCAGGTAAGTAGAAGCTTAGGATATAGTATAGTTATGTGAAGTGAAATTGGGATGGTTAACTCTGGTGGGGACAAAATGGCAAGCTAAAATTAACACAATAACTCAACAGAAAATTTTTTCAAAATGATAATAAAGTCAATTATACAAAAATTGTAGTCTCTTTCTTTTTGATCAAAAACAAAAAAAAAATTCTTGATTGTACAGTAAGATTTGTCAAGGGGATGATTTCATTACCAGTGTTTCCAATTCAGTTCAGTTCAGTTCCATTCAGTCACTCAGTTGTGTCCAACTCTTTGCAATCCCATGAACCACAGCATGCCAGGCCTCCCTGTCCATCACCAGCTCCTGGAATTCACCCAAACTCATGTCCATTGAGTCGGTGATGCCGTCCAATCATCTCATCCTCTTGTCGTCCCCTTCTCCTCCTGCCCTCAATCTTATATCAGAGTAAATAAAAAAGAAGGTAATGGAGGTGATGGGATTCCAATTGAGCTATTTCAAATTCTAAAAGATGATGTTGTTAAAGTCCTGTACTCTATATGTCAGCAAATTTGGAAAACTCAGCAGTGGGTATAGGACTGGAAAAGGTCAGTTTTCATTCCAATTCTAAACAAAAGGCAATGCCAAAGAATTTTCAAACTCATTTTTCATGCTAGCAACATCATTTTCAAAATTCTCAAGCTAGGCTTCAACAGTACATGAACTGAGAACTTCCAGATATACAAGCTGGATTTAGAAAAGGCAGAGGAACTAGAGCTCAAATTGCTAACATCTGTTGGATCAAAAAAAAAAAAAAGGGAATTCCAGGAAATAAAAAAAAAATCTACTATTGTTTCACTGACTACGCAAAAGCCTTGACAGTGTTCAGTTCAGTTCAGTGGCTCAGTCGTGTGTGACTCTTTGTGAACTCATGAACCACAGCACACCAGGCCTCCCTGGCCATCACTGACTCCCGGAGTCCACGCAAACACATGTCCTTTGAGTCAGTGATGCCATCCAACCATCTCATCCTCTGTCATCCCTTTCTCCTCCTGCCCTCAATCTTTCCCAGCATCAGGGTCTTTTCCTGTGAGTCAGCTCTTCCCATCAGGTGGCCACAGTATTGGAGTTTCAGCTTCAACATCAGTCCTGCCAATGAGCATCTAGGACTGATCTCCTTTAGGATGGACTGCAGTCCAAGGGACTCTCAAGAGTCTTTTCCAACACCAAGTTTCAAAAGCATCAATTCTTCAGTGCTCAGTTTTCTTTATATTCCAACTCTCACATCCATATGTGACCACTGGAAAAACCATAGCTTTGACTAGACAAACCTTTGTTGAAAAAGTAACATCTCTGCTTTTTAATATGCTGTCTAGGTTGGTCATAACTTTCCTTCCAAGGAGTCTTTTAATTTCATGNTTCCACGGTCACCCTGCACCGAGATCCCGGCTCTGTTCTGCTGTCGGCTAGCGACGAATTTGTGACTGTGTGCCGCGGTTGCCCTTCACTGATTTTCCTACTGTGTGCTGAGGTCGCCCTGTGCCAAGGTCAGGGCTGTGTACCGTGGTCGCCATGCCCTGAGATCCGGCCTGTGTGCCGTGGTCACCCTGTGTTGATATACGTCCTTTGTGCTGTGATGGCTCTGTGCCGAGATCCGGGCTGTGTGCCGCTGTCGCCTTGCGCCAAGGTTCTGGCTGTGTGCAGTGGTCGTCAACTGCCAAAGTTCTTGCTGTGTGCCAGGGTCGCCGTTGGCCGAGATCAGGGTGTATTCTGCTATCGGCTTGCTAACAACTCTGGTCTCTATCCCGGTCGCTCTGTGCCGAGGTCTGTGCTGTGAGTCACTGTCGCCTTGTGCCGAGATCCGGGCTGTGTGCCGTGGTAGCCTTCTGCAGATGTCCAGGTTGTTTGCTGCGGTCGACCTGCAACGAGGTCCAGGCTGTGTGCCGTGGTCGCCCTTCTCCGAGGTCTGGGCTGTGTGCTGTGGTCACCATCTGTCAAAGTCCGTGCTGTGTGCCAGTGTCGCCCTGGTCCGAAGTCGGGGTGTTTTCCACCTTCGGCTTGCGACGAGATCCGGGCTCTGTACCGTGGTCACTCTGCCCCAAGGTCTGTGCTATGTACCATTGTCGCCTTGTGCCGAGGTCTGGGTTTGTGCCGCGGTAGCCTTCTGCAGATATCCGGGCTGTGTGCCACGATCGCCCTGCGCCGAGGTCCAGGCTGTGTGCCGTGGTCACCCTGCACCGAGGTCTGGCCTTTGTTCTGCGGTCACCCTGCGCCCAGGTCCAGGCTGTGTTGCGCTGTTGGCTAGCGACGAGTTCCGGACTGTATGCCGCATGCACCCTTCACTGATGTTCGGGCTGAGTGCCGCGGTCACCCTGTGCCAAAGTCGGGGCTGTGTGCTCCGGAGTTCTGCGTTGAGGTCCCGGCTGTCTTCAGCCCTCGTCTTATGACAAGTTCTGGGCTCTGTGCCTTGGTCACCCTGGACTGAGGACTGAAATATGTGCCACGGTCGCCTGTGCTGAAGTCCGGGCTGTGTGCCACAGCAGCCTTCTGTAGAGGTCCGGGCTGTGTGCCGCGGGTGCCCCGCGCCAATATCCAGGCTGTGAGCGGCGAACACCCTGCACCAAAATCCGATCTGTATGCTGCAGTTGCCCTGCCCTGAGGTTCGGCCTGAGTTCCGCATTGGCCCTGCGCTGAAGTCTGGCCTGTGTGCCACGGTCACCCTGTGCTGAGGTCCAGGCTGTGTGCCGCAGTAACCATGCGCCGAGGTGCAGGCTGTGTGCTGGGGTCACCCTGCATTGCTGTCCGGACTGTATGCCGTGGTCGCCCTGCGCCGTGGTCCAGGCTGTGTGCCGCAGTTGCCCTGCATCGCAGTTCGGACTGTGTTCTGTGGTCACCCTGTGCTGTGGTCCAGCCTGTGTGCCGCAGTCGCCCTGTGCCGAAATCGGTCCTTTGTGCCGCAGTCACCCTGCGCCTAGGTCTGGGATGTGTTCTGCGGTCAACCAGTGACGAGTTCCGGATTGTGTACCACGGTCGCCCTTCACTGAGGTTCGGGCCGTGTGCTGCAGTCGCCCTGCACCAAAGTCCGGCCTGTGTATCGGGTTGCACTGCGCCGATGTTCTGGATGTGTGCAGTGGTCGTCATCTGCCGAGGTTCATGCTGTGTGCCAGGGTCGCCATGGGCCGAGGTCAGGGTATATTCTGACATTGGCTTGCGAAGTGTTCCGGGCTCTGTACCACAGTTGATCTGCACCGAGGTCCATGCTGTGTGCCAGTGTCCCTGTGTGCCGAGATCCGGGCTGTGTACTGTCGTAGCCTTCTGCAGATATCCAGGCCGTGTGCTGCGGTCACCCTGTGACAAGGTCCAGCCTGTGTGCTCTGGTCTCCCTGCGCCAAGGTCCAGGCTGTGTTCCGTGAACATCTAGCGAGGGGTTCCAGAATGTTTGCTGCGGTCGCCCTTCACTGATATTGGGGCTGTGTGCCACGGTCACCCCGCGCCGAGGTCCAGGAAGTGTTCTACTGTCGGCTAGCAATGAGTTCGGGACTGTGTGCCTTGGTTGCCCTTCACTGACATTCGTTCTGTGTACCAGGGTCACCCTGCACGGAGGTCCGTGCTGTGTGCCGCGGTTGCCCTGCGCCGAGGTCCGGACTGTGTTCCATGGTCGACTAGCCACGAGTTCCAGGCTGTGTGCTGCAGTTGCCCTGGGCCAAGGTCCGGGCTCTGTGCCACAGTCGCCCTTCACTAAGTTTCGGGCTGTGTGCCGCGATCGCCCTGTGCCGAGATCTGGGCTGTGTGCCACGGTAGCCTTCTGCAGATGTCCGGGCTGTGTGCCACGGTCATCCTGCCCCAAGGTCCGAGTTGTGTGCTGCGGTTGCCCTTCACTGAGGTGCGGGCTGTTTGCTGTGGTCGCCATGTACCAAAATACGTGCTGTGTGCCAGGGTCACCTCGAACGAGGTCGAGGTGTGTTCCACCCTCGGCTTGTGACAAGATCCGGGCTCTGTACAGTGGTCCCTCTGCGCCTAGGACCGTGCTGTGTGCCACTGTCACTTTGTGCTGAGATCCAGGTGTGTGCCATGTTAGCCTTCTGCAGATGTCCGAGCTGTGTGCTGCGGTTGTCCTGTGCCAAGATCCAGGCTGTGAGCCACGATCACAGTGCACCAAAATCCAGCCTGTGTGCCGTGGTTGTCCTACGCCAAAGTTCGGCCTGGGACCCGCGGTTGCCCTTCACTGAGTTCTGGCCTGTGTGCCACGGTCACCCTGCACCGAGGTCCAGGCTGTGTGCCGCGGTCGCCCTGCATCGCGGTCTTGGCTGTGTTCCACGGTAGTCCTGTGCCCAAATCCGGGCTGTGTTCCTTGGTCGGCTAGGGATGAGTTCCGGGCTCTGTGCCGCGTTCGCTCTCCTCTGAGGTCCAGGCTGTGTACCATGGTCGACAACTGCCGAGGTCCGTGCTGTGTGCCAGTGTTGCCCTGCGCGAAATTCCGGGCTGTGAGCCATGGTCTGGGCTGTGTTCTGCCCTCGCCTTGCGACAAGTTCCTGGCTCTGTGTCGCAGTGGCTCTGCGTCGAGGTCCGTCCTGTGTGCCATGGTCACCATGTGACGAGGTCCAGGCTGTGTGCCACGGTAGCCTTCTGCAGAGTTCTGGGCTGTGTGTCATGGTCACCCTGTGCTGAGGTCCCGGCTGTGTGCTGCAGTTGCCCTGCGCCGAAGTCCGGCCTGTGTGCCGCCTTTGCCCTGTGCCGATATACGTCCTTTGTGCCATGGTGGCCCTGTGCCTAAGTCTGGGATGTGTTCCGCGGTTGGCTAGCGATGATTTCCGGACTGTGTACCACGGTCGCCCTTCACTGATGTTCGGGCTGTGTGCTGCAGTCGCCTTTCACTGAGATTCGGGCTGTGTATCGCAGTTGCCTTGCGCCGAGTTCCGCGCTGTGTGCCGCGGTCACCCAGCGACTAGTTTAGGGCTGTGTGCCACAGTCGCCTGCACCGAGGTCCGGGCTGTGTGCCGTTGTAACCCTGCACCGTAGTCCGGCCTGTGTGCCGCGGTCAACCTGCGCCAAAATCCGTCCTTTGTGCCGCAGTCACCCTGTGCCCCTGGTCTGGGATGTGTTCCGCTGTCGGCTAGTGATGAGTTCCGGTCTGTGTACCACGGTCCCCCTTCACTTATGTTTGAGCTGTGTGCCGTGGTCACCCTGCGCTGAATTCTGGTCTGTGTGCCGTGGTCGCCTTACACCAATGTTCTGGCTGTGTGCAGTGGTCGTCATCTGCCGAAGTTCTTGCTCTGTGCCAGGGTCACCAGTGACCAAGGTCGGGGTGTATTCCACCATCGGCTTGCTAAGAACTCTGGTCTCTGTAGCCCGGTCGCTCTGCGCCGAGGTCCGTTCTGTGCGTCACTGTCGCCTTGTGCCGAGATCCGTGCTGTGTGCCGTGCTAGCCTTCTGCAGATGTCCAGGCTGTTTGCCGTGGTCGCACTGCACCAAGATCCAGGCTGTGTGCCACAGTCACCCTGCTACGAGGTCCAGGTTGTGTGCCACGGTCGCCCTTCGCCGAGGTCCGGGCTGTGTGCTGTGGTCGCCATCTGTCAAAGTCTGTGCTGTGTGCCAAGGTCACCCTGGGCCGAAGTTGGGGTGTTTTCCACCTTTGGCTTGCGATGAGATCCAGGCTCTGTACCGTGGTCGCTCTGCACCAAGGTCCATGCTGTGTACCACTGTCGCCTTGTGCNTGGTCGCCATCTGTCAAAGTCTGTGCTGTGTGCCAAGGTCACCCTGGGCCGAAGTTGGGGTGTTTTCCACCTTTGGCTTGCGATGAGATCCAGGCTCTGTACCGTGGTCGCTCTGCACCAAGGTCCATGCTGTGTACCACTGTCGCCTTGTGCCGAGATCCGGGTGTGTGCCGCGGTAGGTTTCTGCAGATGTCCGGGCTGTGTGCCGTGATCGCCCTGCGCCGAGGTCTGGCCTTTGTTCCACGGTTACCCTGTGCCCAGGTCCGGGCTGTGTTCTGCTGTTGGCTAGCAACGAGTTCTGGACTGTGTGCCACAGGCACCCTTCACTGATGTTTGGGCTGAGTACCGCAGTCACCCTGCACCAAAGTCGGGGCTGTGTGCTCTGGAGCTCTGCATTGAGGTCCCGGCTATGTTCAGCCCTCGTCTTGCGACGAGTTCTGGGCTCTGTGCCGTGGTTGCTCTGCACCGAGGACTGGAATATGTGCCAGGGTCGCACGTGCCAAAGTCTGGGCTGTGTGCCATGGCAGCCTTCTGCAGAGGTCCGGGCTGTGTGCCACGGGTGCCCTGCACCAAGATCCGGACTGTGAGTGGTGAACACCCTGAACTGAAATCCGACCTGTATGCCACGGTTGCCCTGCCCCCAGGTTCGGCCTGTGTTCCGCGGTCACCCTGCACTGAAGTTTGGCCTGTGGGCTGTGGTCACCCTGTGCCGAGGTCCAGGCTGTGTGCCGTGGTCGCCCTGCCCCGAGGTTCGTGCTGTGTGCCGCCCTTGGCTTGCGATGTGTTTCCGGCTCTGTGCCGCTGTTGCTCTGCGGCGAGGTCTGTGCTGTGTGCCATGGACACCCTGTGCCGAAGTCCGGGCTGTGTGCCGCAGTCGCCTTCTGCAGAAGTCCAGACTGTGTGCCGAGGTCACCCTGCCCAAAGTCCGGGCTGTGTGCCACAGTCGCCCTGCACCGAGGTCTGGCATGTGTGCCACGGTCACCCTGCGCTGAGGTCTGGCCTGTGTGCTGCTCTCGCCCTGCGCTGAGGTCCTGTCTGTGTGCCGCGGTCACCATGTACTGAGGTCTGGGCAGGGTACTGTGGTCGGCTAGTGACAATTTCCGTGCTCTGTGCCTCGGTCACCCTTCAAAGATTTCCGGGCTGTTTGCTGTGGTCGCCCTTCACTGAAGTTCAGTCTGTGTGCTGCGGTTGCCCTGTGCCAAGGTCCGAGCCGTGTTCCATGGTCAGCTAGCGACGAGCTCCATACTGTGTGCCACGGTTGACCTTCACTTATGTTCAGGCTGTGTGCCGTGGTCGCCCTGCGCCGAAGTCTGGGCTCTGTGCTGTGGTCGCCTAGTACCGAGGTCTGTCCTGTGTGCCACAGTCACCCTGAGCCGAGGTTCGGGCTGTGTGCAGTGGTCGCCCTGCGCTGAGGTCTGGGCTGTGTGCCGAGGTCGACTAGCGCGGAGGTTCAGCGTGTGTGCCATGGTCGCCCAACGCCAAGGTTCATGCTGTGTGCAGTGGTCACCATCTGCCGAAGTCCGTGCTGTGTGTCAGGGTGGCCTTGGGCAGAGGTTGGGGTGTATTCCGCCCTCAGCTTGCGAAGAGTTCCAGGCTCTGTACCGCCGTCGCTCTGTGCTGAGGTCCGTGTTGTGTGCCACTGTCGCCCTGTGTCGAGGTCCGGGCCTTGTGTCGCGGTCAGCCAGCACCGAAGTCCAGGCTGTGTGACACGGTCATCTGCGCCGAGGTCCAGGTTGTGTGCCCTGGTCGCCCTGCGCCGAGTTCCGGGCTGTGAACCGTGGTCACCCTGCACCGAGATCCAGGCTGTGTGCTGCAGTTGCACTGCACCAAGGTCTGGGCTGTGTGTGGCAGTCACCCTGTGCCGAGGACTGGGCTGTGTTCCGTGGTCAGCTAGAGACAAATTGTGGGCTCTGTGCCGCAGTTGCACTGCGACGAGGTCCGGGCTCTGTCACGCGGTCGCCATCTGCCGAGGTCTGTTTTGTATGCCAGAGTCGCCCTGCGCAGAGGTCCCGGCTGTGTGCTGATGTCGCCCTTAATGGAGGTTCGGGCTGTGTGCTGTGATCACCCTTTACTGATGTTCAGGCTGTGTGCCTTGGTGGCCCTGTGCCGAGTTCTGGGCTGTGTGCCATGGTCATCATCTGACGTAGTACGTGCTGTGTGCCAGGATTGCCCTGGGGTGAGGTCGGTGTGTGTTCCACCTTCGGCTGATGACGAATTCCATGCTCTTTACCGTGGTTGCTCTGTGCCAGGTTCCGTCCTGTGTGCCACTGTCACCCTGAGCCAAGATCCAGGCTGTGTGCCACGGTAGCATTCTGCAGATGTCTGGGCTGTGTGCTGCGGTCGCCTTGCGCTGAAGTCCGGCCTTTGTGCTGTGGTCGCCCTGCGCCGAGGTCCAGGCTGTGTTCCGTGGTTGGCTAGCGACGAGTTCCGGACTGTTTGCCGAGGTCGCCCTTCACTCATATTCCGGCTGTATGCCATGGTCTCACTGCGCCGAGGTCCGGGCTGTGTTCTGCAGTTGGCTAGTGACGAGTTCCGGACTGTTTGCCGAGGTTGCCCTTCACTCATATTCCGGCTGTATGCTGTGGTCTCACTGTGCCGAGGGCCGGGCTGTGTTCCACGGTTGGCTAGCGACGAGTTCCGATCTGTGGGCCATGTTCGCCCTGTGCCGGAGTCGGGCTATGTGTTGCAGTCGCCCTGTGCTGAGGTCGGGACACTGTTCAGCCCTCGGCTTGAGACAAGTTCCAGGCTCTATGCAGTGGTCGCTCTGCTCCGAGTTCCAGACTGTGTGCCACGGTCGCCCATGCCGAAGTCCAGGCTTGTGCCGCGGTAGCCTTCTGCAGAGGTCCAGGCTGTGTGTGGCGGGTGCGCTGTGCCGAGATCCGGGCTGTGAGCCACGGAAACCTTGCGCCAATATCCATTCTGTGTGCTGTGATTGCCCTGCACCATGTTCAACCTGTGTAATGCGGTCATCCTGTGCCGAGGTCCGGCCTGTGTGCTGCGGTCGCCCTGCTCCGTGTTCCGGGCTGTGTTGCGCAGTCAGCTAGGCACTAGTTCTGGGCTCTGTGCCGTGTTCGCTCTCCTCTGAGGTCCGGGGTGTGTGCTGCGGTCGCATCTGCTGAGGTCCGATCTGTGTGCCAGGCTCAACCTGCGCGGATTTCTGGGCTGTGTGCCGCTGTTGCCCTGCACCAAGGTCCGGGCTGTGTTCCGCCCTCGGCTTGCCACGAGTTCCCAGCTCTGTGCCACTGTTGATCTGCGCCAAGGTCCGTGCTGTGTCCCACGGTCACCCTGTGCCAAAGTCTGGGCTGTGTGAAACAGTAGTCTTCTACAGAGGTCCAGCCTGAGTGCCGAGGTTGCCCTGCGCCGAAGTCGGGGCTGTGTGCTGCGGTCGCCCTGCGCCAAGGTTCGGACTGTGAGCTGCAGCCGCCCTGCGCCAAGTTACGGGCTTTGTGCCGTGGTCACCCTGCGCTGAGGTCCGGGATGTGTGCCGCAGTCACCCTGCACTGAGGTCCGGCCTCTGTGCTGTGGTCACCCTGAGCTGATGTCTGGGCTGTGTTTCACAGTCACTCTTCAATGATTTTCAGGCTGTGTGCCACGGTCGTCCTGTCCTGAATTCTGGGCTGTGTGCTGCGGTCGCCTGTGCCGAGGTCTGGCNTCCGGCCTCTGTGCTGTGGTCACCCTGAGCTGATGTCTGGGCTGTGTTTCACAGTCACTCTTCAATGATTTTCAGGCTGTGTGCCACGGTCGTCCTGTCCTGAATTCTGGGCTGTGTGCTGCGGTCGCCTGTGCCGAGGTCTGGCTTGTGTGCCGCGGTTGCCCTGCACCGAGGTCCGGGCTGTATTCCACGGTCGGTTAGCGACGAGTTCCGTAATCTATGCCCCGTTCGCCCTGCACAGATTTCCGGGCTGTGTGCCACGGTCACATTTGACTGAGGTTCAGGCTGTGTGTTGTGGTCGGCCTGCACCGAGGTCCGGTCTGTGGGCCGCATTCACCCTGCGCCGAGGTCTGCGCTGTGTGCCGTGGTGGCCCTGCACCGAGGTCTGTGCTGTGTGCCATGGTCACCCTGTGCCGAGGTCCATGCCTTCTGCTGCGGTTGCCTTGTGCTGAGGTCTGGGCTGTGTTCCGTGGTTGGCTAGCCACGAATTCTGAGCTCTGTGCCACAGTCGCCCTGCACAGATTTTTGGGCTGTGTGCCGCACTCGCCCTGCACCAAGATCTGGGCTGTGTGCCGCAGTCGCCCTTCACCAAAGTCCGGGCTGTGTTCCGTGATCAGGTAGCGACCAGTTCTGGGCTGTTTGCCGCGGTTGCCCTTCACTGTGGTTCGGGCTGTGTGCCGCGGTCGCCCTGCACCGAGGTCCGTGATGTGTGCTGCAGTGGCCCTGCACCGAGGTCCATGCTGTCTGCTGTGGTTGCCCTGCGCCATTGTTCGGGCTGTGTTCCGCGGTTGGCTAGCCACAAATTCCAGGCTCTGTGCTGCGTTCGCCCTGCACAGATTTCTGGGCTGTGTGCTGCGGTCGTCCTTCAATCAGGTTCGATCTGTGTGCCGCGGTCACCCTGCGCGGAAGTCCGGGCTGTGTGCTGCGGTCGCCCTGCACCGACGTCTGGGCTGTGTGCTGCAGTTGCCCAGTGCCGAGGTCTGGGCTGTGTGCCGTGGCCTCCATCTGGCGAAGTCCATGCTGTGTGCCAGGGTCTCCCTGGGCAGAGGTCAGCGTGTGTTCCACCTTTGGCTTGCAACGAGTTCCAGCCTGTGTGCCGCGGTCACCCTGTGCCAAGGTCCGGGCTGTGTTCCGCCCTTGGCTTGCAATGATTTCTGTCGCTCTGCACGGAGGTCCAGACTGTGTGCCATGGTCGCCTGTGCTGAAGTCTGGGTTGTGTGCCGCAGTATCAGTCTGCAGAGGTCCGGGCTGTGTGCCGCGGTCGCCCTGCACCAAGATCCGGGCTATGAACCATGCTTGCCCTGTGCCGACGTCTGGCCTGTGTGCTGCCGTCGCCCTGCGCTGAGGTCTGGGCTGTGTGCCGTGGTCGCCCTGTGCCTAGGTCCGGGCTGTGTGCTGCAGTCGCCCTGTGCCAAGGTCCAGGCTGTGAGCTGCAGTCGCCCTGCACCAAGTTACAGGCTTTGTGTCGCCATCACCCTGCACTGAGGACCAGGATGTGTACCGCAGTCACCCTGCACTGAGGTCTGGCCTCTGTGCCGTGGTCGCCCTGCGCCGAGGTCTGGGCTGTGTTTCACAGTCACCCTTCAATGATTTTCGGGCTGTGTGCCACGGTCGTCCTGTACTGAGTTCTGGGCTGTGTGGTGCGGTCGCCTGTGCCGAGGTCTGGCTTGTGTGCCACGGTCGCCCTGCACCGAAGTCAGGGCTGTATTCCACGGTCAGCTAGTGACAAATTCCTTGATCTTTGCCCCGTTCACCCTGCACAGATTTCCGGGCTGTGTGCCGCGGTCACATTTCACTGAGGTTCAGGCTGTGTGTTGTGGTTGCCCTGCGCCAAGGTCCAGGCTGTGGGCCGTGGTCGCTCTGTGCCAAGGACTTCGCTGTGTGCCACAGTGGTCCTGCACCGATGTCCGGGCTGCGTGCCGTGGTCACCCTGTGCCAAGGTCCATGCTGTCTGCTGTGGTTGCCCTGCGCCAAGGTCCGGTCTGTGTTCCGTGGTCGGCTAGCCACGAATTCCTGGCTTTGTGCCACGGTCACCCTGCACAGATTTCCGGGCTGTGTGCTCGGTCGTCCTTCATGGAGTTTCGGGCTGTGTGCTGCACTCACCCTGCACCGAGATCTGGGCTGTGTGCCGCGGTCGCCCTTCACCAAAGTCTGGGCTGTGTTCCTTGATCGGCTAGCGACGAGTTCCGGGCTGTTTGCCGCTGTCACCCTTCACCCTGGTTCTGGCTGTGTTCTGTGGTCGCCCTGCACTGAGGTCCGTGATGTGTGCTGCAGTGGCCCTGCACCGAGGTCTGTTCTGTGTGCCACATTTGCCCTCTGCCGAGGTCCAGGCTGTGTTCTGCGGTTGGCTAGTGACGAGTTCCGGGCTCTGTGCCGTGGTCGCTCTGCACCAAGGTTCGGGCTGTGTGCTGCGGTCACCTTTCACTGAGGTTCAGGTTGTGTACTGTGTTCGCCCTGCGCCGAGTTCCGGGCTGTGTGCCGCCATTGCCCTGCACCAGGCCCGGGCTGTGTGTCCTAGTCGCCCTGCGCAGAGTTTGGGGATGTGTGCCGTGTTCGCCACCTGCCGAAGTCCATGCTGTGTGCCAGGGTTGCCGTGGGCCAAGGTTGGGGTGTGATCTGCCCTCGGCTTGTGACGAGTTCTGGGCTCTGTACTGCGGTCGCCCTTCACTGATGTTCGGGCTGTGTGCCGCAGTCTTCCTGCGCCGAGATCTGGGCTGTGTGCCACCATCGCCCTATGCCGAGGTCTCGCCTGTGTTCCACAGTCACCTTGTGCCGAGGTTCTGGCTGTGTGCAGTGGCTGTCATCTGCCAAAGTCCATGCTGTGTGCCAGGGTTGCCGTTGGCCGAGGTTGGGGTGTTTCCACCATCAACTTGCGAAGAGTTCCAATCTCTGTACCACGGTCGCTCTGCGCCAAGGTCCATGCTGTGCGCCACTGTGGCCTTGTGCTGAGATCCGGGCTGTGTGTCGTGGTAGCCTTCTGCAGATGTCCAGGCAGTTTACCGCGGTCACCCTGAACTGAGGTCCAGGCTGTTTGCCTGGGTCGCCCTGTGACGAGGTCTGAGCTGTGTGCTGTGTTCGCCATCTGCAAAAGTCTGTGCTGTGTGCCAGGGTCGCCCTGGGCAGAGGTGGGGTGTTTCCACCTTCAGCTTGTGACGAAGTCCAGGCTCTGTACTATGGTCGCTCTGCGCCGAGGTCCGTGCTGTGTACCACTGTTGCCTTGTACCGAGATCTGGGTGTGTGCTGCAATCACGCTGTGCCAAGGTCCAGGCTGTGTGCCGCGGTTACCCTGCACCGAGTTCTGGCCTTTGTTCCGTGGTCACCCTGTGCCGAGGTCCGGGCTGTGTTCCGCTGTAGGATAGCAATGAGTTCGGGACTGTGTGCCGCAGTTGCCCTTCACTGATATTCGGGCTGTGGCCCGGGGTCGCCCTGCATGGAAGTCCGGGCTGTGTGTCACGGTCGCCATTCTCCCAGGTCCCGGCTGTGTTCCGCAGTCAACTGGCGACGCGTTTCAGGCTGTGTGCCATGGTCGCTCTGTGCTGAGGTCCGGGCTGTATGCTGCGGTTGCCCTTCACTAAGTTTCAGGCTGTGTGCCACCGTCGCCCTGTGCCAAGATCCTGGCTGTGTGCCACAATTGCCCTGCGCCAAGGTCCGGACTGTGTGCTGTGGTCACCCTGCATCGAGGTCCGGCCTTTGTTCCGTTGTCACCCTGCGGTGATGTCCAGGCTGTGTTCCACTGTTGGCTAGCGATGAGTTCGGGACTGTGTGCCACGGTTGCGTTTCACTGATATTCGGACTGTGTGCTGGGGTCGCCCTGCATGGAGGTCCGGGCTGTTTGCCACGGTAGCCCTGCGCCGAGGTCTGGGCTGTGTTCCACGGTAGAGTAGTGACGAGTTCTGCACTGTGTGCCATGGTCGCCCTGTGCCAAGGTCCGGGCTGTGTTCCACGGTCACCCTTCACTAAGTTTCAGGTTGTGTGCTGCTGTCGCCCTGTGCCAAGATCTGGGCTGTGTGCCACGGTAGCCTTCTGCAGATGTCTGGGCTGTGTGCCATCGTCACCCTTGGCCGAGGACCGGGCTGTGTGCCGTGGTCACCATTCGCCGAGGTCCGGGCTGTTTGCTGTGGTCGCCATCTGCCAAAGTCCATGCTGTGTGCCAGGGTCGACTTGGGGTGAGATCAGGGTGTGTTCCACCCTCGACTTGCCACGAGATCTGGTCTCTGTACCGTGGTTGCCCTGCGCCGAGGTCCGTGCTGTGTACCACTGTCACCTTGTGCCAAGATCCGGGTGTGTGCCGTGGTATCCTTCTGCAGATNAGGGTCGACTTGGGGTGAGATCAGGGTGTGTTCCACCCTCGACTTGCCACGAGATCTGGTCTCTGTACCGTGGTTGCCCTGCGCCGAGGTCCGTGCTGTGTACCACTGTCACCTTGTGCCAAGATCCGGGTGTGTGCCGTGGTATCCTTCTGCAGATGTCCGGGCTGTGTGCCAAGATTGCCCTGCGCCGAGGTCGGCATTTGTTCCACGGTCACCCTGCACTGAGGTCCGGGTTGTGTTCGCCTATTGGCTAGCGACGAGTTCAGGACTGTGTGCCGCGGTTGCCCTTCACTTATATTTGGAGTGTGTGCTGGGGTCGCCCTGCACGGAGGTCTGGGCTGTGTGCCGTGGTTGCCCTGCGCTGAGGTCTGGGCTGTGTTCCGCGGTCGACTAGCGACGAGTTCCGGGCTGTGTGCAGCGGTCGCCCTTCACTAAGTTTCAGACTGTTTGCCACGGTCGCCCTGTGCCGAGATCCGGGCTGTGTGCCACAGTAGCCTTCTGCAGATGTTCAGACTGTGTACCATGGTCGCCCTGCACCAAGGTCCCGGCTGTGTGCCGTGGCCGCTCTTCTCCGAGGTCCGGGCTGTGTGCAGTGGTCGCCATCTGCCTAAGTCCGTGCTGTGTGCCAGGGTCACCCTGGGCCTAGGTCAGGGTGTGTTCAGCCCTCGGCTTGCGACGAGATGTGGGCTCTGTATCGTGGTCACTCTGTGCCGAGGTCCGTGCTGTGTGCCACTGTCGCCTTGTGCCGAGATCCATGTGTGTGCCGCGGTAGCCTTCTGCAGATGTCCGGGCTGTGTGCTGCGGTCGCCCTGCGCCAAGATCCGGGCTGTGAGGCGCAAAAACCCTGCACCGAAGTCAGGCCTGTGTGCCAAGATTGCCCTGCACTGATGTCCAGCCTGTGTGCCGTGATCACCCTGCACTAATGTCCGGGCTGTGTGCCACGGTGGCCCTGCTCCCAGGTCCAGGCTGTGTGCCCCTGTCCCCCTGCATTGTGGTCCGGGCTGTGTTCCATGGTCGTCCTGGGCCAAGGTCCAGGCTATGTTCCACGGTCGGCTAGGGACGAGTTCCAGGCTCTGTTCCGTGTTTGCTCTCCTCTGAGGTCCGGGCTGTGTACTGTGGTCGCCATCTGCCCAGTTCCGTGCTGTGTGCCAGTTTTGCCCTACGCGAAGTTCCAGGCTGTGTGCCGCGGTCACCATGCGCCGAGGTCCGGGCTTTGTTCCGCCCTTGGCTTGTGACTAGTTCCCAGCTCTGTGCCGCGGTCACTCTGCATCAAGGTCCATGCTGTGTGCCACAGTCACCATGTGCCGAGGTCCGGGCTGTGTGCTGCGGTCGCCATTCACTAAGTTTCAGGCTGTGTGCCGCGGTCACCCTGTGCCAACATCTGGGCTGTGTGCCGTGGTAGCCTTCTGCAGAAGTCTGGGCTATGTACCGCGATCAGCCTGCGCCAAGGTCGGCCTTTTTTCTGTGGTTACCCAGCGCCGAGTTCCAGGCTATGTTCCGCTGTTGGCTAGTGATGATTCGGGACTGTGCCGTGGTTGCCCTTCACTGATATTTGGACTGTGTGCTGCGGTCTCCCTGCGCTGAGGTCCGGGTTGTGTGCCGTGGTTGACTAGCGATGAAATTCTGGGCTGCGTGCCGTGGTGGGCCTGTGCCGAGGTCCGGGCTGGGTGCCGCAGTTGCCCTTCACTAAGTTTCAGGCTGTGTGCCATGGGCGCCCTGTGCCAAGATCCGGGCTGTGTGCTGTGGTAGTCTTTTGCAGATGTCTGGGCTGTGTGCCATGGTCGCCATTCACTGAGCTCCCGGCTGTTTGCTGTGGTCGCCATCTGCCAAAGTCCATGCTGTGTGCCAGGGTGGCATTGGGCCGAGGTCGGGGTGTGTTCCACCCTCGGCTTGCCACGAGATCCGGGCTCTGTACCGTGGTTGCTCTGCGCTGAGGTCCGTGCTGTGTGCCACTGTTGCCTTTGGCCACGATCCGGGTGTGTGTCACGGTAGCCTTCTGCAGATGTCCGGCTGTGTGTCGCGGTCGCCCTGCGCTGAGATCTGGGTTGTGAGNCTGTACCGTGGTTGCTCTGCGCTGAGGTCCGTGCTGTGTGCCACTGTTGCCTTTGGCCACGATCCGGGTGTGTGTCACGGTAGCCTTCTGCAGATGTCCGGCTGTGTGTCGCGGTCGCCCTGCGCTGAGATCTGGGTTGTGAGCCACGAACACCCTGCCGCGAGATCCGGCCTGTGTGCAGTGGTCGCCCTGTGCAGAGATCCAGCCTGTGTGCCGTGGTGGCCCTGCCCCGAGGTGCAGCCTTAGTGCCATGGTCACCCTGCACCAAGGTTCAGGCTGTGTGCCGCAGTCGCCTGCGCTAAGGTCCGGGCTGTGTGCCGTGGTCACCCTGCATCACTGTCGTGGCTGTGTGCCACAGTCGCCCTGCGCCGAGGTCCAGCCTGTGTGCCGCGGTCATCGTGGGCCAAGGTCCGGGCTGTGTTCTGCAGTCATCTAGAGAGGGGTTCTGGAATGTGTGCTGCAGTTGCCCTTCACTGTTGTTCGGGCTGTGTGCCGTGATCGCCCTGTGCCAAAATCCGGGTTGTGTGACGTGGTCGCCCTATGCCGAGTTTCGGCCTGTGTCCTGGGGTCGCCTTTTGCCAAAGTTCTGGCTGTGTGCAGTGGTCGTCATCTGCCGAAGTCCATGCTGTTTGCCAGGGTCGCCATTGGCCAATGTCAGAGTGTATTCCACCATCACCTTGTGAAGAGTTCTGGTCTCTGTACCACGGTCGCTCTGCGCCTAGGTCCGTGCTGTGCGCCAGTGTCGCCTTGTGCCCAGATCCGGGCTGTGTGCCATGGTAGCCTTCTGCAGATGTCTGGGCTGTTTGCCACGGTCACCCTTCCCCGAGGTCCGGGCTGTGTGCTGTGGTCGACATCTGCCAAAGTCTGTGCTGTGTGCCAGGGTCGCCCTGGACTGAGTTCGGGGTGTGTTCTGCCTCTGGCTTGCGACGAGGTCCGGGGTCTGTACCGTGGTCACTCTGCGCCAAAGTCTGGGCTGTGCACCACTGCCGCTTTGTACCGAGATCCAGGTGTGTGCCGCGGTAGCCTTGTGCAGTTGTCCAGGTTGTGTGCCGTGATTGCCCTGTGCCGAGATTGGACTTTGTTCCACGGTCACCCTTTGCCGAATTCTGGGCTGTGTTCCACAGTCGGCTAGCAACGAGTTTGGGACTGTGTGCTGCTGTTGCCCTTCACTGATATTCGGACTGTGTGCCGGGGTCGCCCTGTGCGTAGGTCCGGGCTGTGTGCCGCATTCCCCCTGCGCCGAGGTCCGGGCTGTGTGCCGTGGTCGCCTGTGTCAANACTGTGTGCTGCTGTTGCCCTTCACTGATATTCGGACTGTGTGCCGGGGTCGCCCTGTGCGTAGGTCCGGGCTGTGTGCCGCATTCCCCCTGCGCCGAGGTCCGGGCTGTGTGCCGTGGTCGCCTGTGTCAATTTCCAGGCCGTGTGCCGCGGTCGCCCTGCATCACAGTCCGGGCTGTGTGCTGCGGTCTCCCTGTGCCGAGGTCTGGGCTGTGTTTCACGGTTGGCTAGGGATGAGTTCCGGGCTCTGTGATGCATTCACTCTCCTCCGAGGTCAGGGTTGTGAACTGTGGTTGCCATTTGCCGAGGTCCATGCTGTGTTCCATGGTCGCCCTGCACTGAGGTCCAGGCTGTGTTCCACCCTCTGCTTGTGATGAGTTCCTGGCTCTGTGCCATGGTCACTCTGCGTTGAGGTCCTTGCTGTGTCCCACGGTCACGATGTGCTGAGGTCCAGGCTGTGTGCCAAGGTAGCCTTCTGCAGAGGTCTGGGCTGTGTGCCGAGGTCGCCCCATGCTGAAGTCCGGGCTGTGTGCGCGGTCGCCCTGCGCCAAGGTCCGGCCTGTGTGCAGCGGTCGCCTTGCGCCAATATACGTCCTTTGTACCGTAGTCGCCCTGCGCTTANACCACAAAGTAAACAAACAAAAAATAATCAAGGTCATAATCTAAACAAGGAAAATGGTATAAATCTTATGGCAATAAGGAAAACCAACTGCACAGAAAATTTTGTTTTGGAGCAACATAGATGTTAATGATTAGACATCACCTTGTGAGACCAACTACCAGGATGAGGTTGACACCTTAGCTTTGGCATAGAAAGGTTCTGAAAGGATATCACACTGCTGCTGCTGCTGCTGCTAAGTCGCTTCAGTTGTGTCCGACTCTGTGTGACCCCAGAGACGGCAGCCCACTAGGCTCCCCCGTCCCTGGGATTCTCCAGGCAAGAACACTGGAGTGGGTTGCCATTTCCTTGTCCAATGCATGAAAGTGAAAGTGAAGTTGCTCAGTCGTGTCCGACTCCTAGCGACCCCATGGACTGCAGCCTTCCAGGCTCCTCCATCCATGGAATTTTCCAGGCAAGAGTACTGGAGTGGGGTGCCCCCACTACTGACCCCAATCTTGAATGTTCTTCGTTGGGAAAGGCAGCATGCTGCTGCTAAGGCACTTCAGTCATGTCTGATTCTGTGTGACCCCATATACAGCAGCCCACCAGGCTACACCGTCCCTGGGATTCTCCAGGCAAGAACACTGGAGTGGGTTGCCATTTCCTTCTCCAACGCAGGAAAGTGAAAAGTGAAAGTGAAGTCACTCAGTTGTCTCCGACTCTTAGCGACCCAATGGTCTCCAGCCTACCAGGCTCCTTCATTCATGGGATTTTCCAGGCAAGAGCACTGGAGTGGGGTGCCATTGCCTTCTCCTAAATGCAGCATAGTTTTATATTGTTAAGTGTTTTCTGACAGATATTTAATCATTTCTCAATGCAAGGGAGGTCATGAGTGTCGATGGAAGAATTTCTTAATAAATTCAGATGGATAATCTATAAAATCACTTCAAACTAAAAAGGTATATGACTTCAAATTTTAGGAGTTCTTGATGCTATAATTAATTTTGGAAATAAAATTACATATGAAGATAATTTACATTGCCTAACATCTCCAACCACTGAGTAGTATCTTAATTATTTATTAACATCTCCACTAAAGGAATCTTTTTATTTTACTGATATTCTCTAGCTTTTGCAATTGATGTGTGTCACCTATCTGGCTACTCAACATTTAATGTCTTTTTGTTGTTGTTGTTCACTTCAGAGAAACATATAACTATTAACTCCCTTTAATTAATAATATACTCATACTTTTCTTTAGTTTTATTGTGTATAATCTCCACCAAAACTCATGATTTGTAAACTGCTAGGCTATACCCCATAGGCCTACAAGACTTAAACTTGCCTAGTATTAAGATCAAAGAAAGAGTGGATGGGGAACTTACATGTCTGAAGCAATGTCCTAGAGCAACAGTCCATCATGTGTGGCAGATGGTGGTTCAGGACATGGCTGCAGTCCTGGGTACTTCCTGGGGAAAAGGGAAGATTGACTGTTAAAAGGAGAATTATATCTGGTTGGTTCTTTGATTACTAGGGAAATTGTAGAGGGCAGACTCCTCACTGTTCATCCGATAATAACAATCACTAGTTGGGGCCTGGGAAAATCATATATCAATAGGAAGATTAGTCATGTGAGTAAAATGTGAGTGACATATACACTGGTTGAGCAAGAGATGTACAGAGAGAAAGAGAACAGCCATCTTGAGTGGCCTGACTATACAGAGCCTTGGCTTTATTTAGTCTTTTGTTAATCAAGGTGGTTTATCCAAACACATGAACTGTTATTACCTGCCCATTGAAAGCTATTGTCTTAGAACTGGGATTCTATAAAGTAACAAGAATGACTGAAGGAAAGAACATTTTTGGAGTGGTGTGTGTGTGTGTGTGCTGTGCTCAGTCGTGTCCAACTCTTTGTAGCCTCGTGGACTGCAGCCTGCCAGGCTCCTCTGGCCACGGAACTTCCCAGGCAAGAATATTGGAGTGGATTGCCATTTTCTTCTCCAAGGGATATTTCCAACCCAGT
This sequence comes from Neotragus pygmaeus, assembly GCA_006410875.1. Classification (NCBI taxonomy): domain Eukaryota; kingdom Metazoa; phylum Chordata; class Mammalia; order Artiodactyla; family Bovidae; genus Neotragus; species Neotragus pygmaeus. Next base: position 280,919 of record SJYV01046795.1, on the reverse strand, counting down.
GACTGAGCCTCTCTCTGTCTCTTTCACCTCCTGCATTGGCAGGCAGATTCTTTACCACAGCACCACCTGAGAAGCCCTTTTGTGATACATTACTTTTAATTGAAAGTTTGGTAAGCCAGTAGCAATCACTACCATCTTTTTTTCTTGTTCTCCTGTATACGTTATATAAGAAAGAGAAATAACTTGGGAGATTCCACAAAATCATCTTGGTAGTTTCAGTACCACCATTGAGGCAGGAACTCTTGATGTAAGTGGGAGAGTATCAAGTATCCCAAATAAAGCAAATGACTACCTCCCCAGTTAAGACTCAGAAAAAATGGAGCTAGAAACATCTTGACTTTTACATTTCAAAACTTAACTCTTATATGACTATCTGCATTGTTGCACATACAAGCAAGACAGACTTTTTAAATGATCAAAAGATTTTCTGTATCAGTTTTATAGAATTTGAATGCCTAGATGACTTGTAAACATGCTTCAGTTTCAGTAATTTAAATGACAAATGGAGATGATGACAAAGAAAACAAGCCCTTTATATATTCTAGAGCCAGTGGCATTTTCAATGATTCAAGATAAAAAGGAGTGTTTCTACAACATATGGTTTCTAAACAAGTTATGGAAACTTGCTTTCTTGATTTTCTGGTCTATTTTACAACCCTCATTGTAGTGACTCTATGAGTCTCAATATCCATGATGTTTTAATATCTTTAACCCAATTGCTAAGGTGATTGTATTTCTTTAAGTCTGCATAAATGCACTATACATAGGCAATATTATCCAGTAACAATCGTCCTGAATCTGGAGAGTAAATAAATCCCGAGGTTTGTGCAGTTCAACCTTCACCCAACATTGAAATCCCCACTCCAATATTATTGATAATTTTTTACCAGTTTGACTACAATTATGTTCAGTGTAGAGATAGCAGGGCCTGCTACACCATTCCAGGCATTCTTAGTAAATCATTATGAAAGCTCTTTTTTCTTTGCGGCTGTCAGAGGAATGTATAATTTCCTTGGTTTTGTCTCATTGCAACAAAAATTTGAAGCAACAGATGGACCAGTATTACAGCCCCGTGTAATTTCCTAGGACAGATTAGTGTTACTGCTCCATGTTACAACTCAGTTTTATTTTGAAAACAAAGGAAAATACATCATTAAGATATGAGGGCAGTCCAACCCAAAAGTCACAAAGAGAAGAGAAGCTACTGGCCCAATTTTGGCCCCCCTTTTTATATGTCTTTTTCTCCTTCCCCTGAGCCTGCCCTATGTAAATTGTGGTAGCTAGGAGGGCTGTTTGTTTTACTTGAGGGTCTCACTCCAGTCCTCAGACCTTCCTTTGTTCTATTTTGGCGGGCTTTCCCCTTCTTCATCTTTTAGCCACTGCCATTGTGAACTCCTTTTTCCTATTCTAACTACCTAACATTTCCCCCTCAAGAGATGGGAAGTCCAATTCTTTGGAAATAGGGGTGTGGAAATCTCTCTAGCTACTTCTTGCTGAACTGGGACATCGAGGGGCATTGGGCCTCCCCCTCTTGCTAGTCTCAAGCCTCAGAGTCCTTACAGCAGTGTCCATATAAGGATGAATGATATATTCTGTGGTCAGCTGTAGTTTTATATATCCTTATTGAACTGGCACTGCATGTTGTATGTAACTTATTGACCTGGGTAGAGATAAAATGGGTTAGACAATTGACAATACATGGAGCAATCATGAGCAGCATGAATATGGTGATGACAAGGACTAGTAGGTGCATTAGCCAACTCTAAATTTCCCATTGCCAGGAGGATCTCAAAGAGAGATTGTGGCCACTCTGGGAATTTTCCAGCTCCTTCTTTGAGATGCTGTAGGGTCTGAATGTATTTCTTGATGACTGAGACTTTCTTTAACTTAGCTGGAGCTATTTACCCTGAAACAACACGTCTCACTCAAGATGGCTGAAGTCCTGCCTTGTTAAAGGATCAAGAGGACTATCTCCTGTCAATTTTGGAGTATAAGCCCTGCCAAGCTGTGTTGGCTCTTTAGAGCTATCATGAGATATCTTACCCCAATTACTTTATTTTGGGGTGTTCATTAGAATGGCCCTCATTTGTAGTTCTGAATAGGTTTCTGAGATCTCCCAAGGGCTCACAGGTGTATTGAGTGTTCTCTTCCTATTTCTTCCATGACTTGACTTGTGAGTGGTAAATCCAGGAGTCCTGTTACCTTGACAGCTGTGGTTAGAAACTATTACAGGATAGGGTCCCGTCCATGTGGGCTGGAGTTGAACCTTTAGGGACCCATCTTTCCAGACTTTAATTAGGGCTTGAGTTCCTGGAGCATATAGTGATGACTCTTTAGAATCTTTTGGGTCCTTGTGGATACCACACAAGCATATATCCTGTTGGAACTGCCCAATGGCCATGGTATAAGATTGGAGGATCTGAGCCTCTGGATCTAGGAAGAAGTCATTGACACAAATAAAAGGTCTTCCATATAGCATCTCATAAGGACTAAGACCAACTTATTCCATAAGGGCAATACAGGTGTGAAGGATAGCTATTGGTAAAGCCTCCATCCCAGGGTGGTCTCCTAGGTTATCTTTTTATCACTGATTTTAAGAATTGGTTGGCTCTTTCTATTTTTCCTGAAGACTGAGGCTTCCAGGCAAAATGGAGATGATAATAATGCCCAAGGCTTTAGAGACCACTTGAGTGACCTTAGGAGTAAATAATGTTCCATTGTCACTTTGTAATGACCTGAGCAGACCAAATATCGGAATGATTTCATGGAGCAGTTCCTTTACCACCTACTCAGCCTTCTCAATCCAGGTGGAAAACCTTTCAATCCATCCTGTGAATGTATCTATCATAAGTAATAGGTATTTATACCCTTGAGAAACTGGCATCTGGGTGAAGTCCATCTGCCAATCCTCTCCTGGGTAGGTCCCATGTTGTTGGATGGGCTGGGCCAGCTGGAGTCTTCGAGCTCCTTGCGGGTTGTTGGAAAATGGAACGAGAGGAGACCACTTGCCTTATAGTTGTTTGGAGGCCTGTTCCTCTGAAGGACCTTTCTAGTAATCTTTGGAAGGCCTTCTACCCTAAATGATTGGTGGCACATAAGGAGTTAACCAATTTTCATTGGAGTTGCTTTTCCCAAGAAGAAAAAAGAGTCCCTCCTTTTTGGAACCACCCTATATGATCTTGAAAGCCCTCACTCTTATCTTTAAGAGTCTCACTTTTAGTACATGAAGGAGTTTCTAGCAAATTAGTCTCTGAAAGTAAGGTGGCAACCCTTATTAGGTCATTATTCTGTAATGCTGCACTCTTAGCTGCCTGATCAACTGCTTGGTTCCCTCGTGCCACTTCTGTGCTCCCTTTTCGGTGTCCTATACAATAGGAGACTGAAATCTCAGCAGAAGGCCTGGGATGTACTGCCTACATGAATTTCCTCCAAGAGCCTAAGGATTTGATCACCATATTTGATTGAGAGCCCTATGGTGGTCAAGTGGCCACTTTCTTTCCGAATTGCAGCATGTGCATGTAGCACCAGAAAGGGACACTTGAAGTCAGTGCAAATGGCTACTGTTTTTCCCCTTTCTCAGCTCTAAAGCTTGAGTCAGGGCTATGAGCTCAGCTAACTGGGCTGAAGTACCTAGTGGCAAAGGTTTAGCCTCTATGGTCTCAAAATTGCAGACTACTGCATATCCGACTCTTCTTCTTCCATTCAAGACAAAGTTGCTTCCTTCCATCAGTGCACCAGATTTCCTCAGGATTCGTCAGATGATATTCTGACAATCCTTCTCAGGGTTTTGACCAATGGTCCAAAGTTTTTAGGCAAGAGTTAAAGGGGAGAGAGCCTGTGGGTGTAGGCAAGAGGGTGGCAGGGTTAAGAACCTCACAAAGGGATATAGTCAGGCCTGGATTTTAAAGCATCTTCTATCAGGATTGCAGTAGCTGCAAGATTTTGAAGGTAGGGAAAAAATCTCTTCCCAATAAGGGAGTTGGATACTGAGGGACCACCAGAAACTGGTGGGAAAATATTTGTCCATCCCAGAAACAAAGACATGCTCAGGTGAATATTTTTGTAATTGTTTTTCCTGTAGCACCCAAATGGTACAGGTTTGGAGAGAGAAGGCTTTGGAGAGTGATTTCATGGCTGCAATCACCATCTGCAGTGATTTTGAAGCCCTGAAAAAAAAAAGCCTGACAGTTTCCTCATCTATTTCCTATGAAGTGATGGGACCAGATGCGATGATTTTAGTTTTCTGAATGTTGAGCTCTAAGTCAACTTTTTCACTCTCCTCTTTCACTTTCATCAAGAGGCTTTTTNGTCTTCTAATTTCATGGCTGCAGTCACCATCTGCAGTGATTTTGGAGCCCCAAAAGATAAAAGTCTGACACTGTTTCCAGTTTCCCCATCAATTTCCCATGAAGTGATGGGACCAGATGCCATGATCTTCGTTTTCTGAATGTTGAGCTTTAAGCCCATTTTTTCACTCTCCTCTTTCACTTTCATCAAGAGGCTTTTTAGCTCCTCTTCACTTTCTGCCATAAGGGTGGTGTCATCTGTATATCTGAGGTTATTGATATTTCTCCCAGCAATCTTGATTCCAGCGTGTGCTTCTTCCAGCCCAGTGTTTCTCATGATGTACTCTGCATAGAAGTTAAATAAGGAGGGTGACAATATACAGCCTTGACGTACTCCTTTTCCTATTTGGAACCAGTCTGTTGTTCCATGTCCAGTTCTAACTATTGCTTCCTGACCTGCATATAGGTTTCTCAAGAGGCAGGTCAGGTGGTCTGGTAGTCCCATCTCTTTCAGAATTTTCCACAGTTTCTTGTGATCCATACAGTCAAAGGCTTTGGAATAGTCAGTAAAGCAGAAATAGATGTTTTTCTGGAACTCTCTTGGTTTTTTGATGATTCAGCAGATGTTGGCTATTTGATCTCTGGTTCCTCTGCCTTTTCTAAAATACTGCTATATAATTGGAGATACTGGCAAGAGATGCCCAATGATCTCCCAGTGACCAGTTCCTGGATGATAAAAGCTTCTGCTCCATCTATTTCTCATTAGTCAATATTTTTACCTCATTCTAGTGCATTTCATCAGTGGCACTAGTACTTCCTTCCAGTATTGACGGTTAATAAATTACATATTCTTCTCTCATTTCATCAATTACTATGTTTATTTTTATTGAAAAAAGGAATTTTTTCTGACCCTATATATGTGAAATCATACTGTTTGTATGCGTAGCTCTGTTCTTGTTTACAATATTGCTTCAAAGAAAATATGTGTTTCAAGAAAAATAGAGAGATACTCTTTTTCAGTACAGAAAAATAGTTTCCACGGCAAAAAAAAAATACTTGCCTAGAAATTTAGACGCTTCTCCTATAGCATTAGGAGAAAACAGATTCCTACTCAGTCACTCTTCCTAGACAGCTCATTTTCACTGTCACAGATTGTGCTTATTTTCTGAGAGAACGCAAGCCACTCCTTCGCATATAACTCGGTATACACGCTAAATGATAACTTGCAGGTTACAAGTGTTCATGAATCACAGCTTTAAAACACATTTAAATATAACTGATCCAAAAATTTGCTTTAAAACACTTTAGATGAGAAAGTATGGAGAGATCAACTCAGGGTATGTGGAAGGGAACAAGCTCAACTGGATTCATGATGTGTTATTTGCTTAAATAAATGAAACAGCACAGCATAATGTTAAGCTCTGATGAAATTAGATGATATGATAGATGAAGGATAATATTACACTCAATAGTTTTCTATTTTGAAATATTTCACTCATTAAAAAAAATGACCTAAGGATTAACAATTATAGTTGTTGTTGTTCAGTCACTAAGTCTTGTCCAACTCTGTGACCCTGTGAACTGCAGCACACTAGACTTCCCTGTCCTTCACTATCTCCTGGAATTTGCTCAAACTCATGTCCATTAAATTGGTGGTGCCATTCAACCATCTCATCCTGCCACACCCTTATCCTCCTGCCCTCAATCTTTCCGAGAATCAAAATCTTTTCCAGTGTGTCACCTGTTTGCATCAGGCAGCCAAAGTATTAAAGCTTCAGCTTCAGCATCAGTCCTTCCAATGAATATTCAGGGTTGATTTCCTTTAGCACTACCTGGTCTGATCTCTTCGTTGGGACTCTCAAGGGTCTTCTCCAGCACCACAATTCAAAAGCATCAATTCTCTGGTACTCAGCCTTCTTTGTGGTCCAACTCTCACATCAGTACATGTCTACTGGAAAAACCATGGCTTTGACTATATAGACCATTATCAGCAAAGTGATGCCTTTGCTTTCTAATATGTTGTCTAGGTTTGTGGTAACTTTCCTTTCAAGGAGCAAGTATCTTTTAATTTCATGGCTGTCACCATCCAAATTTATTTTGGAGCCCAAGAAAATAAAATGTTACTGCTTCCACTTTTTCATTTCTATTAAAATATAAAAACCGAGAAACCACTAAAAAAAAATCCAAAAGTGAATCCATTAAGTGTGGGGAGGTCCTCATTGTAGCCAGTTGGAAGTACAATGGTGGAGCTCCTATCCACCTTTTGTTCTCATGTTCTTCCAGCTCCTTATAAAACCTTCACTCCCTAAGTGATTTCAAAATCACCAGCATGCATCCTTCTTTGTTTTCTCATTCGTTCATTCATACAATTGATAACTTGTTCAATGCCTAGAAATATAAGATCAAGTGCAATGGACTCTGTAGAACTCAGAGATGAAAGATCCAAGAATCCTGTCTCCCTTCTTGTCCTCCTTGATAAGGTCATGCACACAAATAAGTTTTAAAGTATATAGTAGAAGTGTGGAGAGATATTGGTTTGGGAACAAATATTGTCCAGTAACAGAGATTAGAAAGGATTACACAGAAAGAAAGGACTTTGATGAATGGATAGAATTTGAATGCTTCATTTTCCAAAATCCCTTTCCTACTAACCTACCCACAGTAAGCAAAAAGTAAATCCTTGTCTAGAGCAGACTAGAAGTGGCTAATAAATGATACTGGTATGAAGCAGTGAGTATGGTCTTAAGAAAAACATACACATAGTGATACATGTGCATCTGCATAATTTACCATACGAAAACAGGATACTTCTTATTAAAATCTTGACCAGCTGGAGTAATGGACTAAATCAAACACAAAGAAATGCAAGTTTCCACTCCAGGGACCTGTACAGAGATGCAGAGATAGGGTCTAAAAAATAGCATATGTTAAAGTACTCAGGGTCCCAGTCAAGGATAAAATCTACAAGAATCAATAATGTGATGTGGCCAAAGTGCTTTCTAATACATTAAATTTTTATAAGTAACATAATTTCATGATCCAAAAATCAATATTCCTGCAAAAAATGTATACTTAGAATTGTTATTCCAATTTCTGTGCTAATTTATCATGGCCCACTTCAAAGATTTCAATGTAAATCATTTTTTAAAGTTCTTTCAGTGTTTCTTAAGCCTAGAACAGGTAATATTAATATACACATACATATTCTCATTTCTCCATTTTTGTTTTTAAAAAAAAGCCTTCATTGTTCTTCATTTGACGTTTTTAATTTTATTTTATATCCTGACAATCTTTCCATAAAGGTATATAGAACTTCCTCATTTCTTTTCCAGCTGCACAGTTTTTCCATTTGTGTATATGTCACAGATTATTGTGGTGGTTTTAAATATGGCTGCAAAATTCTTTGACACTCATCTACACTGAGTTAGACTTAAGTCTATTTCTTCACCTTACATGCAGGTGACTTATAACTGTTTTGACCAATTAAGCATGGCAGAAGTGACTTCTTAGACTAGGTCATAAAAGATGTATGTCTTCCATGAAGCTCATCTTATTTTCCGGCTTGTCTGGTAGATTTAATAATAACCTGTGTTCTCATCAGAGACTGTCAGTAAATGGAAATACTACTTTTGTTGTGCAAGGCATTGCACAAAGCATTCTATCTACGTAGAGAACCAGAACAGGATCCCTGAATTCAGTAAATTTGGAAAATAGTTTTCTTATAAAATTTAAAAGTAATTTTGTATTAACTGTTAGAATCTATAGAACTCAGTAGAGATCAGTGTTTATTTGGGAAATTCCTGTGTGTGTGCATGTGTGTGTGTTAGTTGCTTAGTCATGTCTGACTCTTTGCAACCCCACAGACTGCAGCCCACCAGGCCGCTCTGTCCATTGGATTCTCCAGGCAAGAACATTGGAGTGGGTTGCCATTTCCTTCTTCAAAAGGAACTATAGAAATAAAGAAAGTGATGTTGCTCAGTCGTATCTGACTCTGCAACCCCATGGACTGTAGCCTACCTGGCTCTTCCGTCCATGGAATTTTCCAGGCAAGAGTACTGGAGTGGGTCGCCATTTCCTTCTCTGGGAAATTCCTATGCTCTAGGATTAATAACAACTCAAGTGTCTGTGAAAGTCCCTTATTTTAAATCTGTTCACTTTCATTTCTAAGTATTGTTTTTCCTCTGAATGGTGAATCTTAGCACTTTAACCTCTGAAATTTTAAAACTTCACCTGTTCAGATGCTGAACTATTAGAATCTTTCTGTATACAGGTTTTAAATGTGTATTATGGATATGCAAAGCTTAAATATCTCAACTTGACAAAGCATAGGAGGAAAAGAGATTTTTCCATTGCTTTTAGAAATACATGCTTTGAATCAAATCCTCTAACTGGTCATATGGCACATACAAATACTTTCTACAGAAGAAAAAATATTGCATGCTGGTTGGGCTTCTGATACTTAAAAGAGTTATGTAACACTCCTTAATGTTCAATATATTGTCTTTGGAATTTTCAAAACTATACTGGAAGAAATAGTAATTTAAGTTAAAAAGGGACATTGGAAGTGAAAGAGTGAGGTAAAAACAAAGATAATAACCAGTCCCTTGGACAGCAAGGAGATCAAATCAGTCAATCCTAAAGGAAGTTAATCCTGAATATTCCCTGGAAGGACTGATGCTGAAGCTGAAGCTCCAGTGCTTTG
>SJYV01046795.1:249255-271054 GCA_006410875.1 Neotragus pygmaeus | reverse complement strand
TCCTTCCAAAGAACTCCCAGGATTGATCTCCTTCAGAATGGACTGGTTGGACCTCCTTGCAGTCCAAGGGACTCTCAAGAGTCTTCTCCAACACCATAGTTCAAAAGCATAAATTCTTTGGTGCTCAGTTTTCTTTATAGTCCAACTCCCACATCCATACATGACTACTGGAAAAACCATAGCTTTGACTAGATGGACCTTTGTCAGCCAAGGTCTTATATTAAATTAAAACAAACAAACAAAAAACTTCAAGTATTTCTACAGCAGGTATCCTAAGAAGGCTGAGAGCTGAAATATTTATCTTTTTGAACTGTGAAGTTGGAAAGATTCTTGAGAGTCTCTTGGACGGCAAGGAGATCAAACCAGTCAATCCTAAAATAAATTAATCATGAATATTCATTGGAAGGATTGATGTTGAAGCTGAAGCTCCAATACTTTGGCCACCTGATGCAAAGAGCTGACTCATTAGAAAAGATCCTGATGCTGGGAAAGATTGAAGGCAGGAGGAGAAGGGGACAACTGAGGAGGAGACTGTTGGGTGACATCACCGACTCAATGGACATGGTGACATCACCATCTCCAGGAGATGGTGAAGGACAGGGAAACATGGCTTGCTGCAGTCCATGGCACCACAAAGAGTCAGACACAACTGAATGACTGAACAACAACAGCAGCAACGTTAATGACAAGCCTTTATCCCTGATAAGGGAAGAGTATTTCACTTAAGTATTCATCATACTGCTATCAATCCTCTATGATACAAGCAGGCATATCTCTTTTGAGGGTTGTTATAGCATAACAACCTAGTTCAGATAGATGATTAATATTAATTACATAAATAATGTACAAATGATAAAAACAAATGCCCAGTGCATAATCCATACAATGAATCCAGTATTGCCTATTGCTTATAAATGAAAGACGTGTACAATAACTCCAAAAACCCTACTGATTAAATTCAAATTTTCTAAGTTTCTAATATTTGATAGAGGACATAAATAAAAGCAGAGAAGGGAGGAGGGAGAAGGGAAAAAGAAAAGTAGATAGAGTCAGTAAATGAAAATGCAGCCCAGCAGACAAACTGATAGCAGCCTTAGAGAGTCTGAGTAGAGAACCCAGCTAAGAGTGCCTGCAATCACCAGAGTCTTGGATGTGAATGAACTTGTTATTCAGGATCATCTCAGAAACAAGCACATTGGAGTTGGTTTGTGGATAAGACTGCATTGTACATAGTTCCCAGGATCAAGACTCAGATATTTGCGAGTTGTCCAGATATCTTAGAGAGTATGAAAGTAAACAAGTGCCCAACCAATTACTTTCTCATGATAGATACAATGCAGCCTTCTGCTGTCCTCACTTACTGGCATAACTGGCATTACATTATCTAGCTGCAAGGGTTAAGAAGATGATGACTTAGATATATGGCTTGCTAGGATATTAAAGAAAATTTTTGAAAACCCCACAGATTTATATTTTGTTATCTAATTGCTATGCGTCTGCATGTGTTCCTAAGTGCTTCACATTTGACATCTTGTGAATATGGCCTCAAAGTGGGTCTGGCTTATTATTGTGTATGATGCTGTAATGGTAGATGCATGTAATTTGTCAAAGCTCAAAAGATGTACAATAAAAGCCTGACGTACTAAACTATGGAGTGTACTTAATAAAGTTCCAATATTGCCTCATCAATTGTAACAAATACATTACACTAATGCAAAAGGTTAATATTAAGACAAAATTGGGTGGGTAGGGTTAAGGGGATATATAAACTTTGTACCTTCTCATTTTTTCTTTAAATATAAATCTGTTCTATAACGTGAAAGTGAAGTAGCTCAGTCGTGTCCAACTCTTTGCAACCCTGTGGACTGTAGCCTACCAGACTCTTCCCTCCATGGGATTCTCCAGGCAATAATACTGGAGTGGGTTGCAATTTCTTTCTCCAGGGGATCTTCCTGACCCAGGGATCGAACCTGGGTCTCCTGCGTTGCAAGCAGACGCTTTAACCACTGAGCCACCAAGGAAGCCCGCTCTATAATGTAATATATGTTAATTTTTAAAAGCTTCATTTCAAAAGTGAGAGTCCTCCAAATATTATCACATTTTCCTCTCATTGAAACTTTAACATATTTCAATAAAGGACAAGTGTTAATATGCTGACATATTTTAAAATCGTCTCAATAGTTTGTTACAATAGATGGTCATGTTGAAAAGAAGTCACGTATAGGAAAATTCTTAATATTTTATAGTATGGGCTTCCCTGGTGGCTCAGACGGTAAAGAATCTGCCTGCAATGCAAGAGACCCAGGTTTTATCCCTGGGTCAGAAAGATCTCCTGGAGAAGGGAATGGCTACCTACTCCAGTATTCTTGCCTGGAATACTCCACGGACAGAGAAGCCTGAGAAGCTACAGTCCATGCCATCACAAAAAGGACATGACTGACTAACATTAACAGGTTTGCATAATGAGCTGGAAAAAGTGCAGAGTTGTTGCTAACAAGCTGTTCTGGGATGGAAAACTATCAAATGAAATTTAAAACTGGAAAATCCAATTATGAAATATGAAAAATAAATTTAGTCAGCTAATCCAAATGTTGACTGTAGGTCTCTGTTATAAAAGCAGTTGCTCAGCATGTAAAATACCCAAAAGACCTTAGCCCAGAGGTTATTCCCTGAGCTATTTTTCATGGACATCAATGTACAATACAGATGCACCTATAAACATATATCTTTCTACACTCCTATTAGCTAGACATGACTTTTTGCCTATAACCTGGGAACATCACTGTGGGAATTCAAGATCTTCCTTTTTAGGGTCTAAGGGTTTAGAAAACACATGCATCTAAAAGGTAAATTAGAACAGTTTCAAACTTATAACTGTGGGTTCTGCAGGCCTGAATTTTAAAGCAGGCTTTCCATATTCATCATGCATGTAATGTGACCTTGAGAAAGTCCTTCAAAGACTAGTTCCTTTCTGTGTAAAACTGTGATGCTAAAATGACTACTTTATATGGTAGTTGTGACTGTTAAATTGGATAATTCATTTAAAGCGGTTAGAATAGAATTTAGGAAAATGCTGAGTACATTTTAAGGACTGTAAATACTTGTAATTATTATTTTTACCATTACTATTTTATTGTCCATTCCTATGCTGATATCTAATATGTCTTCCATGTAAACCTGCTGACATTTTCCATGTGCCTGCTTTACAGCAAAGCCAGGCCATACTTGGGGACATTCAGATAAATGAAACAAGACTTCAGTTTAGCAACATTAATAATATGGTGGCTATACCACCATATTTTTAATGAACAGACTTTCAAAAACCTCTCAGAGTTTTCAGTAAAAGTTCTTTTACTTATTCAATGGGTTTGCTTCTTGATGAGGAATTTTGTTTTTTTCTTCCTACTGGAATTTCATGAAAGGGGTGGGAGAGAGAGAGAAGGATTAATTTGTGTTGATACTTTGGTAATGTGACTTAATTATTTGATAAGTATTGGGATAATTTGAGAAGGACTTCAGTTAACTTAAGGGAGTACTGCTAGTTATATTTAAATGAAGAGTAGTTTCCCATTTGCTAGACGGTGTGACGATCTCACATGAAAATTAAAGATTGTGAATTACAAAATGTGTTTTGTTCTTTTTAGATGAAATAATATTTATTATTCATAACTTTGAAACATGCTAAGTTTCAGTCAAATATTGTGAATTTATATATATGCTGCCTTTATCAAAAATATTAATTTTGACTGCAAATATGACTCACTAAATTTATGTTTTATATGGGCTTGAAACATGGATAATGTTTAATTTGAGGGTTTTTTTTTCAGAAAATATTTTACAATTTTGGATATATTGAAAAGAATTGCTGCTATTGAGAAAAAGTTGTTGAAATTTGTTATTCTTTGTTATTCTTTTGTTAGTGAATATAAAAATTGCAGTTACTCTGTTCTTTCAAAAATTTTTTCAGTAATAGATAGTGAATAACATTGGGCCTTGACATTTTTCAGTGATTTTCTTGTTCTGAATGAGAACATTCTGTAATATACTGAATTTTATGTTCATTGATTCTATTTCATGACCCGTGAGAATTAGTCTTAAATGATGGTATGTTTAATATTATAATTTTTGTACAACAGTTTAAATGTCATGTTAATTTGAACATTGTCTTCAAGAGTTTAGGTGAGGGGCAGATGAGTAAAACTTTTTTTCTTTATTGTAAAAAAACATTTAGGCCAAAGAAAATATCTCACTCCCTCAGGATTGAAACAAGAATTCAAACTTTTATGCTGCCTGCAATTCTATGTCAGACCACTGTTCCATCTCCTCCCAGTCAATCTGTCCACTGAACAATGGAATAATAATCTCTCCAATCTTCATTTCTACCAAGACAAAGGAGAGAGAAAAATTACCTTTTCAGTTTTAAGAATTTATTATCAAATTGGAGAGAAACACTATATACATAGAACTCTTAAAGGTTCAAAAGACACATGCATAAATCATATAGTTATAACCACAGGCATTACAAAAAGTAAAAATTTCATCTCAACATTTCTGATTCACAAATTTCTCAGAGATAAAAAGATTTCCCATAAAAAGGGAGCACTTTGCCAGTGATCATTCAGTTATTCAGTAACTTTTCTTAGACAACATTCTTCTACTTTACAATATTAAAATTAGTACTTAAGGCTTGACTCAGTTGAAGGAAAAAGTGCTCTTTTTTTACTGTTATTTACTCTGACTCTTTTCCTTCTGTTTTTCACATAATAGATTTTGGCCACTTCTTTAGAACAACATCAAACTATACATCCACTCCCCTCACTGCTTTCTTGCTGACTGGTGTCCCAGGATTAGAAGACTTCCAAATCTGGATTTCCATCCCTTTCAGCTTCATGTACCTTTTGGCTGTAACCGGCAATGGCCTGGTTATGGCGATGGTGATCTGGGACAGAAGCCTCCATGAACCCATGTATCTCTTCTTGGCCATGCTAGCGCTCAATGATGTTCTGCTTTGTACTGTCATGGTGCCCAAAATGCTTCTTATCTTTTGGCAGGGCCCTTCCATATCAACATTTCCTGCCTGTCTCACGCAGATGTTTTTTGTTCATGCTCTGTTTCCCTCTGAATCTGCTGTCCTACTGGCCATGGCTTTTGACCGCTATGTGGCTATCTGTGCACCACTCCATTATGCTACCCTACTTACAGGCTCTCTCATCAGCAGAGTGGTCCTGGCTCTGGTGGCTCGAAGTGTGGCTGTGGTCACCCCTGGCGTCCTACTCATTCTCCGCCTGCACTTCTGCCAGAGCAACGTCATTCACCATACTTACTGTGAGAACATGGGCATTGCCAAATTGGCTTGCAATAGCATTGTCCCTAATAGCATTTATGGCCTCACTGCTGCTCTCCTCACCACAGGACTGGACTTTGTCCTTATTTTCCTGTCCTACTGGTTAATCCTGAGAACACTCTTCCAACTGCCTTCTAGGGAAGCCCGGACAAAGGCCTTTGGAACTTGTGGAGCCCATGCGTGTGTCATCCTGATATTCTACACTCTGGCCTTCTTTTCCTTCTTTACCCATCGCTTTGGACATCATGTACCCAGGCATGTCCTTATCCTCTTGGCAAATCTGTACTTACTGGTGCCACCTACCATGAACCCCATTGTTTATGGGGTAAAGACAAAAGAGATAAGGATGCGAGTGTTAGGACTCTGTGCCCAACCTAAATGATCCAAGAGTAATAAAGCAACAAGGACAGGGGAGTCCAGGACTGAGAATCAGGCTTAAATACCAAGTCTAAATAAATCTGGACAGATTTATTCCTGCAACATCTATGTAATGAATAAAGCTTTAAAATTTTGTATTTCTAGATGTTGTCTTCCTGATATTGGGTAAAAAGGAAGCTAACAAGGTACTGCTCAAGTACCACCAAGAATTATCTGAACATATTAAGGTAACATGCCACTGTAGCTACATACAACATGTAAATATCCTTTGGATAATAAACAATGCCTCTTCTACATCAATTTACTATGGATAGGACAAAATGTAAACTCTATATATTCATGAATTTGTTTCGATTCCATTCTTACCATAACATCCACAGGGCCCAAAATATACACATAATTAATAAACATTTGTTGAATGGATAAGCATCTTACTTAATAAAAATGCTAATGAATTTATGTAACAAACCCCCAATATACCTTATGCATTATATATGACCTACAATTTAAATATTTCATTTCCTTTCCTCTCAAAAAACTTTCCTTTCTACTTCCACAAAATATGAATTTATCTCTTTCAATACCTTAGTGTATTAAAGATTCTTTTGGTGACAAACAATAGAAATTACCTTTGGTTAAAGAAAACAAAAAGCAGGATATTTCATGGTAACATTCTATGGATGTCATGACAGCCAAGGGTAATCTGAATATCTATATCTCAGGTAGGATTAAAGTCAGCCTGCTATAAGACCTCACCAGGAGGAGTGGATGACTTATTTATTGAATCTGGTGACACTATCTGGTCTTAGCTACAATGACTGTCGGATAAAATGCACAATTTCCCTATATTGGGTCAGATTGTTCAACCCGGACCAAACTGTTATATCCCTTATTCTGATTTAATGCGGATGAAATCGTGTCAGGGCAATTCTGAAGAAAAGGAAAGTATGATAAGTGGTCTGAATTCTGTTCACTGGTTTCATTTGGTGTGTTTACATTTAGCACATGCTATTGTCCTAGTTTAGCTCTTCCTACACTAAATATCTTGCTAATTGCATTCCATAGTACTAGGACAAACTTTATCATCTATGAACAGTCATAACATAATTACTGCAAAGTAATTCCTTATCTCCACTAGAAAATATTCATCTCTTGATTTATACAGGAGCAAAAATATTTCTCTGGCATCAAACAGTAAAAAAGTGCATCATGAACCTAAGAGAAATATATACATGGTCAAGTGGTTGAAGCAATTTGACTGTCTTGAAAATATTTATATTGTTATAATTCTGTTTATAAATATATATGGTTGTTTCTAGATATTCTGTGTAATCACATACTTATCCATGTTATAGATTTTTTTAAAGGAAATTATGTTTTAGTATTTATTCAATTGAATGAGTGAAAGACTAAGCATGCTAATGAAATACTTTGCAGCAGCAGTTTATATATTAAAAAAAAAAAAAAAGCTAAATACTTAAATGGTAAAGTGGATACTGACATCCTCTGCTCTGATTTTTGCTTGCTATCATGCTTTGCTACAAAGGGCTTTCTGCAGCATAAAGATGATCAATACATAGTCCAAAGATTAACATTTGACACAATAAAAACAGTATCATTGCATTTTTGCCTAATGATAGGGGATTGGAACACAACAATAAATATTATTTGGCCTTCTGGATATCTTATAGGTTCTTCAGGTAGGTAAATAAATACTCATGACTTTATCAAACAATAAAAATCAAAGACATCACTTTGCCAACAAAGGTCCATATAATCAAAGCCATGGTTTTTCTAGTAGTCATGTATGGATGTTAGAGTTGGACCTTAAAGAAGACTGAACACTGAAGAATTGATCTTCAAATTTTGTCCTGGAGAAGACTCTTGAGAGTCCCTTGGGCAGCAAGGAGATCAAATCAGTCAATCCTAAGGGAAATCAACCCTGAATAACTCATTGGAAGGACTGATGCTGAAGCTGAAGCTCCATTACATTGGCCACCTGATTAAACAGCCAATTCACTGGAAAAGACCCTGATGCTGGGAATTATTGAAATCAGGAGAAAAGGGCAGCAGAGCATGAGATGGTTGGATGGTGTCACCTTTTCAATGGACATGAACTTGGGTAAACTCCGGGAGATGGTGAGGAACAGGAAGGCCTGGCGTGCTGTAGTCCATGGGGTCACAAAGAGTCAGATACAACTTAGCAACTGAACATTACTATATATTACAATATGAGCAAGAGTGTCTCAATTTATAAACCCATGTACAAATAAGATAAATGCTTAGATCATATTATTGTGAATTTAGGGAAGAACAAGAGGCCTTCCTCTTTCAATAGCACTATCTATTTGCTGGGGCTTCAGCTTTCATTAAATTTTCAAAAACAAGATAATATTTCTGTTCTCAATTCATTATACAAACTTGTACTCATAACATAATACAAAATGCTATTTATTCATTTGTTTATTCAATCACTCATGTCTTCACTGACTATATTTCGCTGGAATAGCTATCTTAATTTTGAGACTATGTGTTTTTTGAATGTTCTTAGTAAAGTATACTTTATGCATATAATGTAACTCATAATACATCTTAAGAAACATTAGAGGATAATGATACATAAAGTCAAAAGTTGTCTTGCATATTTAGATATTCATTTATATATTTTTCTTTGTGAGTGAAATGAAAAGTCTAACATTCAATAGTTTAAATATATTTCTGTTAGCCAAAAATATAATAAAATTTTTCATTTTTTGGAGCACAAGCATTATAATAGATGTGTTCAGCAAGCAGACACTAAAAATATATTTTGAATTTGAGATGTGTATAAGAGACAGGTAGTCGATGGTGGCCCAGCTGCCTCCCAGCTGCAGGGAGCCNGGGGTCTGTCCGGACAATATGTAGGATAGTACAGTTACCCATGATTCCAAGAAGGTAGAGGAGACAGAATGGGATGGAAATCCAGTGGTGAAATTCCTCATATCCAGGGATACCTGTGAGATAGAAGGTGGAGGACAGGATACTGCTGGAGTTTGCAGTTGCCATAGGGTTTACTGTTAAACCACAATCCTGATTCACAATCACACTCCAGAAGGGGAACAAATGAGATCAGCACCTGTGTCACAAAAACAAAACAAAACTTCAGAGTGTCCTATAATCACTCCTAGATTCACCCTCATAGTTTTGCTTTGTTTCTCTTCATTTCATTGATGAGTGTCATTAATTAAGAAAAACATCCATTTTTATAACTATAAGGAATTTCCCTTCTCCTCAGATGAAGAACTATTAACAAGCCGTCTAAATATACACAATTTCCTTCTAAAGACACTGTCCCCAGAGCAGCACACACAAAGCCACTGTAGATTACATTATTAATTTTATACTTTTCTTTAGAACAATCTTGGCCAGAGTTACTGGTCTTATATGCTATTCTGTGTTTAGTCGCTCAGTCATATCTGACTCTGGGACTGCATGGACTGTAGCCCTCCAGGCTCCTCTGTCCATGGAGATTCTCCAGGCAAGAATACTAGAGTGGGTTACATGCCAAAAGGGATCTTTCCAACCCAGGGATCAAACCCAAGTCCCCCACAGAGCAGACAGATAGATTCTTTACCATCTGAGCCACCAGGGAAGTCCACTGGTCTTATCCTAGCCCTGTAAAAAAATAAAATAAAATAAAAAAAGACTTTCTACAATACTCCAGTATTCTTGCCTGGAGAATCCCATGGACAGAGGAGCCTGGCTGGCTACAGTCCATGGGGTTGCAAGAGTTGGACATGACTTAAAGACGAGAGAGACAGAGAGAGGATGACTTGCATGAATGTCTTCGTCTGAGCTTGATAGATTTTTCAGCAATATTTGAATATCATGCAAGGCATCATTACAGTATTCAGGCAAGATTTGGTCAGGATGGCTCTTATTCTTACTAAACATAAGTTTGACTACATAATTGATACCACAAGGATGGTATCCACAGATGCATGCTAAGTTGCTTTAGTCAGGTCCAACTTTTTGAGACCCTATGGACTGGGACCAGGCAGGTGCCTCTGTCCATGGGATTTTCCAGGCAAGACTATTGGAGTTGGTTGCCATTTCCCCCTCTAGGGGATCTTCTTTACCCAGATATAGAACCCACCTCTCAGGTCTCCTGCATTGGCTGATGGATTCTTTATCACTAGTGCCACCTAGGGATTATAGCTACATAGAGTCAACTCTAATATCAATATGTTCTGGGATGAGCATCTGGGATGAGCATCCCCCTGAGGTAAATACAGGTTAATATGATTTAGGAGAATATGTGGATTTTAAAACTTTTAATTATAAAATATATTATTTATGCAATGTTAAGGAAACTATAATTGATTTTGAATCTGATTTGAAAGATTCTGAACGATTTTCCTCTTATGTTACAGAACTGATTAATCATTTAGAGACTATTTTTTTTTTAACAAAAAAAAAAAGCAAAACAATAGATATAGGGATTGTTGAGAGACTGGAAATTTATCCATGAAAGCAAAAATAAGAGAAAACAGCAACAACAAAAGTAAAATGCACAAAAAATGCCTACTTGCCTCTGACCCTCACACTAAAACTGTTATGCTCAAATGAGAAAATATATCTTCCCCCACTAGATTCCAGGATTTCTTCTGTGGTCAAGAAAGACATCTCTGTATTAAGAAAGGTGAGCCACTTCTCAAAACCCACTTGCTCAACTTCCCAGCCTCCATGATCACCAAAATATTGGTTGAAGAATTTAAAGTCTATGGGACAAATTACCTTCCACTGTAAACTAATAAATCAGCATCTTCTGTCTTGGNCAAAACCCACTTGCTCAACTTCCCAGCCTCCATGATCACCAAAATATTGGTTGAAGAATTTAAAGTCTATGGGACAAATTACCTTCCACTGTAAACTAATAAATCAGCATCTTCTGTCTTGGAAAGTCTTCTTTGATGTTCTGGGAAATGAAATCCCCTCAGTCTCCTCTAGTTCCATGTAAATAACCTTGATTACAGAAGATATTCCCCAAATTATTTAATAATTTTCCAAGAAATGCAAGATCCATAATTAAGACATCAAATAAGTACATTCTAGAAACAAATTCAATCTTCTTGACTGTTCATATTACATTTAAGTTCTACCCACTTACTGTATGAACTGATACTTCTTATGGGCCTCCTATTTAACTTCTCAAATTCCTGTCTATCTCCTCACCTTCCTGCCTAAGATTCCACTGCTTATTACTTTCAATGCTCAGATTTTCCAATATTATCCCTTCTTTTTGTTGACTCTTTTCCAATTTCTATTCTATAATCAAAATTTAAAAATCTGATTTTTATCTCACTGCTTAGTCAATTCAGACCTTTTTTTTAAAATTTTATAAATGTTCTCTCCCAATGACATGAAGTAGTAAACATGAAGTTTCATTGAAAACTGGAAGATACCTGATCTAGAGGTCCTCTTTCATCATATCACTGACTTTTTTCTGAGGTTTTAAAGGACAGAGATCTAACATCTTCCTTATGTAGAATCTGTTTCTCTGGTTCTGCAATCACATTAACAAGTTATATTCTGATTTCAAAGCTTACTCATTTTAATTTAAATGAAATGACTCTTTTTTCTCTGTACCAAAGTTGTCTCCTCTGTAAACTGAAGATACTAATAGTTTGATGGGATGTGCTAAGGTCAAGGTAATATTGTGTGTAAAATACTTGGTACAGAGCTTTTTCTGTGATGATGATAGTGATGAAAATGAGAACAATGATGATGACAACATCAACAATGATGATGATAACAATAACACCAACAATGACTGAAGTATAATAAGAGGAAGAAGGCAAGGGGAGACTATTAATTATTCTCCTCTAGAGGAAACACCATGAGTGGCCATCTTACAAGTGACTTAGATGCTCTGAGAAGTAGAAAATGAACTGTATCAATTTAATCTCCTTTTCCTCCACTAAAACTTCAGTATAGCAAGAAATATGAATTGCTCCTTAGTATTTTTTTCTACCCATAAATTCCTCTGATAATTATGATGAAACTACATATATACATTTCATTTTAATCAGTGCCAATATTGGGGGGTGGTAAGAAGGGTCCAAAATAGAATGAGAAATGTCATCAAGAGTAAGAAAGAGATTTTGGGGACTTCAGTGAACTGGAATATGATCAGCCACATTAGCATTCTGTTACCCCAACATAAATATTCATTACTCTCCATATTCACTAGTATCTGGTCCATCTATTATTTCACAGCCCCCATGTTTTAGCTCCCATTTGATTTAACAATCCAATACCTCTTTGTCCTGATACTGCAATTTCAAATTCATTCACATAGCTTTTGATATCTTCCACATCTCTAGAGAAGGAGGTCAGTGGAGTTAGGTAATAAATTTAAAAATCTGTAAGTCTTAAGGTTTAGAACATAATTAATAGAGCGAGTGAAGTCGTTCAGTCGTGTCCGACTCTTTGCAATCCCATAGACTGTAGCCTACCACACTCCTCCGTCCATGTGGTTCTCTGGAGTGGGTTGCCATTTCCTTCTCCAGAGGATCTTCCCAACCCAGGGATCAAACCTGGGTCTCCGGCATTGTAGGCAGACGCTTTACCGTCTGAGCCACCAGGGAAGTTTTTAATTAAAAACTTGTTTTTTAATTTAGAGTTTTAAATTAATAGTTAATGTCATGTCAAAAATCACTGATACGTGGGATTAGAAGGTACCTGAAATGTTGTCTGCTGTTATCACACTCTTATTCTGGATTCCTCTTCTGCTATGTCTGGTAATATTCCTTTATGCTGTGTAAACAGTCATGTACACTGACAGACAGGGGACTACTTGCCATGAAAGTCTCGGGTATATTAGGCAAGTTCTATCTGAAAAACCTATGTCTAACTTGAATCCTCTGTCTATGGGTATGGACAATAAAGATTGGAGAAAGTATGTACTCTAATAACCTGAGAAACTCTTCCTTCTCAAACCATTCCCCTGGTCCTTTTTCTCACACTTTAGGTTTCTGCTCTGCTTTCTTTGATCTCTTAGACCCCCTCTGTATTTTCCTATTACCTCCCAGTTTTACTTTTCCCAGTCATTACCTACTTGGTAGAATAGTTGCTCTTGTCATGAGTGACTGCTCTAATTCTCAAGGAAAGAAGGATGAGTTAATAAGTGTTCCTCCAGTCCGTAGGGATGTGAGTCCCCATGAGAAATACAAGACTGCACCTGTAACCCTGTTTGTGCCACCCTTGTAGTTTATGGCCCTTCTCCAAATCTTCTGTTTTCCATTCCCTAAATCAGTCCTGAATATTCAATGACAGGACAGATGCTGAAGCTGAAGCTCCAATACCTTGGCCACCTGATGTGAAGAACTGACTCATTGGAAAAGACCCTATGCTAGGAAAGATTGAAGTCAGGAGGAGAAGGGGATGGCAGAGGATGAGATGGTTTGATGCCATCACCAACTCTATGGACATGAGTTTGAGCAAGCTATGGGAGTTGATGATGGACAGGGAAGCCTGAAGTGCATAGTCCATGGGGATGCAAAGAGTTGGACATGACTGAGCAACTAACACACACATAGCCTTCTTGCCTTTGCATCCCCAAACTGCATTATCAGTTCAGTTCACTTGCTCAGTCATGTCCCATTATTTGTGACCCCTGGGACATTAGCCTGCCAGGCTTCTCTGGCCATGGGATTCTATAGGCAAGAATACTGAAATAGATCACCATTCTCTTCTCCAGAGGAACTTCCCAACCCAGGAATAGAACCCTGGTATCCTGCATTGCAGGCAGATTCTTTACCATTTGAGCTACAGGCAAAGAATGATGAAGGCTATAGAGAATCTCAAACATTGATCACCTCGATATCTGGAACAAATGTGATAGTGCAACATGTGATGAAATAGTAGCATGCATCCAGAATATGGCTGGCTGATAAAGTTGTTGGGCTTCCCAGATGGCCCAGCGGTAAAGAATCCTCCGGCCAATACAGGAGATGCAGGTTCAATTTCTGGGTACGGGAGATCCTCTGGAGTAGGAAACGACAACCCACTTATATTCTTGCCTGGAAAATTCCATGGACAGAGGAGCCTGGAGGGCTACAGCACATACAGTCACAAAGAGTCAGATAAAATTAGTCACTGACAGGCACATATGTATGCGATAAAGAATGTTAACTATGGAGTAGTCAATGAGAAGGACTTATTAAGGAGTTAAACTATTGAGGGACATAGAGTCTACAACTTAAAGGCTGGGAATGACTCTAGTTCAGTTCTGTTACCAAATACTGGATAAAAATGAAACACTTATGTGAGCCAACTCCCTCAAAACTATTACAATATGGAATATGTGAGAAATGTCTATTAATTTCCACTTGGTTTTGCTGTACTCTTAAAAAATTACAATAAAAAATAAAGTGTATTTGAAAGATCATAAACAATGAAGTCAATGTGATAACCCAAATCTTGATTCTCTGGAGTGGTACTTTCTTCACTGTGTCATTGAGGTCTTCCTGCTGAATAGATTATATACATTGGCTCAGACTATGAAGAGAAGCTTTCACTCAATGATTACGGTTCCCTATGTCTGTCAACAATATTGACTTCTAAATGTCTATTGGTGATTATACCATGCATCAGGGTTGGCATGTGGACTACTCAGGGTGAATAAAACTGTGTCCACCAACAATACTGACTGTTAAATGCTTAGTACAGGAACGCTTTTGAAAATGTTCTACTGTTAATCTTTGCAATTCTGGTTTTGAGACTGGTAATATTGGCTTAATTTTAAGTCTTAAGACTATTACTGGTTCGCTCAACTAAGATATTGTAGATTGCACATACTTCATGGCTCAGTAATCTCCCAGTATTTAAGATACCCATTGAGAACTGGCTCTTTAAGGAACTGAAAATAGAAGTAATTATGTCAATAGAAGCAATAGCTCTCATAATGAAAAATTACTTATTAAGAAATTCACCATCTACTAATAGTCTATGAAAACAATGGCTATTTCTATCATACCACTGGAAACCCTTCACAACTCCAAATTAACACATCTCTTGAAATTATCAGAAAAAGATTTGAATTTACTTGATTTCATTGGCACCAGATGCCATATACTTTTCTGTATACTTACTTTTTAAATATGAACTTAAATCACTGTGACATCACCTAAGCTTGATATGACCAAAGATCCCAAATTCAGAGGATTATTAGTCAGTGCAACCATATTACTTTATCATGAGGTCTTTATCTTTCTCATGTATAAAATAGAGGGATATAAAAAAGTAATTTCAACCGCTCATTGCTGAATTCTTTGGCAACCTAGGTGTAAGCTCAGTTATGAATGATTAATTCTGATGATGAGAAGGTAATGGGCAAATGTTCAAATTAACGGGTATATAGAGAGCACTACCTAGACCACAAAGCCCAAGAGTAGATAAAACTATGAAAGGAAGAGTGGTTGCTCTGGTTACAGGAAGAAGGGCATCCTTAAGCTCTTTTCCAGATCTGCTATATTCTGTGTCTTGACCACAGTGAGCTGTCTCAACATGCCACTTTCCCCTCTGACTTCTGGTTTGATTTGATCAACAGAAATGGCACAAAACAGGAATACAGAAAAACATACAGCTGGAGGGTTTACTACCTTGATTCTCCACCAACTTTCACTGTGGCTTCCTCATGGTGGCTGCATCTCTCTAGAGAAAGGGAAAACCCATGCTGAGCGTCCTTCTCTATATCCTTCCTGTCACTTGTATATTTTGGGAAATACTTTTTTTTTCCCTGACACTTTAGGACTACTTTTGGTAGCAAATTCCCTTTTGTAATAGTATAATATATACCTCATCTATATGAGACATACAAATAAATATTTCTTTTTGGTTTTCATAAATCCTGCACACATATTTTCAATGACCCCCTGAGGCCTTTATCAAAGTCCTTATGCAGTTTGAGAATGACTTTTCTTCCCCTAATAGAACCTTAATTAATACAAAGGAAAAATTTCTACCATATATATATATATATGTGTACACCTTCTGTCAATTTCTCTCTCTGTCTCTGGTTTATCATCATGACTATCTACAAGCTTATTATATGTTCAAGTTTTAATACATGCAATTATTTTTAATAAGAAGTTTAATGTTCATTTTTTGGTTAATCAGATCAAAAATTTGTTTTTCTTCCAAAATGGGGGGATTCAACTCAAAAATATCAGTTTCCCAAGTGTAAGAGAGAAAGCTTAAGGTAAATCTTTGCTTATTTAGTTTTTCTTCATATAACAAGGAGAAAAAACTGTGACTAATGAAGAGTAAGGAGATGACAGAGTGCAAGTAAGCCTAGATGTGAAGGAGAAAAGAAGACTCTTTTAGAAAGAGAAGTTAAAAGTTTCCTTAATAGCAATGCACATATGACAGGTTTGCCCTGGAGCTCAGACTGCACACAGGATGAAGAAATAATGCTACCATTATGTGTAACTCTTAATAGCATATTTTTAAAAATTCTTTTTGGTGTTTTATAGTGTTTTTTTAAAAAAATAATAAGATTTNCTGGAGCTCAGACTGCACACAGGATGAAGAAATAATGCTACCATTATGTGTAACTCTTAATAGCATATTTTTAAAAATTCTTTTTGGTGTTTTCCAGTATTCAGTGACCCACTTTGGTAAAAAATATCTGTCTTCTTATTTGATTTAATTTTAAGGTATACTTTGGCAGAATTTTTTCTGTTTTGAATTCATTTGGAACTGTAGAGTTTATTGTCTATTTTAATTCTGTTTCCTGAGTTTAGTTATTTTTTATAAGAATTTTTGAAAACTATGGTACTGTATAGTTTTAAAGTTACTTTCTATATCTTTCTGCCTTTCAATTATCTAGCCATTGTTGTTCAGTCACCCAGTTGTGTTTGACTCTTTTTGACTTCATGGACTGCAGGCTTCCCTGGCCTTCACTATCTCTTGGAATTCGCTCAAACTTATGTCAGTTGCGTGGTGATGCCATCTAACCATGTCATCCTTTGTCATCCCCTTCTCCTCCTGTCTTCAGTTTTTCCCAACATCACGATCTTTTCTAATGAGTCAGCTCTTTCCATCAGGTGGCCAAAGTATTGGAGCTTCAGCTTCAGCATCAGTTCTTCCAATAAATATTCCAGCCATACCTCTGCATAAAATATTTACTTATGACTTTCGGCTTCCCATAATTTAACAAAGGGGGATGTTGGGGTGATTTAAAATAGTGTTTGTACAAAAATTATTAGTTAGGATTCTCTTTACATTCTCTAATTGTCTTAGATCCATTTCTATTCTTTCATTAAACTGTGTACTTTAAGCTTAGCTGTTGAAAATGTCTTTCTTCTTATTTTTTAGGGAATTGTGAGAGACAGAAAGGGTGATATGAAGGTACAAACATGGTTATCTGGAGGGAATCTCTCTTGTTTTATTTTTGTTCAAAGTTCTGCACATGTTCAGTTCAGTTCAGTCACTCAGTCGTGTCTGACTCTTTGCAACCCCATGAACTGCAGCACACCAGGCNGGATAAGAAAGCAGTGGTGCATATACACATTGGAGTATTACTCAGCCATTAAAAAGAATACATTTGAATCAGTTCTAATGAGGTTGATGAAACTGGAGCCTATTATACAGAGTGAAGTAAGCCAGAAAGAAAAATACCAATACAGTATACTAACGCATATATATGGAATGATGGTAACTAATGCATATTTAGAATGATGGCAATGATAACCCTGTAAGGCAGCAAAAGAGACAGAGATGTATAGAACAGTCTTTTGGACTCTGTGGAAGAGAGTGAGGGTGGGTTGATTTGGGAGAATGGCATTGAAATATGTATATTATCATATGTGAAACAGATCACCAGTCCAGGTTCAATGCATGATAGAGGATGCTCGGGGCTGGTGCACCGGGATGACCCAGAGGGACGGTATGGGGAGGGAGATGGGAGGGGGGTTCAGGATGGGTAACATGAGTACACCTGTGGCGGATTCATGGTGATGTATGGTGAAACCAATACAATATTGTAATTAGCCTCCAATTAAAATAAATAAATTTATATTTATATTTTAAAAAAATTTTAAAGAAAAAATAAAATAATTATGAGTAAACATACTGAAAAAAAAGGAAAGTATGATTTAAATATTCAGGAAGAAACTGGAATATTTTTTAAACATTCAAATGAAAAATGTATAATTGAAAATTAAAAGCACAGATTAACAAACGAAGTCTTCAATGCTATCAATGCTATGAGGGAGCTATAACTTGAAAAGATAAGTAAATGCCCAAATCACAGGTTTCTTATGTAGTNATTTATATTTTAAAAAAATTTTAAAGAAAAAATAAAATAATTATGAGTAAACATACTGAAAAAAAAGGAAAGTATGATTTAAATATTCAGGAAGAAACTGGAATATTTTTTAAACATTCAAATGAAAAATGTATAATTGAAAATTAAAAGCACAGATTAACAAACGAAGTCTTCAATGCTATCAATGCTATGAGGGAGCTATAACTTGAAAAGATAAGTAAATGCCCAAATCACAGGTTTCTTATGTAGTAAATTCTAGATTTAAATTCAGGAAATGGTTTCAGGATGAGACAGCAGGATTTTCCACAGGAACAGAATAACGCCTAACAGAGACAAATGTGGACAAATTAAAGGAAATCCTGACTCTACCTCTTCTGGCTGCTGAGTTTAGATACACAATGAGAGACAGGAGGGTTCCAACTGAACAAATACTTGGTGGAATAAAAGAACTATGAATATGAAGACTATAAAATAAAATAAGGGACTACAGAACTAAAAAATAGACACAGAATTGGACAGGTCCTAGAAATTATGCCGGTCCTAGAGAATACCTGCTTCCAATGCAGGAGACACAGGAGAAGCAGGTTCAGTCCCTGGGTCGGGAAGATTCCCTGGAGAAGGGAATGACAATCCACTCCAGCATTTTTGCCTGAGAAATGTCATGGATAGAGGAGACTGGCTGGCGACAGTCCATGAAGTTGCAAAGAATTGGACATGACTGAGCAGGTAGGCATGTATGTCAACTATATCGCAAAAAAAAAATAGAAGGGAAAATCTTAGCCATTATGTCATTTGAGATCCATACATGAGGGAATACTGCCATCTTGTGCTTGTTAGCAAGAAGGAACCCTTAAAATTTTGCAATTATCAAACCAATACCCCTTTATCACTATGTAAACCAATGGAAATTATTCTGTTCCCTAAGTGAGGTATTTATGCAAGAATGGTTATTACTCTTCTCTGACTTAGATGACATCTGAAAGGGAAAGTGTTAGTTGTTCGGTTGTGTCTGCCTCTGATACTCCATGAACAGTAGGATTTCCCAGGCAAGACTACTGGAGTAGGTTGCCATTGCCTCCTCCAGGGGATCTTCCCAACTCAGGGATCCTTTTGTTTAAAATCACTATTAAGATAACATCTCTATAACATCTCTTAACTTTCTTCTCTCAATTTTATACATTCATATATGATAATTGATAACATCTTAGTGCATTAGCATCTCTATGTTATTATCATTTGTGTATTAATCATTATACTAGTACTTATCATATCCATCCTGCTTCCTTATTTGTTTAGCACTAGATATTTTTTGAATAGCTACTATCTAGTAGCTTTCTATTTTTGTAAATGAAACATAATTTTATTGTCGATAATGGCAAAGTTGATTATATATTTCCTATGTCTTCTCTTCTAAGTTTTAAAACTGCTTTATTCAGATTGATTATTATATTTTTGCACTCCAAGATTTAGAAGCTCTATACAATCAGCAAAAAACAAGCCCTGGTGCTGATTGTGGCTCAGATCATCAGATACTCATTGCGAAAATCAGGCTTAAATTTAAGAAAGTAGAGAAAACCACAAGGTCATTAAGGTATGACCTATATAAAATCCTTTATGGTTATACAGTAGAAGTGATGAGTAGATTTAAAGGATTAGATCTGGTAGATAGACTGCCTGAAGAACATGGACAGCAGTTCAAAGCACTGTATAGGAGGCAGTGACCAATAGAACATGAAATAGAAAGAAATGCAAGAAGGCAAAGTGATTGTCTGAGGAGGTTTATAAAGAGTTGAGAAAACAGAAGTGAAAAACAAGGAAGAAGGAGAAAGATATACCCAAATGAATGCAGAGTTCCAGAGAATAGAAAGAAGAGAGGCCTTCTTAGAAGGACTTCTTAAGTGAACAATGCAAAGAAATAGAGAAAAACAATAGAATTGGAAAGATTGGAAAGACTAGAGATCTCCTCAAGAAAACTTGGGATATCAAAGGAAAATTTCATGCAAGGATGGACATGATAAAGATCATGGTATCTGGTCCCATCACTTCATGGCAAATAGAAGGGGAAAAAGTGGAAGTTGTACAGATTTTATTTTGGGGGGCTCCAAAATCACTGTGGACAGTGACTATAGCTATTATATTGAAAGACACTTGCTCGTTCTATAGTATCACTGACTCAATGGACATGATCTGAGAAAACTCCAAGAGACACTGGAGGACAGAAGAGCCAGGTGACTCTCATTGGATTGCAAAAAGTCAGACACTACTGGACAACAAGATTGAGATACCTATGCCACAAAATACATCCATTTTAGTTGTACATTTTGATGCATTGTACTTCACTGAAAGACTTATTCAACTATTGCTGCTGCTAAGTAACTTTAGTCATGTCCGACTGTGTGACCCCATAGATGGCAGCCCACCAGGCTCCTCTGTCCCTGGGATACTCCAGGTAAGAATACTGGAGTGGGTTGCCATTTCCTTCTCCAGTGCATGCATTCATGCTAAGTTGCTTCAGTCATGTCCGACTCTGCGTGACCCCATGGACAGCAGCCCACCAGGCGCCTCTGTCCACAGGACTCTCTAGGCAACAATACTGGAGTGGGTTGCCATTTCCTTCTCTTCTGTCTTGCCTAATGTCCATTATATCATAACGTATACTTACTTGTTTACAAAAATCCCACACAAATGAGCTGATGGGGGCAGTAGCCCTGGAGGCAACACTTCTGGAGAGGAATTTGGCACCATGTGTCCAAAGTCTTCAAAAATACAGACATTTGACCCAGAGTTCACTTCTTAAGAATTTAACTCAAAGAAATGATTAAGAATCTATGTAAATGTTCAACTGTTACCACACTAATTTTAAGATATTTCTGTCATTCCCAAAATGAAGCACTTGTCCATTATCAGTTACTTTCCATTCTTGTCCTCAAGCCTAGGTAACCTTATCTACTTTCTGACTCTATATATTATCCTTACTGGATATTTCATATAAATAAAAGCATATTACAGCTGGCTTTTGGTCTCTAGCTTCTTTTACCCACTGCAATGTATTTGAGGTTCATCCATGTTATATGTTAATACTTTGTTCTTTTTTATATCAAGAAGAAACATTTAATTTTGTGGGTAGACCACATCTTATTTATCCATTCACCAGTTGATGGACAATTGGGTCACTTCCCCATTGGGACTATTATGAATAATCCTCCTAGTAAAATTAATACACAAGTCCATGTGAATGTATCTTTTAATTTCTCTTGGTTAGATACCTAGAGGTGGAATTGTGAACTGGGTGGTAACTCTGTTTAATATTTTTAAAAACTGTCAATGTATTTTTCCAAGTTGGCTTCACTCTTCTATATTCATAGCAGCAATTAGTATTTCAGTTTTTTTCATAGTTACCAATACTTGTCTGTCTTCATGATTATAGGCATTCTAATGGGCATGAAGTAGTATCTCACTGTGAAGTGCTGCACTCAATATGCCAGCAAATTTGGAAAACTCATTAGTGGCCACAGGACTGGAAAAGGTCAGTTTTCATTCCAATCCCAAAGAAAGGCAATGCCAAAGAATGCTCAAACTACCACACAATTGCACTAATCTCACATGCTAGTAAAGTAATGCTCAAAATTCTCCAAGCCAGGCTTCAGCAATACGTGAACCATGAACTCCCTGATGTTCAAGCTGGTTTTAGAAAAGGCAGAGGAACCAGAGATCAAATTGCCAACATCTGCTGGATCATGGAAAAAGCAAGAGAGTTCCAGAAA
>SJYV01046795.1:218187-246631 GCA_006410875.1 Neotragus pygmaeus | reverse complement strand
AGTGAACTCCGGGAGTTGGTGATGGACATGGGGGCCTGGCGTGCTGATTCATGGGGTCGCAAAGAGTCAGACACGACTGAGCAACTGAACTGAACTGAATGACCTATGATGTAAAGAGTCTCCTTTTGATCATTTGTTATTTTTCATTCTTTGGGAAATTTGGATTAATGAATTTTAATGCCATTTATTTATAATGATTTTTAAAGATTTGAGTGAAATTTAACAATACTTTAAGAATTTTTAAAAATGTATTAAGTGTATAAACCATGCCATATTTTCTCTTAGCACAGCACAAGATATTCTGAGAAAGGATGGACATGGTTTAAACTTCCATGTCCAAAAGGGCATAAAAATTTATAGTCATGGTAGCAACTCTTCAGCTTTCAGCAGGGAAATAGTATATGTATTGAATACTTACTGCATTCCTATATAGAGCTGTAGAGGGAAAACTGCTCCAGGGATAGCTTCTTATGTCTTTGGAAATAGAAAGTAGAGAAATAATTATCAAATAATGATGAGTTACATATAAAAGTCAATTCTATAAAGGATATAAATTGTAACAGTTTTAATTAGCTTTGAAGGTTAGTCAGGGAGGGTCTCTCAGATGTATGATGGAACAGACCACCATGTATCACTCTGTCTGGCATATGAAAGGAAATTTTAAAGTTGGTGAAAGAAATAAAAAAAATGAGGGACGTGAAGGAGGAAGGAAGGAAGTAAAGTAGACTCTGTAGATGAAAATGCAGCCCAGCAGACACGCTGACAGCAGCCTTAGAGATTCTGAGTACAGAATCCAGCTAAGAGTGCCTGCAATCCTCAAACTAATGGATCTGGATGAACTTGATATTCAGGATCATCTCAGAAACAAGCACATCTGAGTTGGTTTGTAGACAAGACCACATTGTTCATGGTTTCAAGGGTCAAGTTTCAGATATTTGCAAGTTGTTCAGATATCTTAGAGAGGCTGAAAATAACCAACTGCCCAGCCAATTACTCTTTCATAATAGATAAAATGCAGCCTTCTGTTGTCCTCACTTACTGGCCTAGCTGTCATTATATTATCTAGCTGCAAGGATTAACAAATCCGTGGATTAAAAATATGGCTTGCTGGGATATTAAGAATAATAAGAAAAAAACAAAGTTATATTTTGCTAACAAATTACAATGCATCTGTATACTTTGCTAAATGTTTCACATTTGTCATATTGTGAGTATAGCCCCAAAGTGGGTATGGTTTATTATACCCCATTTACAAAAGATAAAATTAAGCCTCAGATGACAATCCATTCTCAGACCTACAGCTATGATTAGAGTACTTGCCTCTTACATTCTTGGAGAAGGAAATGGCAACTCATTCCAGTATTCTCACCAGCAAAGTCCCATGGACAGAGGGGCCTGGTGGGCTACGGTCCGTGGGGTCACAAAGAGTAGGACACAACTGAGCACACACACACACTCTTTCATTCCAAAACATAGTCTCTTCATAGAACACCATGAGCAAACAGGCTGAAACTAATAATGGAACTTCTATTAAAATGCAATAAGTTGGGATCAGTTCCCAAACCAGATAGGTGCAATCTCTCCTTCTCCTTAACTATCTACAAAGGAAATTCCTTACACAATATTTTTTAAAGAAATGAGGACAAGATATTTTTTGCTAGATAAATGGGTAAATTGTGGTATACCAATACAATGGAATGTCATTCAGGAACAAAAATAAGTGAGTTAAGCCATAAAAGAGAGAAACTTAAGTGTATATTGCTAAGTGAAAGAAGCCTGTATGAAAAGCCTACAGTACAGTATGATTCCAATCAACTACAGAACATTGTGGGGGGGAAAAAATTAATAGCGAATGAAAAAGATCAGTGGTTGTCAGAACAGTGGTTGCCAGAGGGGTTAAAGGGAAGGAAGGATAAATAGGTAGAACACAGGGGATCCATAGGACAGTGAAACTATTTAGTATGATGATGTGGTGGCAGATGTATGTCATTATACATTTGTCAAGACTCATAGAACATATAACACAAAGAGTGAATCCTAATGTCTAAACTATGGATTGTAGTTAATAAAGTGTCTATCTGGCTCTTCAATTGTAACGAATGTATCACACTAGTGTAAGAGGTTAAGATTAAGACAGAACTGAGCTGATGGGGTATGGGGGACATACATAAACTCTGCAGCTTCTCATATTTTTTGAAAATCTAAAACTGCTCTATAAGGTAATATATGTGAATTTTTAAAAGCTTCATTTGAAAGTGAGAGTTCTTCAAATATTCTATCATACTTTCACCTCAGTGAAATATTAACACATCCCGACAAAGAACAAGTGGTAATGTACAGACATATATTCTGTCTTTGTCATGAAAGTAATGAAAGTGAAAGTCACTCAGTTGTGTCCGACTCTTTGCAACCCCACAGACTATATATAATCCATTAAATTTTCCAGGCCAGAATATTGGAGTGAGTAGCCTTTCTCTTCCCGAGGGGTCTTCTCAATCCAGGGGTCAAACCCAGGTCTCCCACATTGTGGGAGGATATTTTACCAGCTGAGCCACCAGAGAAACCCTCACGTCTAACTTTTTGCAACTCCATGGACAATACCATGGAATTTTCCAGACCAGAATACTGGAGTGGGTAGCCATTCCTTTCTCTAGGGGATCTTCCCAACCCAGGGATCGAATCCAGATCTCCTGCATTGAAGTCGGGTTTTTTACCAGCTGAGATACCAGGGAAGCCCCAGGGAAGCTTAGGTTGCAGAGAAGTCAAGAAATAGGAAAACTACTGTGGGTTTTTGTTGTTGTTGTTGTTGTTATTTCAGGCTTGCATATTAAGCTGGCAAAATGGCAGTGCTGTTGCTCAGAAGTGGCTCCGGGGTGGAAAATCATCAGATGCAGTTTAAAACTGGAAAACCTAATTTCCCAAGCGCGAAAGGAAAACTTAGTCAGCTAATCCAAATACTAACTGTGGGTTTCAGTTACAAAAGGAGTCACTCAGCATGTAAAATACCCATAAGACTTCTCAGCCCAGAGGTTATTCCCTGGTCTGTTTTCATGGATATCTATGCACAATATAGATAAACCTATAAATATATTTACTTTGCTGTATCCTTATAAGCTAGACATTTCTTTTTGTCTATGACCTGGCAATATCACTGTGAATATACAAAGAGGAAATTTAAGACTTTTTTTTACGTTCCAATCATTTAGAAAAACCACGCATCTAAAAGGTAAATTAGAACAGTTTCGTGGTTATAACTGTGAATTCTGTCATTAGGATCCCTGGATTTTAAAGCAGGCTTAACTCAGAACTTAATGTCTGAGTTCTGCTCTGTGTAATACTGGGATACCAATAATAACTAGTGTATCGGGTATTTGTGACTATTAAATTAGACCATCCATGTAAAGTGGTTAGAACAGATTTTAGGGAAACACTTAGCACATAATAAGGCTTGATACAAATTTGAAATTATTTTTACCACTTCTGTTGTACTGTCCATTCTTAAGCTGGTATCTGATATGTCTTCCATGGAAACACGCTGATATTTTCTGTGTGTGTTATACAGCAAAGCCAGGCACTGCTAGGACATAGCTGCAAAATTGAAGGAAAGCTTCAGTCTAGTGAAGTTAATTAAATTATGGACATATGTCCATAGTTTTAATGAAATAACCATTCAAGATAGCCTTTCTTGGAGTTTTCATTAAAAGCTCCTTTACCTAATCTGTGTGGTTGCCTCTTGATGAGAAGTTTTGTTTTTCTTTCTCACCTGAATTTCATGAAAGGAGGGCGAGAAAGAGAGAGGAGGATAAATTTATGTTGATAATATGGTAACGTGCCCTACTTCCTTCATAAGGATTGGGGTAATATGAAAAGGATTTCGGTTAACTCAAGAGAGGATTGTCAGGTATCTTGAAATGCAGGGTAGTTTTCCATCTGCTAAATGGAGTGACAGCCTCACATGAGAGTGAAGCATGGGAAGATTCCAGATTTTTGTTGTTGGTGGTGTTCTTTTTAGATGAAATATTGTTTATTATCCATCACTTTAAACATGCTAGAAGTTGCAGTCAGAAAGTGTTGATTTATATATATGATGTTTTACCAAATGTACCGCTTTGGGCTACAAACATGACCAACTGAATTTATGTTCTATGGGTCTCAATAATGGATAATTTCAAATGAGAGATTTTTTTTAAATCTACTTTATAATTTTTGATATATTAAGAGCAAGAACTGCTGCTACTAAAGAAAAGTAGCTGAAATTATGTCTTAATCTTTTATTTGTGAANAATTTATGTTCTATGGGTCTCAATAATGGATAATTTCAAATGAGAGATTTTTTTTAAATCTACTTTGTAATTTTTGATACATTAAGAGCAAGAACTGCTGCTACTAAAGAAAAGTAGCTGAAATTATGTCTTAATCTTTTATTTGTGAATAAAAAATTGCAGTCACTCTACTCTGTAGAAATTTCTTTCAATAATAGGTACAGAATAACAGTGGGCTTTGACTTTTTTCAGTGATCTACTTGCTCTAGTAAGATCATTCAGTATTCTGAGTTCTGTTTGTGTTCTCTGACTCCATTTCTTGATCCTTGAGAGCTAGTGTTATGACGGTATGGATAGCACTACAATTTTTGCACAGCAGTTTAAATGTCATGTTAATATGAACATTGTCTTCAAGAGTTCAGATGAAGGACAGATGAGTAAATCATTTTTTTTTTAATTGTGGGAAAACTTAAACCAAGGGAAATATCTCATCCCCTCAGGATGGAAATCCAGAATTCAAATTTTCATGCTACCTTCAATTCTTTATCAGTCTACCATCCAACCCATCTTCTCCCATTAAATTTGTCCACTGAACAATAGAATATTAATTCTCTCCAATCTTCTATTCAGTGTCACCAAGACAAAGGAGAGAGAGCAATTACCTTTTCAGTATTTAAGAATTTATTACCAAATTAGAGGGAAACACTATATACACAGAACTGTTAAATGTTCAAAATACATGCATAAATTATGTAGTTATAACAGCTGGCATTACAAAAATTCAACTCAACTCTTTTTTGATTCACAACATTTTTTCACAGAGAAAAAGTTGTTCCATAAAAATGAACTGGTTTGCTGATGATCATTCCTTTTCTTTGAATACTTTGCTTTCATCCATTATCATGCCAAAATTAATGGTTCAGATTTAACTAAGCTGAAGGAATAAATCTTTTTTGATGTTATTTACTCTGGTTCTTTTCCTTCTGTTTTTCATGTAAAAGACTTCTGCCACTTCTTTACAACAACATCAAACTATATATCCACTCCTCTCACTGTCTTCTTGCTGACTGGTATCCCAGGATTAGAAGATTTCCAAATCTGGATTTCCATCCCTTTCAGCTTTGTGTACCTTTTGCCTATGACAGGCAATGGCCTGGTTATGGTGGTGGTGATCTGGGACAGAAGCCTCCATGAACCCATGTATCTCTTCCTGGCCATGCTAGCTCTCTATGATGTTCTCCTTTGTACTGTCACGGTGTCCCAAATGCTTATCCTGGCAGGGCTGTTTCATATCAATGTTTCCTGCCTGTCTCATGCAGATGTTTTTCGTTCATGCTCTGTTTCTCTCTGAATCTGCTGTCCTACTGGCCATGGCTTTTGACTGCTGTGTGGCTATCTGTGCACCACTTCATTATACTGCCCTACTTACATGCTCTCTCATTAGCAAGGCGGTCCTAGTTCTGGTGGCTCGAAGTGTGGCTGTGGTCACCCCTGGCATCCTGTTCATTATCCACCTGCAATTCTGCCAGAGCAACATCACCTGCCAGACTTACAGTGAGAACATGGGCATTGCCAAGTTGGCTTGCAATAGCATTATCCTTAATAGCAGTTATGGCCTCACTGCTGCTTTCCTCACCACAGGACTGGACTTTGTCCTTATCTCCTTGTCCTACTGGTTAATCTTGAGAACAGTCTTCCAACTGCCTTCTAGGGAAGCCTGGACAAAAGCCTTTGGAACTTGTGGAGCTCATACATGCGTCATCCTGATATTCTACACTCTGGCCATCTTTTCCTTCTTTACCAGTCACTTTGGACACCATGTGCCCAGGCATGTCCTTATCCTCCTGGCAAATCTCTACTTACTGGTGCCACCTACCGTGAACCCCATTGTTTATGGGGTAAACGCAAAAGAGATAGGATGTGAGTGCTAGGACTCTGTCCCCAACCTAAATCATCCAAGAGTGATAAAGCAACAAGGAACAGGGGAGTCCATGATTGAAATACAGGTTTAAATGTCAAGTCTAAATCAATCTGGACAGATTTACTCCTGCAACATCTATGCAATGAATAAAGCTTTAAAAAATTGTATTTCTAAATGTTATCTTCCTGATATTGGGTAAAAAGGATGTGAACAAGGAACTGCTCAAGTACCACTGAGAATTATTTCAACATACTAAGGTAATGTGCCACTGTAGTTGCATATGACATTTAAATATCCTTTTGGTAATAAACCATTTCTACTTCAATTTGCTATAGACAAGACAGTATATAAACTACATATACTTAGGAATTAGTTCTGATTCCATTCTTACCATAACATCTGCAGGGCCCAAAATACAAAAGAAAGAAAGTGAAAGTGGCTCAGTCGTGTCCAACTCTTTGCGACACTAATGCTAACCACTTAGAGGGTGAAATGGATACTGACCCCCTCTGCTCTGATTTTTTGCTTGCTATCATGTTTTGCCACAAAGTGTTTCCTGCAGCAGTTGTTCAGTCGCTCAGTCATGCCTGACTCTTTGCAACTCCATGGAGTGCAATATGCCAGGCTTCCTTGTCCTTCACCACCTTCTGGAGTTTGTTCAATCTCATGTCCTTTGAGTCAGTGATGTCATCCAACCATCTCATCCTCTGTGGTCCCCTT
The DNA here is from genome assembly GCA_006410875.1 of Neotragus pygmaeus. Lineage (NCBI taxonomy): Eukaryota > Metazoa > Chordata > Mammalia > Artiodactyla > Bovidae > Neotragus > Neotragus pygmaeus. Next base: position 239,728 of record SJYV01046795.1, on the reverse strand, counting down.
CTTCTCCTGCCTTCAATCTTTCCCAGCATCAGGGTCCTTTTCAGTGAGTTGGCTCTTTGCATCAGGTGGCCAAAGTATTGGAGCTTCAGCTTCAGTATCAGTCTTTCCAATGAATATTCAGGGATGATTTCCTTTAGGATTGACTGATTTGATCTCCTTGCAGTCCAAGCGACTCTCAAGAGTCTTCCCAACACCACAGTTTTAAAGCAGCAATTCTTTGGTTCTCAGCCTTCTTTATGGCAAAAATACACAGAAGGTCTATACAAAAAAGATCTTAATGACCCAGATAACCATGATGGTGTTATCACTCAGCATAAAGATGATCAATGCATAGCACAAAGGTTAACATTTGACATAATGAAAGCAATTGCATTGCATTTTTGCTTAATAACAGGGGATTGGAACACAAAGATGAATTCTTATTTGGCCTTCTGGATATTTACACATTCTTCAGGTAGGCAGAGAAGGCTTTTAGAAGGTAAATAAATACTCATGACTTCATCAAACAACATAAAAAGCAAAGCCATCACTTTGCTGAAAAAGGTTCATGAGATGTGATGGTTGGATAGCATCACCCATTCAATGCACATGAACTTCAGTCAACCCCAGGAGATGGTGAGGGACAGGGAGGCCTGGTGTGCTGCAATCCATTGGGTCACAAAGAGTCAGACAAAACTTAATGACTGAATGTTACTATTTATTACACTATGAGTAAGAGTGTCTCTTAATCCAGGTGCAAATGAGATAAATGCTTAAATCGTATTATTGTGAATTTGGGGAAGAACTAGAGGTCTTCCTCTTTCAATAACACTATCTACTTGCTGGGGTTCTAGCTTTTGTTAAATTTTTAAAAACAAGATAGTGCTTCTGTTCTCAATTCATAAGAAAAACTTGATATCCATTCATTTGTATATTCAATCAATCACATATTCAATGACTATAATTTGTAGGGAGAGTTATCTTAATTTTGATAATATGTGTTTTTCTGAGTGTGTTTAGTAAAGTACACTTTATGAATATGTGTGTTTACTGCTCAGTCATGTCCAGCTCTTTGCAACCCCATGGACTATAGCCTGCCAGGCTCCTCTCTCCCTGGTATTTTGCTGGCAAGAATACTGGAATGGGTTGCCATTCCCTTTTCTAAGGGATCTTTCCAACCCAGGGATCAAACCTGGATCTCCTTCATTGAAGGCAGATTCCTTACCGTTTGAGCTACAAGGGAAGCCCCCTTTATGAATATAAAGTATCTCTAATAATATATCTTAAAAAATATATAGAGGATAACAATTTGTAAACTTAAAAGTTGGCCTGTATATTTACATACTCATTTGTATATTTTTGTATTTGTGTGAAATGCAAAATCTAAGATTCAATAGTTTGAATATATTTGTTAGCTAAAAAAATGATAAAACTTTTCATTTTTTGGAGCAGAAGCATCATGATGTATTCAGCAAGCAGACACTAAAAACATACTTTGAATTTGAAGGTTTTATAGAATGGCTATAGTTAAGTGCTGCTGCTGCTGCTGCCAAGTCACTTCAGTCGTGTCCGAGTCTGTGTGACCCCATAGACGGCAGCCCACCAGGCTCCACCATCCCTGGGATTCTCCAGGCAAGAACACTGGAGTGGGTTGCCATTTCCTTCTCCAATGCATGAAAGTGAAAAGTGAAAGGGAAGTCACTCAGTCATGTCCAACTCTTCATGACCCCATAGATTGCAGCCTACCAGGCTCCTCTGTCCATGGGACTCTCCAGGCAAGAGTACTGGAGTGGGTTGCCATTGCCTTCTCTGTAGTTAAGTGCTACTTATATGGTATACAGTAAATGATAATGTTCACATTGTCTTCCAGAATTTATTTCTATTAACTTTATTTTACTTATTTACTGTAGGAAATATTATCTAAATTTGATGTTCATATATCTTGCTTTATTTTTACTTTATATCCCTTTGGTCTAAGTGAAAGTGCTGAAGGAGAAGAATATTTAGAAGTAGAGTCAAGAAATAGGATAAGAGGGAAGGGAACAGATATAACTGAATTAAAAATAGGGAACAGAAATAAGTCATGGGAAGTCTTAGATGTCCTTCACATGTTTGACATTTGAAATGGTAATTTTAAGTTAATAGTACCATTTTTGTCATGTGAAATGTGGGCTTATGACAGGTGAAATCTCTTTCTCCAAGATTTTTTTTTAATCCAATAAAACTAGTCATTCTTTATCCAATGATTGATTCATTTCTTTTCACTTATGCACTCAATAATTATTAAGTGCATAATTTAAACAAACATAGTGTTGATTCTCAAAAGTAGCAAGCTGCATGAGACACAGTTCCTAGTGTAGATAGACTAAGATTTGTGAAAACTTATTATGTATTATTAAATCAGCATACATAAAGTTATAAAGCATCCTTAAATTTTTTTTCTTCTTCATTTATCTGTCTTTGAACAAGTGTAGACATGTGAGTTAAGAAATTTCAACTAGAATTGCAAGTTTCTTACACAACTCTATGTATAGCCATGCACTAGATCATTTGAATAATATGAAAAGACAGTTTATATGCCAAAAGAATTGTAGAAAAAGTAAGATTTATATTTTATGGTTCTTACTGTCACAAACATAAGTAGCTACACTTCAGTCAGTTAGATTTTTTATAATTACTGGCTTCAAAAGACATCTCAGGGATTATAAAAACCACTGAGTTTCAGCTTTCTGTAAGATTAAAATTATTTCTAAAAATTAAGTAAACAAAAACAAACTCTGAAAGTTAACCTTTTCTATACCTTGTGAAATTCAATTTCTTGAGAAAATATAGAGCATGTGTATAAAATTTTAAAAGATGCTGCTGATGCACCATGAAGATAGATAAAATGCTGTGAGATCTAATATATTTTATATCAAGATATGATCATTACCATTTTTAATAAAGATAACTTCAGAAGATTTACAAACACACTTATAACAAGAAAGGTAGTGCAAGATTCCCAGAAAAATGCAAATTGTCAAGAAGCACAGAAATACGGGTTTAGAATAATCAAGGAAATCTTCATGGACAGGAAACCATGAATCAGGGTTAGGATTAGAAATGAGAGACAGTAGATTTAAATGATATCTAACACATTGCATTCCAACATATTCATGCCTAGAGGAGATTTAGGGAACACGTGTTAAGTCAGTCTGTGTAATCCCAGTGGACACCAACTCTTTACTTTAGGACATCTGCACGATGTAATGTCAAGTTTATTTCTGTCCTTTTCAGTAATATTTTATTGGCAACTCTGGTGCCAACACAGCATGTATAAAACATTTAAAAACTTAATATTGATGCCATCGTTGTCTTGAGGACAAACCTACATCACAGAAGAACTGATTCTTAGGGGGAAAAGCAGGTGGAGAATTCCTCGGCGGATCTGCTTGGTCTTCATACTATAGATGACTGGGTTGAGCACAGGTGGAACTAGCAGGTAGATATGAGCCATGAAGATGTGGATGAGAGGGGATGAGTGTTTGGCAAAACGATGGGCAATGGAGAGCCCAATCATAGGCACATAGAGAATAAGTACAGCACAGATGTGGGAGGCACATGTGTTGAGGGCCTTAAATCTCCCCTCCTGAGATGAAATTTTTAATACTGAGTGAAGGATGAAAACATAAGACACAAAAATACCCAGAGAGTCCATTCCCCACAGCAAAGTGATCAGAACTAACCCATAAATAACATTAAACTTAGTGTCAGCACAAGCAAGGCGGATCACGTCCTGGTGCAGACAATAAGAATGAGAAAGTACGTGAGAGTGGCAGAAGGGAAAGAAGGCCAGCCGGGCTAGAAGTGGAATCACAGGAAGGGCACTTCTAAGCAGGGCTGCAATTCCAATTTTCATGATGACTGTAGGAGTGAGAATGGTAGCATATCTTAGTGGGTGGCAGATGGCCACATATCGGTCAAGGGCCATGGCCAAGAGCACAGATGACTCAGTGAAGGAGAAAGTGTGAATGAAAAACATTTGGACTACACAAGTGTTGAACTGGATCTCCCTGGATATGGACCACAACACCCTGAAGAGTGATATCATTGTGGGCAAGGACATGCCCATGTCAGTGAGAGAAAGCATGGCCAAGAAGTAGTACATGGGCTCATGGAGGCTGGGGTCTGTCCGGACAATATGTAGGATAGTACAGTTACCCATGATTCCAAGAAGGTAGAGGAGACAGAATGGGATGGAAATCCAGTGGTGAAATTCCTCATATCCAGGGATACCTGTGAGATAGAAGGTGGAGGACAGGATACTGCTGGAGTTTGCAGTTGCCATAGGGCTTACTGTTAAACCACAATCCTGATTCACAATCACACTCCAGAAGGGGAATAAATGAGAAGATCAGCACCTGTGTCAAAAACAAAACAAAACAAAACTTCAGTCTGTCCTATAATCAGTCCTAGATTTACCCTCAAAGTTTCGCTTTGTTTTTCTTTATTTCATTGCTCAATGTCGTCAGTTAAGAAAAACATCCACTTTTATAATGATAATGACTTTCCCTTCTCCTCAGATGCAGAACTATTAACATGCTGTCTGAAACATGCACAAACTCCTTCTAAACCACCTCCCCCTCCCGAAGGCAGCACACACAAAAGCACTTTTCTTTAGAACCATCTTGACCAGAGTTACTGGTCTTATATCAGTCTGCTTTGGGAAACAAACAAACAAAAAAACCCTTCTGTAATGACTTATATGAATGCCTTTATCTGAGCTTGATAGCTTTTTCAGCAATACTAGAATATTATGCAAGGCATCTCTACAGTATTCAGGCAAGATTTGGTCAGGATGTTTTTTATTCTTACTAAATATATCTCCGACTACATAACTTGATACCACAGTGATGGCATCCATGTATGCATGCTAAGTTGTTTCAGGCATGTCCTACTTTTTATGACCCTATGGACTGGGACCTGCCAGTCTCATCTGTCCAAGTGATTTTCCAGGCAAGAATACTGGAGTGGGTTGTCATATCCTTCTCCAGAAGATCTTGACTCAGAGATCGAACCCACGACTCTTAGGTCTCCTAATTTGGCAGGCAGGTTCTGTAACACTACCACCACCTAGGTAATTGATAACAAGGGAATGGTATACACATAGAATCAACTCTGATATCAATATGTTCCTGGATTAGCATCTCCTTGAGGCTAATATAGCTTAACATGATTTAGTAGAATGTGTAGATTTTAAAATTTATAATTATAAAATATATAATTTTTATATGTGATGTTAAGAAAACTATAATTGATTTTGAATCTGATTTAAAAGATTCAGAACATTCTTCCTGTTATGTTTCAGAACTAAGTAATCATTTAAAGATTGATTCTTTCTACCAAAACTACAAAACAAAAGATATGGAGAGAGAGTAGAAATTTATCCTGCAAAGCAAAAACAAGAGAAAAACAACAACAAAAGTAAAATGCAAAAAAATGCCTACTGACATCTGATCTTCACACTAAAGCTCTTCTGCTCAAATGAGAAAATATATTTCCCCCCTCTAAATTCCAGGATTTCTTCTGTGGTCAAGAAAGACATTATTAAGAAAAGTGAGCCATTTGTTAAACTCCACTTGCTCATCAACTGCCCAGCCTCCATGCTCACCAAAATATTGGTTTAAGAATTTAAAGTCTATGGGACAAATTACCTTCCACTGTAAACTAATAAATCAGCATCTTCTGTCTTGGAAAGTCTTCTTTGACATTTTGCAACATGAGATCCCCTCAGTCTCCTCTAGTTCCATGTAATATCCTTGATTACAGAAGCTATTTCTCCCAATTGTTTAATAACTTTCTAAGAAATACAAGATCCATAATCAAGACATCAAATAAGTAAATTCCAGAAACAAATTCAGTCTTCATGATTGTTCATATTACACTTAGTTCTATTAACATACTGTATGAACTGATACTTCTTATGGCCCTGCTATTTAACTTCTCAAATTCCTGTCTATCTCCTCACCTTCCTGTCCAAAATTTCACTGATTATTATTTTCAATGCTCAGAGTACCAAATATTATCCTTTTTTTTGATGATTCTTTTCTAATTTCTATCCTATAATCAAAATTTTAAAATCTGGTTCTTTTTATCTTACTTCTTAGTCAATTCAAACCATTTTTTCCAATTTTATAAATGTTCTCTCCCATTGCCAAAAAGTAAACATGAAGTTTCATTGAAAATTGGAAGACACCTGTGGTGGATTCATATCGATGTATGGCAAAACCAATAGAGTATTGTCAAGTCAAATAAAAAAAAAATAATAAAAAACTTAAAAAAAAAGAAAGAAAATTGGAAGATACCTAAACTAGAGGTCATTTTTCATCATATCACTGACTTTGTTCTGAAGTTGAAAGGAGACTGATATCTAACATCTCTTTTATGTAGAATCTATTTCTCTAGCTTTGCAATCACAATGAAATTGAAATTTTAAATTGAAGTCGCTCAGTCGTGTCCAACTCTTTGCCACCCCGTGGACTGTAGCCCACCAGGCTCCTCCATCCACGGGATTCTCCAGGTAAGAATGCTGGAGTGAGTTGCCATTTCCTTCTCCAGGGGATCTTCCCAACCTTGGGATCGAGCCCAGGTCTCCCGCATTGCAGGCAGACGCTTTAACCTCTGAGCTACCAGGGAAGCCTAGCAGCATACCAGGAAACGATCACTAACTTAAGTTATATTCTGGTTTCAAAGCTTACTCACTTTAATTTAGACCAAATGACTTCTTTTTCTCTCTTTTCTGTAGAGGAGTTGTCTCCTTTATAAACTGAAGGAAATAATAATTTGCTGGGATGTGCTAAGGTGAAGGAGATAATGTGTGTCAAATTGTTGGCATAGAGCCTTTTCTATGATGATGAGAGTGATGAAAATGAGAACAATGATGATGACAAAAATAACAATAACACCAACTACTGTTTAAAGTATAATGAGAGGAGGAAGACAAGGGGAGACTATGGAGTATCCTCCTCTAGAGGAAACACCATGAATGGCTATGTTAAAAGTGACCTAGATGGTCTGAGAAGTAGAAAGTGAACTGTATCAGTTTCATTTCCTTTTTATCAACTAAATATTTAGTAAAGCCAGAGATATGAATTGCTCCTTAATATTTTTCTACCCAGAAATTCCTCTGATCACTATGATGACACTACAAATATACTTTCCATTTTATTCAGCACCAATTTGGGGGGATACAAGAGTCCAAAATAGAATGAGAAATCTCACCAAGAGTTAAAATGAGATCTTTGGGACTTCAGCAAAATAGGAATCTGAGCAATCACATTAGCATTCTGATGTTACTGCAACATATATATCCATTATTCTCCATATTCACTAGTATATGGTCCATCTATTTTTTTCACAGCCCCCATGTTGCAGCACCTGTTTCATTAGGCAGTTCAATATCTACTGGTCCTGATGCTATAGTTTCAAATTCATTCACATTGCCTTTTCATATCTTCTACATCCCCAGAAGAGGAGGGTGGAGTCTAGAATTAGTTAATAAATTCAACAATCTGAAGGTCTTAAGGTTTAGAACATAATTAGTAATTAACATCATGTTAAAAATCACTGATACATGGGATTAGAAGGGACCTGAAATGTTATCTGCTGGAATCCCACTCATTCTGGATTCCTCTTCTGTTATGTCTGTTAATATTTCTTTATGCTGTATAAACAGTCATGTCCACTGACAGACAGGGGAACACTTGCCATGAAAATCTAGGTTATATTAGGCAAGTTCTATCTGAAAAGCCTATGTCTGGCTTGAATCCTCTGTCTATGGGTAGGGACAATAAAGATTTGGAGAAAGTATGCCCTCTAATAACCTGAGAACCTCTTCCATCTCAAGCCATTCCCCTGGTCCTTCTTCTCAACTTTGGGTGTCTGCCTGGCTCTCTTTGATCTCTCAAGCCCCCTCTATTTTCCTATTACCTCCCAGTTTTACTTCTCCCAATCCTCACCTAATGATAGAACAGTTGCTCTTCTCATGAGTGACTGCTCGAATTCTCAAGAAAAGAAGGATGAGTTAATAAGTGTTTCTCCAGTCCTTAGAGATGTGAGTCCCCATGAGAAATGCAGGACCATGCGTGTAACCTTGTCTCCACCATTATTTTACTTTAGGGCCCTTCCCCAAATTCTCTGTTTTCCATTTCCTATAATGTAGTTTAGGAATGCAAAGGCAGGAGGTTATAGAAAGTTCCAAATATTTATCACCTCAATGTCTGGAACAAATGTGGTAGTGTGACATGTAATGAAATACTACATTGTATACAGAATATGGCAAGGTAATAGATGCTGGGCTTCCCAGATGGCTCAGTGGTAAGGAGTCTGCCTGCTAATGCAAGAGGCACAGGAAACGTAGGTTTGTTGCTGGGTCAGGGAGATCCCCTAGTTAGGAAATGGCAACCCACTTCATTCTTGCCTAGACAATTCCATGGACAGAGGAGACTGGTGGGCTACAGTGCATATAGTCACAAAGAGGAGAGAGTCAATTTCTAGGTAGGTTGATAAGAAGTCCGGGGTCCCTGAGGAGGAAAGAGGGGTCTGGGGCTTTCAAAGAGGAGACAGGGGTCTGGAGTTCTCAAGGAAGAAAAAAGGACAAACAATTTTTTTTACATTGTTTTGTTTTAGTCAATATAACAATGGATCTTGCTCGAGGACATGTTTTTCCTTCTTAAGACCCTTCTGACTAAGCCTGTCATTTAAAAATGTATATTGTGGGAGTGGGTCTGGTAAGATCTTTCTATTGTTAGTTCTAATTCTGTTATATTAAAGTGCAAATTGTAGAATTGGGTTTTGAGACATTCTTTTGATTTACTGTAATAAACAATTGAAAAAGTATATAACTCCCTTGCTAAGACTACCAAGGGGGGCACTCTACTTTCCCTTTCTGATATCTATGTCAGAAGCTTTCTCTGTCCCCTTTTATAATTTAATAAAACTCTGCTGCACAAGAGCTCCTGAATGATCAAACCTGATCCCTGGTCCCGAAGCTAAATTTTCTTTGGAGATCAGGAATCCTTCACCATGAGCTATCAGAGTCAGATAAGCCTGAGTGACTGACAGACATGCTTGCACTCAATAAAGAATGTTATCTATGGAGTAGCCAATCAGAGGGACTTATTAAGGACTTAAACTGTTGAGGAACATAAAGTCTGTAACCTAAGGGCTGGGAATGACTCAAGCTCAGTTCTGTTACTGTGCTTAGTTACTCACTTGTGTCCAACTCTTTGCGACTGTAGTCCACCAGGCTCTTCTGTCCATGGGGATTCTCCAGGCAAGAATACTGGAGTGGGTTGCCATGCCTTTCTCCAGGAAATCCTCCTAACCTAGCGATCGAATCCAGGTCTCCTGCATTGCAGGTTGATTCTTTACTGTCTGAGACACCAGGGAAGCATGCCACCTGGCTAGCCTATCCAACCCCCGCAAAGCAGGACACTTCATTGAAATATTCTGCAAATGTCATGACAACCAAAGATAATCTGAATGTCTACAACTTAGGTAGAAAAAAGAGCCAGGCTGCTATAGGACCTCAACAGCAGGAAAGGATGAACTTTTTTAGATTTGGTAACCCTATCTGGTCTCACCTACAATGACTGTTGGACAAAGAGTTTAACTGCTCTATATTAGGTCAGATTGCTAATTTGAATCGATATATTTTATTCCTTCTTCTGATTTAATGGGGGTGAAATTATGTCAGGACAAATTTCAAAGAAAAGGAAATTTGTGGTAATGATCAGGATTATGTTCACTGGATTGACCTGGCACTTTTATGTAAGCACTTGCATTTTCCTAACTTAACTTTTCTCATGCCAAACATTCTTGCAAATTGCATTATATGGTGCATGGGACAAGATTTATCATTTATAACCTTATTTTTCATAATTCCTATAATGTAATTTCTTATTTCCACTATAAAACATTTACCTCTTCATTTATAACAGAGCTAAAATATTTCTCTAGCATTAGACAGTAAAAAAGTGCATGATGAATATGATAGAAACCTATATATGGTCAAGTGGTTGAATTAAATGAATTGGGTGTCTTAAAAATATCTGTACTATTATTCTCTTTATAAATGCACATGGCTTTTTCTAGACTTTCTGGGTAATGAGGTGGATAATGAATGAGTTTATCCACACTGTACTTTTTTAAAGGATAATGCTTTTATGATTTAAGTTATTCAATCAAATGACTGAATGACTAAGTGTGCTAATGACATATTTTGGAACAATGCATGTATAAAAGAAAATACTAAACACTTAAATGGTGAAGGGTGTTATTCTCTATTCTGATTTTGTGCTTTTTAAATTTTTTGTGTTTTGCCACAAAATGCTTTTTGCAAATAAAGATGAAATGCATAATCCAAAGAATAAAATTTGACATCATGAAAATAATAGTATTGCATTTTTCCTAGTGATAAGAGACTGGAAAAAATGAATTATTATTTGGTCTTATGGATATCTTACAGATTTTTCAGATAGGCAGACAATACTTTTAGAGGATAAGCAAATACTCATGGCTTAATGAAGCAAAACAATATGTGTAAGAGTGTCTCAACTTATAAGTCTATATAAAATTGGGATAGATGTTTATATCATATTATCATAATTCAAGACAAGAGTAGGGGAGAAGGCAATGGCACTCCACTCCAGTACTCTTGCCTAGAAAATCCCATGGACAGAGGAGCCTGGTAGGCTGCAGTCCTTGGGGTCGCAAAGAGTCAGACATGACTGAGTGACTTCACTTTGAGTTTTCCCTTTCATGCATTGGAAAAAGAAATGGCAACCCACTCTAGTATTCTTGCCTAGAGAATCCCAGGGATCGGGGAGCCTGGTGGGCTGCCGTCTATGGGGTCACACAGACTCGGACATGACTGAAGCAATTTAGCAGCAGCAGCAGCAGGCAAGAGTAGGAGGGCTTTCACTTTAAGAGAGTTAGCTACTTGCTGGAAGGCTGGATTGGACAAAATAATGCTTCCCTTCTCAGTTCATAATATAACTGTGACATCTATTCATTCATTCATTTGTATAGTCAAAACTCATCTCTGATTCAACAATTCTACTCCTGGGCAAACACCTGGAGAAAAACATGGTTTGAAAGGATACATGAACCCCAATGTTCACTGCAGCACTATTAACAATTATGTCCATAGGCAGATGAATGGATAAAGAAGATGCTGTACATACATAAAATGGAATATTATTCAGCCATTAAAATAACAAAATAATGCCATTTGCAGCAACTTAGATGGACCTGGAGATTATCGTACTAAATGAGGTAAATCAGACAAAGGCAAATATATGAAATTGCTTACATGCAGAATAAAAAAATACAAATGAACTTATTTACAAAACAGAAACAGACACACAGACTTAAAGAACAAACTCATTGTTACAAGTTGGGAGAGAGTGGGAGTTTGGGATTGACATGTACACACTGCTATTTTTAAAATAGATAACCCAGTATAACACAGGAACTTCTGGTCAATATTCTATGGAATCCTAATAGAAAAATAATTTTAAAAAGAATAGATACATGTGTCTGTATAACTGAATTACTTTCCTGTACATCTGAAACTATCACAACATTATTAATCAAATATACTCCAATAAAAATTCAAATTAAAAAATGAAAAGAATAAAATACTTAGGAATAAATTTACTTAAAGAAACAAAAAAACATATATAGGAAAAACTATAAAACACTGATGAAAGAAATCAAAGATGACAAAAACAGATGAAGAAATATACCATGTTTATGGATTGGAAGAATCAATATAGTGAAAATGAGTATATTACTCAAAGCAACCTATAGATTCAATGCAATCCCTATCAAGCTACCAATGGCATTTTTCACAGAACTAGAATAAATAATTTCACAATTTGTATGGAAACATAAAATACCTCAAACATCCAAAGCAATTTTGAGAAAGAAGAATGGAACTAGAGGAAACCTTCCTGACTTCAGACTATACTAAAAAGCTACAGTCAACAAGACGGTATGGTACTGGCACAAAGAGAGAAATATAGATCAGTGGAACGAAATAGAAAACCCAGAGATAAATCCACACAGCTATGGACACCTTATCTTTGACAAAGAAGGCAAAAATATACAATAGAGAAATAATAATCTCTTTAACAAGTGGTGCTGGGAAAACTGGTCAACCACCTGTAAAAGAACCACATACAAAAATAAACTCAAAATGGATTAAAGATCTAAATGTAAGACCAGAAACTATAAAACTCCCAGAGGAAAACATAGGCAGAACACTCTATGACATAAGTCACAGAAAGATCCTTTATGATCCATCTCCCAGAATATTGGAAATAAAAGCAAAAATAAACAGATGGGACCTAATTAAAATTAAAAGCTTCTGCACAACAAAGGGAAATATAAGCAAGGTGAAAAGGCAGCCTTCAGAATGGGAGAAAATAATAGCAAATGAAGCAACTGACAAGAATTAATTTCTAAAACATATAAGCAACTCATGCAGTTCAAAACAAGAAAAATAAATGACCCAATCAAAAAATGGGCCAAAGAACTAAACAGACTTTTCTCCAAAGGAAACATACAGATGGCTAAGAAACACATGAAAAGATATTCAACATCACTCATTATCAGAGAAATGCAAATCAAAACCACAATGAGGGACCATTCCACCCTGGTCAGAATGACTGCCATCAAAATGTCTACCAGCAATCCTTGCTGAAAAGTGTGTGGAGAAAAGGGAACCCTCTTACATTGGTGGGAATGCAAGCTAATGCAGCCACTATGAAGAACAGTGTGAGGTGAAGTCGCTCAGTTGGGTCTGACTCTTTGTGACCCTGTGGACTATAATCTACTAGGTTTCCCCGTCCATGGAATTCTCCAGGCAATAATACTGGATTGCATTGCCATTTCCTTCTCCAGGGGATCTTCTTGACCCAGGGATTGAACTGGGTCTCCTGCATTGGAGGCAGACACTTTAACCTCTGAGCCACCAGGGAAGCCCATGAAGAACAATGTGAAGATTCTTTAAAGAACTAGAAATAGAACTGCCATATGACCCAGCAACCCTACTGCTAGGCATACACACCAATGAAACCAGAATTGAAAGAGACACATGTACCCCAATGTTCAACACAGCATTGTTTACAATAGCTAGGACATGGAAGCAACCTAGATGTCCATCCGCAGATGAATGGATAAGGAAGCTGTGGTACATATACACAATGGAATATTACTCAGCTATAAAAATGAACAAATTTGAGTCAGTTCTAATGAGGTGGATGAAACTGGAGCCTATTATACAGAGTGTCATGTCCAATTCTTTGCAATTCCATGGATTGTATAGTCCATGGAATTCTCCAGACCAGAACACTGGAGTGGGTAACCCTTCCCTTTTCCAGAGGATCTCCCCAACCCAGGGATCGAACCCATGTCTTCTGCATTGCAGGCAGATTCTTTACCAGCTGAACCATAAGGGAAGCTCATACAGAGTGAAGTAAGCCAGAAAGAGAAACACCAAACAGTATATTAACACATATATATGGAATTGAAAGACAGTAATGGTGACCCTAAATGCAAGGCAGCAAAAGAGAGATGTAAAGACAGGCTTTTGGACTGTATGGGAGAAGGTAAGGGTGGGACAACATGAGAGAATAGCATTGAAACATTTATATGAACCATAAGTAAAATAGATGACCAGTGTAAGTTCAATGCTTGAAACAGGGCACTCAAAGCTGGTGCTCTGGGACAACCCAGAGGAATAAGGTAGGAAAGGAGTGGGAGGGGAATTCAAGATGGGGGGACACATGTAAACCCATGGCTGATTCATATCAATGTATGGCAAAAACCACTACAATATTGTAAAGTAATTGTCCTTCAGTTAAAATAAATAATTAATTTAAAAATAAAAATAAACCAACTAAATTCTTCTAGAAAGAATTATCTTAATTTTGAGAATAGGTATTTCTAAATGTTTTTTGTAAAATATATTTTATGAAAATCATGCAACTAATGATACACTGTAAGAGTTAAAATGTGCTCAGTCGCTCAGTCATATCTGCCTGTTTGTGACCCCATGAACTGTAGCCTGCCATGCTCCTCTGTATATGGGATGTTCCAGGCAAGAATATTGGAGTGGGTTGCCATTTCCTTCTCCAAGAGTTAGTATAGAGGATCATATTTTGTAAATTCAAAACTTAGATTATCTATGTAGATGTTCATTTAAAATAATTTTACTGGCATGTGAAATGCAAAATTTAATATGCAATGGTTTGAATATATGTTAAGCAAAAAATTTAAAATGTTTCATTTTCTGAAGCAGAATCATTAGGAAAGATATGATGAACATATCTTTTAAAAAGTGTAAAATTAAAAAATAAATTAAAATATTAAAAATACATTTACATTTGAAGATATCATATGAAGGGTGATTATAAATATTTAAATGTCACTGGTACATTTGAAGTTAACGTTTATATTTCTCCTTTTATATTTTTCATATTAATTTTATTTTATTTATTTACTATAGGGAATATTATCTAAGTCTGATGTTGACACGTCTTTATTTTTATTTGTTGATGTTTCAGATAAGGTGAATGTGCTGCAGGAGAGGGGTAATTAGAAGTAGAATTAAGAAATAGGATAAAGAGGAATCAGTTCAGTTCAGTCCAGTCGCTCAGTCCTGTCCGACTCTTTGTGACCCCATAAATCACAGCACGCCAGGCCTCCCTGTTCATCACCATCTCCTGGAGTTCACTCAGACTCGCGTCCATCAAGTCCATGATGCCATCCAGCCATCTCATCCTTGGTCGTCCCTTCTCCTCCTGCCCCCAATCCCTCCCAGCATCAGAGTCTTTTCCAGTGAGTCAACTCTTCTCATGAGGTGGCCAAAGTACTGGAGTTTCAGCCTTAGCATCATTCCTTCCAAAGAAATCCCAGGCTTGATCTCCTTCAGAATGGACTGGTTGGATCTCCTTGCAGTCCAAAGGACTCTCAAGAGTCTTCTCCAACACCAAAGTTCAAAAGCATCAATTCTTCATTGCTCAGCCTTCACAGTCCAACTCTCACATCCATACATGATCAAAGGACAAAACATAGCCTTGACTAGATGAAACTTAGTCAGCAAAGTAATGTCTCTGTTTTTGAATATACTATCTAGGTAGGTCATAACTTTTCTTCCAAGGACTAAGCATCTTCGAATTTCATGGCTGCAGTCACCATCTACAGTGATTTTGGAGCCCAAAAATATAAAGTCTGACACTGTTTTCACTGTTTCCCCATCTATTTCCAATGAAGTGATGGGACCAGATGCCATNAAAAAAAAAAAAAAAAAAAAAAAGACTTTGGCAGTGACTTACATGAAATGGTTTTCCTGTCTTAGCTTGAAAGATTTTTCAGTAATCCTAGTACACCTTGCAAGGCATATTACAGAATTCAGGTAAGTATTGATCAGCATAGTTTTTGCTCTTACTAACCTATCTCTGGATATATAAGTGAAGCCACTGGGTTGGTACCCATTGAAAATCAACTCTAATATCAATTTAGCCTCAGGATAGTATCCCCAAGAGCTAAACATAAGTTAGGATAGACAGAAGATGTATGATTTTCAAAAATTATAAATATGTACTTTTTCTATGTAATATAAGCAAAGTACAATTGACTGACTCTGCATTTAAAGATTCCAAACCTTCTTCCTACTATGTTTAGGAATTGATTTATTATTTAGAGACAGGCTCTATATGTAAAAAACCAAAATAGTTGATATATAAGGATTGGGGAAAGATCAAGTAGAAACTCATGATTCAAAACAAAATCAAGAGAAAACAAAATAACAAAAAGATTGAATGACCAAAAAAAAAGCCTACTGTGTCTAATCTTGACACTAAATATTTTCTACTTGGATGAATGAGTTAATATATTTTCACCTATTAGATTCCAGTACTTCTATAGTCAACAACAATGCCTCTGAAATAAGAAAATGAACCACCACTTGCCCTTTTGACAACCCTCCATGCTTACCAAAATTCTAATCCATGGGACAGATTGCCTCTAATTGTAAATTAATAAATGTCATCAAATAAACTAATTAATTAATGTCATCATGCTATCTTGAAAAGTCTACTTTGGTTTTTGGAGATCAAATCCTTTCAGTCTCCTCTTGCTGTTATTTTAGTTGCTAAATCATGTCCGACTCTTGTGACCTCATGGACTGTAGCATACCAGGCTCTGTCCATGGTATTATCCAGGCAAGAATACTGGAGTGGGTTTCCATGTTCCCCTTTAGGGAATTTCCTGACCTAGGGATCAAATCCTTGTCTCCTGCATTGGTAGGATAATGCTTTACCACTGAGTTACCTGGGAAGACTGCACTCCCATCTAGTTACATGTAAATAAACCCTGGCTGAAAAGATTATTGCCTTGGATGTTTAATAACTTTCTAGGAAATGAAAGATTCATAATCAAGGTACCTAATATGTATATTACAGAAACAATTTCAGGCTTTTTAACTCTTATTACAATTAAGTTCTACATACACACATAGTGTGAACTGATACCTCTTCAGCTCAGTTCAGTTCAGTCGCTCAGTCTTGTCCGACTCTTTGCGACTCCATGAATCACAGCACACCAGGCCCCCATGTCCATCACCAACTCCCGGAGTTCACTCAGACTCACGTCCATCAAGTCAGTGATGCCATCCAGCCATCTCATCCTCTGTCGTCCCNACCTCTTCAGCTCAGTTCAGTTCAGTCGCTCAGTCTTGTCCGACTCTTTGCGACTCCATGAATCACAGCACACCAGGCCCCCATGTCCATCACCAACTCCCGGAGTTCACTCAGACTCACGTCCATCAAGTCAGTGATGCCATCCAGCCATCTCATCCTCTGTCGTCCCCTTCTCCTCCTGCCCCAATCCCTCTCAGCATCAGAGTCTTTTCCAATGAGTCAACTCTTCGCATGAGGTGGCCAAAGTACTGGAGTTTCAGCTTCAGCATCATTCCTTCCAAAGAAATCCCAGGGCTGATCTTTAGAATGGACTGGTTGGATCTCCTTGCAGTCCAAGGGCCTCTCAAGAGTCTTCTCCAACACCACAGTTCAAAAGCATCAATTTTTCGGCGCTCAGCCTTCTTCACAGTCCAACTCTCGCATCCATACATGACTACTGGAAAAACCATAGCCTTGACTAGACGGACCTTTGTTGATACCTCTTACAGCCCTGTAATTTAACTCCCCAAATTCCTATCTACTTCATATTCCTATCTACACCTGCACTAATTATTACCTTTAATGCCCAGCTTTTCCAATATTATCCCTTTTGATGATTCTTTTCCAATTTTTACTCCGTAATCCAAATTTAGAAATATGGTTTTCACTTCACTGCCCACTCGATTCAGACACTTTTTCTGATTTTATAAGGTTTCTTTGAATTATCAAAAAGGAGTAAACATGAAGTTTCATTGAAAACTGGGAAGGTACCTGATCTAGGGTATGTCTTTTGTTGTCTTACTGACTCTTCACTGAGATTTTAAGGAGACAGTTATTCAACAGCTTCCTTATTTAGAATCTGTTTCTCTCCTTCTGCAATCACTTTAACTTAAGCTGTATTCTGCTTTCAGTGTTGTGCTCAGTTTAATTTTGACCAAATTACCTTCTCTCTGTACCAAAGTTGCCTCCTCTCTGAACTCAAGAAAGTAACAATTTGGAAGGATGTGCTAAGGTAAAGGATACATTGTGAGTAAAATACTTATCAAAGAGCCTTCTGGATGACGATGATAATGACAACAATGATGATGACAACAGTAACAGCAAAAAGAATTTTTTAAAGTATAATGGGAGGAGGAATATATGGGGAGACTATGAATTATCCTCCTTGAGAGGAAAATATTAACAACCATCTCACAAGTAACTTAGGTGGCGTGAGAAGTAGAAAGTGAATTGCATCAGTTTCATTTCATTTTCATCAAGTAAATTTCAGTATAGCCAGAGATATGAATTGCCTCTTAATCATTTTTTTTTCTATCCAGAAACTCCTCTAATCATTATGACACCACATATTCACTTCTCATTTTATTCTCTGCCAGATTTGAAAAAGCAACACAAAAAGTTGAGTCCAGGATAGAATGAGAAATCTCATCAAGAGTAAGCATGAGATCTTTGGGACTTCAGTGAACCAGGAATTTGGGGAGTCATATTGGCATTCTGAAATTACCACGACATAAATCTCCATTATATTCCATATTCACTAGAATCTGGTCTGTTATGTCACAACCTCCTTTAGGTAGCACCTGTTCACTTTGATAATCCAATTCCTATTGTTCCTGATCTTACAATTTTAAATGCATTCACATTGCCTAGTGGTAGCTTCCACATCTCCAGAGGAGGAAGATGGAGTTTGTGGAGTTATAAACTCAGAAATCTGAAGACCTTAATGCGAATTTAGACCATAATTATTTTCATATTAAAAATCACTGGTAACTAGGATTAGAAAAGACCTCAAAGATTATCTGGTGTAATTGCATCCATATTCTGGAATTCCTCTTTGTTATGTCTGACAAAAGTCCTTCACCCTGTGTAAACAATCATGTCCACCGACAGAAAGCAGACCACGTGTCATGCAAGTCTAGGGTATATTAGGCAAGTCCTATCTGAAAACTCTGAGTCTGGCTTGAATGTTTTGCACAGGGTATGAATAATAAAAATATTTGGAGAAAGGATAACTTCTAATAAACTAAGAATCTTTTCCTTCTTGAACCATTCCCTTGGTGTTTCTTCTCACACTTTGGGTGTCTGCCCTTCTCTCTCTTGTCTCTCAAGCCCCACTTTGTGTTTTTCTATTACTTCCCACTCTTACTTTTCCCAGTCCTTACCTACTTGGTAGAATAGTTCCTCTTTGCATGAAAGATTGTTTTAATTCTCAAAGAAAGATGATGAGTTAATAAGTCTTCCTCTAATTCTTAGAGATATGAGTCTCCAAGAGAAATGCAAGACTGTGCCTGTAACCCTGTCACTATCACTATTTTAGTTTATAGCCCTTCCCCTACTCCTCCCTTTACCATTCCAGATATTGCAGTTTGGAAATTCAAAGTCAAGAAGGCTACAGAGAGTCTCAAGTATTTATCACTTCAATGTCCAGAACAAAGTAGGTCGTGCAACATGAGATGAAATACTAACTTGTATCCAGAATACGGTAGAATAGTAAAAGGTTGTTAGCTATGGTGTAGCCAATGAGAAAAACATACTCAGGATATAGATATGGGAATGGCTCTAAGTTGGTACTGTTACCACATACTAGATAAAAATGAAACTTACTTGTATGAATGGCTTCCTTCAAAACTGTTGTAATAAAGATTATATGGGAAATCTCTGTAGCTTTCACTCAAATTTGCTGTAACCTTAAAAACACAATGAAAAAAGAAACCCCATTTTAAAGATCATGAGCAATAATGTCAAGTGTGATTCTCTGTGCCATAGTTTTTACTAATGAAAGGGATTGTATAAATTTGATTTGATTGTGTATAGATGCTTTCATTCAATGAATGAAGGGCCATATGTCTGTCAACAATTTTGACTTCTAAATGTCTACTGGTGATTAAGCTATGTAGCAGGGTTGGCATGTGGACTACTGAATGATAAAAAAAATTTCCTTTCAGGGTGAATAAAACTGTCTTTAAAAATATTGATTTCTAACTGTTCAGTACAGGAATTTCTTTTAAAAATGTGTTTTACTGTTAATATTTTTTGACTCTGATTTTGAACCTTGTAATACTAATTTAAATCTTACCAAATCTATCATCAATTCACTCAAATAAGATATTGCTGATTACACATGTCATAGCTTGCTAATCTTCCTGTATTGTTATATTTAAGATACTCATTGACAATTAGTTTTTTCAGGGGTTGAAAAATACAAATAATTACTACAACAGAAGTAATATTTTTCATAAATAATATTTACTCAGTGATTAAAATAAATTCACCATCCAATAATTCATGAAAATAAGAGGCTATTTCTATCCCACCACTAGAAAAACCTTCACACTTCCATCTTCCAATATCTTGTTGTGAAATTACCAGAGAAATGATTAGAACTTACTTCCTTCACTGGCATGGGATGCCTCAGAAATATCCTTACACTTAGCTTTTTGTAATATTAACTTAAATCACTGGAGAAGGAAATGGCAACCCACTACAGTATTACTGTCTGGAAAACCCCATGGACAGATGAGCCTGGGTGGGCTACAGTTTATGGAGTCACAAACAGTCAGTCGGACACAACTGAATAACTGAGCACAATTTAAATCATTTTGACATCATTGAAGTTGGATATGTTCAAAGATCTCAGATTTAGAGGATTGTTATTAGTCAGTGAAACCATACTCCTTTACTATATGGTCTATATATTTCTCATGTAAAAATCATAGGAACAAATTTAAAAAAATTAAAAAAAGCAATTTCATCTCTCACTGCTAAATTCTTTGACAGTCAAGATCATAAGCTCAATTTTGAATGATTCACTCTAATGGCGAGAAAATTATTTACAAATATTCACATTTACAGCTACAAGATAAGAACACTACCGAGACCACAAAGCCTGAACTATACCTGTGTAGTTGAGAGCAGATACAAATATGAAAGGCAGACTGCTTGCAGAAGAGCATCCTTAGGCTGTTTTCCAAATCTGCTCTGTTCTGTCTTGACCACAGTGAGCTGAATCAACAGGTCCCTTTGCTCGCTGACTTCTGGTTTGACTTGATCGCTAAAGGAAATGCAGGAAGCAAGAATCCAGAACATACAGTTGGAATGGTTACCCCCTTGACTCCCCAACAACCTTCACTGTGGCTTCTTCATGGTGGCTGCATCTTTCTACAGAAAGGGAAAGCTCATGCTGGGTGTCCTTCTGCACATGCTGTCCTTCCCATGTTCTGGTAAAAAATTTTGTTCCCTTGTCACTTCAGGACTAACTTTGGCATCAAATTCCCTTCTGTAGTACTAGCTACATCAATGATATATTTATAAAATATGTATACAAATATTTCTTCTTGGTTTTACCAAATCTTGTCCACGTATTTTCAATGACCCCTGATGCCTGTATCAAAGTCTTTATATTATCCAGTTTGAGAACAATTTTATTTTTTTCCTGACAGAACCTTAATTAAGACAAAGGAGAGATATCTCATATACACATGTAAACCTCTGTTACTTTCTCTGTCTTTGTGTTTATCACCATCGCTATCACTATTGGCCAACTTAATATATGTTGAAGTTCTAATATGTGTAATTTTTTCCCCCACTTTTCCCAGGAAGCCTGATGTTCATTTTTGGGTTAATCAAATGAAAAAGTCTTTTTTCTCCCAGAATGGGGGATTCACCTCAGAAATGTCAGTTGCTCAAGTGTAAGAGAGAAAGTGTCAGGTAAATGGTTGCATATTTAGTTTTTCAACACAGTTGAACACAGTTCAGTGGATCCCTTTGATATAAAATATACATTCATATCTGATTTAATGTTAACATTATTTTCACCGATTTTTTTTTTCTTTTTT
>SJYV01046795.1:176721-209806 GCA_006410875.1 Neotragus pygmaeus | reverse complement strand
AATAGCCAAAGCAATCTTGAGAAAGAAGAATGGAACTGGAGGAATCAACCTGCCTGACTTCAGGCTCTACTACAAAGCCACAGGCATTAAGACAGTATGATACTGGCACAAAGACAGAAATATAGATCAGTGGAACAAAATAGAAAGCCCAGAGATAAATCCACACACTTATGGACACCTTATCTTCGACAAAGGAGGCAAGAATATACAATGGAGTAAAGACAATCTCTTTAACAAGTGGTGCTGGGAAAACTGGTCAACCACTTGTAAAAAATGAAAAAGGCATGTTTTAAAATAAAAGATGAATGTTTGCATCTCACACCTCCCATCACCAAAATAAAGCACAATTTGTGGTACACCTTTTCATCTACTACAAACAACATGTACCACGCTTGGGATTATATCTTCAAAGCATTTATGAAGTGACAGGAAAGGCTTTAAGCTTTGTGCTAGTTGCAAAGCAGGAAAGAGTTATGAAGCAGGCCTTGGCTGCATCATACAGAGCCCAGCAATTTGTGATACATACAACCTGGCAGTCTCTAACAGATTAAAACATTTGTGGTGGAAAGATATCATATGGAATTTATGGTCAGCTCTAATAAGGAGAAGACTCTTGGGGGTCCCTTCGACTGCAAGGAGATCCAACCAGTCCATTCTGAAGGAGATCAGCCCTGGGATTTCTTTGGAAGGTATGATGCTAAAGCTGAAACTCCAGTACTTTGGCCACCTCATGTGAAGAGTTGACTCATTGGAAAAGACTCTGATGCTGGGAGGGATTGGGGGCAGGAGAAGGGGACGACCGAGGATGAGATGGCTGGATGGCATCACGGACTCGATGGACATGAGTCTGAGGGAACTCCGAGAGATGGTGATGAACAGGGAGTGCTGGCATGCTGCAATTCGTGGGGTCGCAAAGAGTCGGACACGACTGAGCGACTGAACTGAACTGAATAAGGTACAGGCACTGTAGACCTCTAGAGTTGTTGAGTAAATCCATGGCATAAGCAGCAGAATTTTTACCCCAAAAAACAGGGGGCTTCTCTCTTGCCTGTGGGAAATACAGATTATTGCCCTTCCCTTGCGTTTAATACTGAGTTCCCAAAGTTCAGGAAAAGAATAATAATAATAATAATAATACTATTTCTACCTCTGTCAGGCAAATTGCTGAGATGAACCGGAAAAAGGAGCACCCAGAGCAAGTAAGCTTCCATTTCTGACCAATTGCATATGCCCAGGACTCTGAGTGGGTGGAGTCGGGTGCTAGGGCTAATGCCATTGACTAACGAAACAGTCCCCTACCAATGAGGAGGTGGGGCAGGATAGAGGGTCGGGGGCATGATAGAGGGCCGGGGCCTGGCGGTAGCACTCCAGGGAAGTCTCTGGCAGTCGAGGCAACAAGAAAAGGTCATGAAAGATGTTAACTGCGGTGGAAGCCTGGCTGGATTCTGCAGGCAGGTGAGAGCAGTGCTAAGGGAGGGCGAAACAGAGTAGCATCCATTCGGTCCACTCTGTAAGCCAACTCTTTCTTGGCTTTTGGAGCCCTATCGCACCCCTCCATACCTACAGCTTGGATCCAGCCCTGCACTGTCACGCCTGGCTCTTCGCCCTTCTGTTCTTGAGCACCCGCTTTTCTGGCTCACTCTCTTCCTCCACGCCTGCCCTTCTCCGTTGGCACTCTCTCGTCCTCACCGCTGTCCCTCCACCCACCTTTCTGTACCAGCCACCTCTTTCCTCAGCTCTCCTTTCTGGTCTTCTTTCTTAGAACACTTTTCTCACACTTATAGTATCATTGGCTATTATCTGAGGTCACGGAGGAGGGGGCACACGAGGGGTGAGGGTCAGCTGGTGAATTTTGAATCTCCTAGAAGTGAACACTGGATTTTCTGCAAAGCAGCCATTCGCTGAACCATTTCTCCTCACCTGTAGCCCTTTGTAATTTCTACAGGCTGTGGGCGGTCCCATTTAACTGAAAGCAAAGACTTTCAGTTAAACTTTCTCTTGGCAAAGTTACTGTGTTCATGAAGGGGGTAAATAAGGACATAGTTATGCTACTAGTATGATCCAAGAGCATATAGAGGACTAAATATTTTTTAAAATGTTTGATAGAAAATAGGATCAAGGAAGACAATGAATCTTAAGTCTCTGCCCCAAAGTCCGTTGTTAGTGTGTCAACCACAATCTCATCTCTGTCCATGGGAAAAATCTGGTCCTCATTAAAGCCAACCTGAGGAGACAGGGAGGGGATTGAGCTACAGGAGCTCCATGCCTGAGGCCTGTGATATCCATCTCTGTTCATAACCTTTCTCCAATATTCACAGCCTAGCAAGGGCCTCGTCTGCTGCTGCTGCTAAGTCGCTTCCGTCTGTCTCACTCCTTTCAACCCCATAGACAGAAGCGCGCCAGGCTCCTCTGTCCCTGGGATTCTCCAGGCAAGAATACCGGAGTGGGTTGCCATTTCCTCCTTCCATGCATGCATGCATGCTAAGTCACTTTAGTAGTGCGGGACTCTGTGCAACCCCATAGATGGCAGCCCACCAGGCTCCTCAATCCACAGGATTCTCTAGGCAAGAATACTGGAGTGGGATGCTATTTCATTTTCTGGGCCTAGTCTCAGTTCAGTTCAGTTGCTCAGTCGTGTCCTACTCTTTGCGACCCCAGGAATCAGAGGCAATATTTATTGTAGCAGTATTCTCCTGTCTGCAAAGAATAGCATTGCCCTTCTTGCTCCTTACATAGAGCCTGAGTATTTCTTCCTCTGTGTTGTAAGATTTTAGATAATATCATTATGCATTAGGTTTTAGCGAGTTCTAGTGAAGAAACTTATGGTTCAGTTCAGTTCAGTTGCTCAGTCGTGTCCCGACCCTTTGCAACCCCATGAATTGCAGCACGCCAGGCCTCCCTGTCCATCACCAACTCCCGTTCACTCAGACTCTCGTCCATCGAGTCGGTGACACCATCCAGCCATCTCAACCTCTGTTGTCCCCTTCTCCTGCGGAACTGTGGTGTTGGAGAAGACTCCTGGGAGTCCCTTGGACTGCAAGGAGATCAGCTCTGGGTGTTCTTTGGAAGGAATGATGCTAAAGCTGAAACTCCAGTACTTTGGCCACCTCATGTGAAGAGTTGACTCATTGGAAAAATGTATGGGACTGTGTGAAAATATGCATTGAACAGTTTGCCATATATACTGCACTCATATGTTTCTTGCTGTGATGCTAGTTTTTTTTTAATATCATTTTTTAGTAGTAGGGAAGCAAAGTTTCTACCCTATATTTTCCATTACTAATTTCTCCTTGAAATACTTCACTAATTTTTTTTTTCCCCTTTCTTCGCTCCACCTGCCACCCCACCCCCCATCATAATGAGTCTGAGAGTCTTAAGAAGATATTTCATACTTGGCATTATGAAAAAGAATCTCCCTTCCCATGTGTTTTATTTTGGAAATAGACACTTATTTATGATTTATTTGGAGAAACTTCTAAACTGATTTGGAAAAGAATCCTTAGCCAACTAGGTGTTACTGTAACATGAAATTAACACAGATCCTTCTTTTTTGTTATTTTACTTGACTTCGTTAGGTACCAGAGGTACAGAGCACTTGATTGTGGAATGAAATGTGATTCTGTGTTCAGACTACAAATTATTACCTAAATTCTGTCACATCAACTAAGTCATATGGCCCATCACAGTTCATTGTAAGATGGAAATTCTACCTTTTGGACTAGGTACAAGCAGGGCCAGAGGACACAAGTAATCACCATAAACCAGTTTCCCACTTGCCCCTGTCACCTGTCACTTTTGTACCATGACTTCTCCAAGTCACATCTGTTGTCTCAGGATGGTTTACTGTGACCAGCTGAAGGAAAAGAAAACAAGTCAAACTTGACTTCTGAGTGCATATATTTGTACAAACTTGAAATGGACTGCCTCTGTACTATAGCACCACACTATTAGGATCAAGAGTGACTCTGATAATAATAAAGGGAAATATATCTGGCATTTGGAACATCTGACTACAGCAAGTGCACCCAGTCATTATAGCTTCAAGTGGTATTCCTGGTCATACATTTTGGGTTAAAAAAGTGCCCTGAGGTAAAAATGTCTACAGACTCCTGAGAAGTTTGAAAGAATAATTGGTTAGAAGGCTGGATGGAGAAATAATGGAATCTTGAGAAAAGGAAATCTGGGAAAGAAACATGTGGTTAACTCAAAGTAGAGGGCACAAGTGTAAAGACGTTTACATTTACCGTTAATATTTAGCAGAGAGCACTGAAGATAGAAGGAACATGGGACAACCATTAGACAGAATGGATTGACTGGCAGGCATCATCTGTCACTGGTTACCTCCAGTGCTAGAACAAATGTCGTATGGATGCAGTAGACTTGGGAGTAGAGATGGAGGTTTTGTGTGGTCTCAATTCCTTGAGTTCCCACATACAAAGGCTACTCTTGCTACTGCAGAATGTCCTACCTTCCAGACAGACCTGATACAATTCCATCCTTTGAGAAGACCATCCAGACATTTAATGGCACATTAGTTACACTGGACCTCTTTCATTCTGAAAGGGTCTACAATTCATCATGATTGGAACTGACATATATTCAGCCAGTTTTCTTTATGAGATTAACTTCTCTGCTTACAGGACCTCAGGCATCAAAGCTGAGTGTTCACAAAATAATTTATATGCAAGAAAAGGACCTTACAAACTATCACATCAAACAAAGTTTACAGTCATGGGGTGAAGCTGTGGGCATATGGCCATGGCATCCACTGGTCTTCTTACATACCACAGGACAGAGAAGTTGTATGCCTAACTAAGTGATGAAACAGGTTTTGAAGGTGCTGCTGAGTTGCTGATTTGGAGATAATACCAGCAAAGATTGGATATTTTTCTGCCAGAGAAAACAAATGCCCTAAGCGAGTGGGTCCATATCTGTAGTGCCACTGGATCAGGTAGGAGAGTTTCTCCAAACCATTTACTGAAAAGATAATACTTTCCCCATTGTATGTTGTTCTTGATTCTCTTCTCACACATCAGTTGCCTATACATGGGTGGGTTTATTGCTGGGCTCTCTTTCATGTGTCTGTATTTCTGATTTGTGCCAGTACTATACTGTTCTGATTATTGTAGCTCTGTAATATATTTGAAATCAGAATGTATGATCTTCCAGCTTTGTTCTTCCTGCTCTAGAGTGGTTTGATATTTTTTCATCTACTTGGTTACGTATATTTCTTACTATTCTATTGTTTTTGATGCTATTGATTTCATATATAATGTTATATAAATTATAAAATATTAGGAAACTGTGCACTTCCATATAAATTTAAGGATTATTTATTTCTATTTCTGTAAAAATTCCACTGGAAATCTGAAGGGCAAGATTGCATTTAACTTGGAGATCACTTTGAATATTATGGATCTTTGAACAGTGTTATTTCTTCCATTCTATCAGCATGGGATATTTTTTTCACTTATTTGTGTCTTCTTCAGTTTCTTTCATCATTGCTTTATAATTTTCAATGTATTTACCTTTTATACACTTGGTTACATATATCCCTTACTATTTTATTGTTTTTGATGCTATTGCTTTTATATATAATTTTATTTATTTTTTTATTTTAATTCCTCAACTCACATGGACTTATAATAATAACAGCAAAAATATATTTCTCACTCATTTTTCAGTTTTGTTGCTTCAGTCTGGAACTTATTGTGAAGGTGATGCCGTTATAATTAACTACTGCTATTGTGTCATAGAGAAAAGGAGACTCTGAAACTTAATTATGGCTTATAAATCTTCATTCATAAGTAACACAGTTAAATCTTATGTTGGCCAATGCAAATCACATGATGAAAACGAATGTCACTGGGATTGAAAAATAACACTCCAACAGTAAGAGGCTCTATCAGGCAGATTCAGTGAATATTTTGCACTAATAATATACAAATATCCAAGAAATAAATAATAGTTTGCAAGAATTTTATTAGATAAATATGTGTTCTGGATATTTTGGTAGAAAAGTGAAATGTATTTGTTGAATTGAATGGGATATATGAAAGAGCTACAGAGAAGAATTTTGGAAGTGTTATCATAAGCAATTTTAAGGATGTATTTACTTTTAGTGATAGGGGAAACACTGGAGAAAAACAGTTTTGGATATGTTAATTGAAGATGAATTTCAAATATTCTAAGACATTCCCAATAAACAGTTTAATGTGCAAATCAGAGGTTCACATGGGTGACTTTAGTTGGAGAAAAGTGTGGGATAAGGAGACAGTGAGGCTAGGATGATGAGTGGTGATGTGGGGAAAACAGCAGAAAATAAAAGAGAAAATGATATGGTACTGTACCATGAACCATGTATAGCTTGTACTAAGAATTCTGGGTTATCGTTGAATGAAATGGAAAATAATTAGATGGTTTTGAGCAAGGTAATGCCAGCATTTAAGTTAAATCTTAATGAGATTGCTCTGACTGCTGTTTATAGAGTCAGTTAAAGTTTGTAGGAGTTGAGGAAAACTGAGAGATAAAGACAAATTAGTAGGATTTTTTGCAGCAATTCAGAAGAGATGATAATGGTCTGGATGAGGTTGGTTGAAATGAATTTGCAAAATTAGTTTTAGACATGTCTTGGAGACACAGGTAACAAAATTTCTGAGCAGGTGACATATGAAAGATAATATAATCAATACTTAAAGTATTACTTAAAATAAAATGTAGATATCTTCTTAGAAAGGCAGAATGTCTCAGGCTTCTCCCACATTTTCTTATTATTCTACGGATATTATCCCTATATTACTTACTACCTGAACATTTCTTAGAGAATATTCAAATTTCCTCTGCAACTATTCATGTCCAGAAAAGCCCATATATTGCTTTCTCCACTGCTGCTGTTGCTTTGACGGGTCTAGTTTCCTGGAAACCAAGGCAAAAGTAAAAATGTAGTTGACTGAAAACTGAGAATAAATAAATATGAGCAAAAGTATTTGAAATAAAAAGACTGTGTAACAAAAAAAAATAAATATTCTTTTTAAGTGAACATAGAATTGTTAAGAAGAATTAGAACATGATTCAAAGTATTGATATGTTCTCTGACCTAATGCAGTTAAACTCATTGCCAATGACAAAATTATATGATATCAAGAAAAAGATAATACTAAAATATTTGAAAATTAGAGTATCTAAGTAATACATGGCTCAAAGAAGAAGTGTCAAGGAGAATTAGGAATTATTTCAAATGTAATGAAATAAAAATATAAGAAACCAGAATTTCTATGGTAGATAAGCTAGTTCTTAATGACAAATGATAGCATTAATTCTTATATTAGAAAAAAATAACAATATCTAAATTATGTTTCCATCTTAAAAAGATGGAAAACAGAGGCCAAAATAAATCAAAAACAATATAAGGAAAGAAATACTAAAAATAAAAACTGAATTGAAAACAAAAGATTAAAAAAAAATTAATGAAACCAAAGCCTGTTTCTTTCATAAATCTGTAACTTAATTGACACAGAGAGAAATCATCAAAATCAAAAACTAAAAAATAAAGAACGCATATCAATACTGACCTTATAGATAACAAAATGAGATAATGGAATACTGCAAACAATTCTATGCACATAAATGTGACAATGTAGATGAAACAGATTAAGTTGTTGAAGGAACAAACTATCAAAATACACTCAAGAATAAATAAATAATATTTTTTCTACATCTGTATCTTAGTGAATTTTATCAAATATTTAAGGAAGAAATTACACCAGTTACTTTCAATATCATCTAGAAGCTAAGAGGGAAAGGAAGCAACTTTCAGACTTGTTTTATGAGGCCAAACTTGCTCCTAATGACAACCAGATGAAAATTGTGCAAGCGAAGAAGCTATAGATCAATACTCATGAATGCAGATGTTGAAATCTTCAACTATACATTAGTAAATTGAATCCTACAAAATAAAGACAAATAATATGTCACTAAAAGTAGGATTTGTCTCAAGAATGCAAGCATGNATTGTGCAAGCGAAGAAGCTATAGATCAATACTCATGAATGCAGATGTTGAAATCTTCAACTATACATTAGTAAATTGAATCCTACAAAATAAAGACAAATAATATGTCACTAAAAGTAGGATTTGTCTCAAGAATGCAAGCATGACTGAACACTCAAACGGTGAAGCCCACCACATTAAAAGATGTAACAAGAAAAGGTCATATAATTTTATTGACACATACAAAAATCATTTGAAAATATTTTAATATCCAATCATTAAAAAAAACAACAGCAACAACTTTAGCCAACTAGAAATAGAAGCAAACTTTCTCAAGTTGATAAAGACCAATATAAGTGATGGTTGAAGATTAGTGTCTATTACCAAAAACAAAGTCCAATTCTGTCCAATATCATATTTGAGGTCTTTGTATATTCATTAAGGTTAGAAAAAAAGACATTCAGATTGGAAAAAGATAAAATTATCTCTTTTTGCAAGTGACATGCTGTTTACATAGGAAATACCAAGGAATTTAAGGAAATCTTCTGGAAATAATGTTTATCAAGATCCATGTACAAAATTCAGTCAATGAACAACTGCAAGTAAAATTTAAAAATAACTGTCATTTATAATGGCCTTCCCAGGTGGCGCTAGTGGTAAAGAACCCAGATGCCATTACTGGAGACTTAAGAGATGCGGATTCGATCCTTAGATTGGGAAGATCCCCTGGAGGAGGGCATGGCAATCCACTCCAGTATTCTGGCCTGAAGAATCCCATGGACAGANCGCTAGTGGTAAAGAACCCAGATGCCATTACTGGAGACTTAAGAGATGCGGATTCGATCCTTAGATTGGGAAGATCCCCTGGAGGAGGGCATGGCAATCCACTCCAGTATTCTGGCCTGAAGAATCCCATGGACAGAGAAGCCTGATGGGCTACAGTCCATAGGGTCTCACAGAGTCAGACATGACTGAAACGACTTAGCATGGATGCATGTCCTTTATAATAGTTCAAAAAATAGATCAAAATATATGTAAAATTATATACTCAAAGCTACAAAACACTGCTGAAAGAAATTTTTAAAAGACCTAAATAAATGGAGCTATAACTATAGTCTGGTGTTTGAAGAATATAATTATGTTATCAATTTTCACTAGAGTAATCAATGGAGTCAGTCCAATTAAATATATATGCCTTCTGCATGTATCTTTCTCCTTTAATTAGTAGTGCTTTTAGATGAATATAGAAAGCTTAATTTTAACAGTCCAATGGCCTATTTAATACTCTTTAAGAAAACTTTGCTTACCCTAATATAATACAGATATATTACCTCCCATATTTTCTTCTTATGGCTGTATTATTTGGCCTTTCCATTAAAATATAAAATAAATCTGCAGTCTGCTCTTTGTATATGGTGTAGTTGTTAGAACTAAACTTTAGAGTAATAAATATGAATATTCAACTTAACAGCATATATTAAAAGGAAAGAACATTATTCTTTATTGTACTGTGTGATATATTTATCATATTTAGACAACTGTCCATTCTAGACCTCTTCTTTATTGCATTGGTCATTAAAAAAAAACCTTTGTATCAATACCACTTTGTCATAATTAGCATAAATTTCTGTTTGAACATAGCGTGGTCTACTAGAGATGCATAATTTTAATCAGTTGTCTGAGGAACTGGAGCTAAGTTACATTGTAGGTGTGCAGCTACATATAAGTACCCTATACTGAGAAGACAGAATGCATATTTAGATAAAAATCTGTTAAGGGCATGACATAGTTTGTATTAGTTCCTGTTAACTGATACAAGTCATCGGGGACTTTTTGAGGGGCAACTTTTGTGCTACCTCTATTTCAGAAGTATAAGGAAGATACATTTTACATTCAGGATTGTGAAAAAAAAAATTCATGAGGGATCCTAGAATATTTTGATTAACATTACCTTCAATTGGATCATATTACTGTGTCAAGTAAATTGCATTTCACGGGGATATTTGAAAACACAATGTTTTTTAATACTTTGAGCATTAACCAGAGTTATAGGTTGACCTAACAATATGGCTGGCTTAGAGAAAGAGATTAGATGAATCGATTCAGAATTAAGAACATTCCCAGGATGGCTAGAAGTATAAAGGTTCTTTCTGTGTTCAAGGCCTTGTTGTAACAGTACAAGTTAAAGAGGTAACTGCACTATGGGATTGAAGCAAGTGATTATCTGAATAGTGCAGGAATGCCAGCTTTGTGTCCATGGCTCAGGAACAGTGCCTTGCTAGCACAGAACAGTACTGTACACCATGGTATAAAGTAACCTTAGGTTTGCAACTGATTAAACTGGTGAACTGAGAAAGATGGCACAATTTCCATCATCATGTCTGGATTATTGCTCACATTTAAGGATCCAAATCCAGAAGCACAATTTATGAAAGTTGGAATGAAATTATATCTATATTGGAAGAAAGATTTATCTTCTCCACTTCTGGACATGAAATGAGTCTACCTATGAATGTAGGCATATCTGAACTGATATGAATGATAATGCCACTGGGGCAAATGATGATTACAGGCCAAACTAAGCCATGCCACCTGACTGATCTTGAGTGAGAATATCTGCAAGCCCATATATGAAAAGGTCAACAGGCTTTGATTCCTATCATTATTATGACTGTGTGAATCTTTCCCAGGAGATGCAACAATGTAGACATACATCTAGATGCCAGAAGGCAGGGCTGGACAGAACTGTAGGAAATGAAACTGAGCTGTGAGTTGATTGTCTCTTACTCTGGGAAAGCTCCAGCTCATGGCGAATCAACTAGAAATTTCTCTGTGCTTGCTTGAAGACTGGAATTTTGGTAGGGCAGCCAGATTTCAAGGCTAGCTTACAATGGTTAAGGTGGCAGTTCGATTTGAGGGATGCTCTAGGGGTAACAGAAATGATGTCAATGGCACCAGTAGAAAGTCTGTGGTAGCAACTGTGCACCTGGACAAAAGCTCCTTTAGCCATGACTGTTGCACTAGGATCTCTCTCCTAGACTGTAACCAGCATCCTCTGCTCTCATCGGGTAAGATATATTAGGAATGTGGGTAGACTCAAGAAGCTACTCCAAATGAGGGACTCTGATGTGGTGTTTTAAAAGTTTAAGCCAAGAAGATATGAATGACAGTTTGTTATTAGTTACTGGAATATTACAGCACTTTAAGACAAAATGCCAAAATTCTGGGCTGNAGGTAAGATATATTAGGAATGTGGGTAGACTCAAGAAGCTACTCCAAATGAGGGACTCTGATGTGGTGTTTTAAAAGTTTAAGCCAGGAAGATATGAATGACAGTTTGTTATTAGTTACTGGAATATTACAGCACTTTAAGACAAAATGCCAAAATTCTGGGCTGTAGCAGAGAAAATGGTTTAAGATATAACTGTAGTTTAAAATACAAATATTGCAAAAGTAAAATATTAAAAAATATTAATGAAGTTTCCTATCATTGAATAACATAATTACAAATTAAATACAAATTAGGACTTGAGCCAAGATGGCGGAGGAATAGGATGGGAGACCAGTTTCTCCCCCACAAATTCATCAAAAGAACAGTTCAACGCTGAGTAAATTCCACAAGACAACTTCTGAATGCTGGCAGTGGACANTATTGCAAAAGTAAAATATTGAAAAACATTAATGAAGTTTCCTATCATTGAATAACATAATTACAAATTAAATACAAATTAAAAGGAAGCAATAAAAATGAAATTAGAAATAAAATTATTAAATAGAACTAATATCCGTATACCCTGAATAGATTTTATTTTATTCTATCTGTAGTTTGTGAAATAAATGTCTAAAAGTTTGAGTATGGTGAAGTGAAGTCTTTAACAATGAATACACAGAGTTTAGCCAATGTCACCTCTATCTTTAGGAAATGAAAACATTCTTCCTATGATCTTAATATTTGATGGATCACCACTATTATCAGTGATTCAGGAAAAATATCCATGCCATACGCTTGCGAATTACCTTATTTTTCACACCATAGACAATAGGGTTGAGTGCAGGTGGCACAAGGAGGTAGATGGTAGACAGAAGAATGTGGGTAGAGGGCACAACATGTCCAAACCGATGGCTGAAGAAGGAGAAAAAGGCAAGAATATAAAACTCAAGGAAAACAAAAATGTGAGCTGTACATGTGTTGAATGCTTTAAGCCGTGCCTCCTTTTGGTGTAGACGAGAAACAGCCTGGAAAATAAGGATGTAGGAAATGAGGATGAAAATCATGTCAAATCCTAGAATTGTGAAACCTACGAAAAGACCACATGTTTTATTGACTTGGGTGTCCTCTACAGCCAGCTTGACCACAGCCATGTGCTCACAGTAAGAGTGGGCAATAACAATGGATTGGAAAAAATGCAATCTTTTGAGTAAAATGGGTAAAATGCCAACGAGCACTGTTGCTCGGATTGCCACAGCCAGCATTATACTAACCAGAATGAAAGGTGTAAGGGCGGTTGTGTGCCTCAAAGGATCACAGATGGCGACATAGCGGTCAAAGGCCATTGCCAACAGGATTCCAGATTCCATGCCCTGCAAGGCATGGATGAAGAACAACTGGGCTAAGCAAGCATCAAAGGCCATGGAGTAAAAGCCAAGCCAGAATATAGCCAACATTTTCGGAGCAATGGCTACACAGAGTCCTATGTCAGTGACTGCCAACACTGCCAAGAAGATGTACATGGGCTGGTGCAGACTGCGTTCTGTAGGGATAATGATCAGTAAAATGATGTTTCCCAGAAGAGCCACTAGGCACACAGCAAAGAAGGAAAACCCAATCCAAAATTGCACATGCTCCAGTCCAGGGATACCAATCAGTGTCACTGTTTTGGGGTCCATATATGACATGTTCATGGATTCCATGGATGTTAGTGATCTCTTTTCACCGCTGATTCTCATACCTACAGAAGAGAATGAATGAGAAGTGAAACAGGACACTGACCTCGCTATCATTAAGACATATTGGACATTACAGAAGTAAACTTAGTGCTTTAGATGACAATCAGGCCAGAATATTGAGAGGTTCTATGCAGGATGACAGGATGGCGGTAGAAAGCCATCCTACAAAACCTTTACTAGAGACAACAGGGAAAAGTCTCAGGATTTCTAACCTACCATTTATATAACTAGAAACTATGACTCTGAACACTCTTCTTGCCTTTTCCTTGACCTAGAGTCTGGGCTGTTTGCAAAACTGTCAGGCTTGCTTTCTTTATCTCTAGATACCAACCCAATTTTGCTGTAAATGCAAATTCTCCCTAGGATTCTTAATGATCCATAAGTACTATTGCTGTCGCCCATGATCAATAGTCCACAGTCCCATTGGGAATCTTCACCCTTAGGCAGTCTACTCTTGGTCCCAGAGAGCATGCTATTTATCCCCAAGTCATTGGCATTAGTCCTCAATTGTAGATCAGTAGGACTGAGTTAAGCTATCTTACATTCACTTATTCCAATATCAAGATGCTGAACAAGTCACTATTTGGCAGGGCATTAAGCATGCCCCTTAGAGGAGATTTGGAGAAGGTGATCCATTTTTAAAGGCTTCTGGGATTGTTGGTTCTATAAATTATCCTTCATTTATGTTTAAGGAGAACTGTTGCATGGAATAGGGAAGGTGACATACAGAGGATATTTTTACAGGGAGGCTTTAGGAAATTTAAAAAAAAAAAAGAATAGAAATATTTCAAGGGTAATAGCTAAAAAATAGGGTAGAATTGAATCAAAAGCAGAACTAAGCTAGTTTACATGTAACATATAGCTGGATGCATGATATTATGCTTTTCCTCCACAAGTTAAAGTTCAGTAGATAACTAGTCTTATATCCTGCTGTATGCAGTGGGGATCCTACTTTTCTTTTTAATAGCTTTACACTGTACTGTGACCCCAAATCGGACTATGACTCTCTACAGGATACTGTGGTTAATTAGCTTTGGCTTGGATTCTGAAGCACTTTTGAATACAATGACTAACTTTTAGTATCTCCCTAGATTTATACTGTTTTCTGTATTTGACTTGTATTCCCTTTTATCTCACATGCTAGTAAAGAAATGCTCAAAATTCTCCAAGCCAGGCTTCAGCAAAATGTGAACCGTGAACTCCCTGATGTTCAAGCTGGTTTTAGAAAAGGCAGANTAATAGCCATGAAAACAACCTAGATGTCCATCAGCAGATGAATGGATAAGCAAGCAGTGGTATATATACACAATGGAGTATTACTTAGCCGTTAAAAAGAATACATTTGAATCAGTTCTAATGAGATGGATGAAACTGGAGCCTATTATACAGAGTGAAGTAAGCCACACACACTTACCTATCCTTTAAATAGTGAGCCCTTTGTTGTGAGCCATACACTTGAGGCTCCCTAGATACATCTTTTCTTTCTATGTGATTGGAAAATAGATGGCTCCAAAATTGGCAAAGAAATAAAAATTCTTTATTTCCAGGTTGGGAAGAATATATATTGAATTAAATAATAAATTCATATATGTGTGTATGTGTGTTTGTGTGTATGTCTAAATACTTAACCTCAACTTTAGTCTATAGTGTAATGTAAACCACTTTTCTCTTTCTTTTTAAAGAGTATGAAATGAGTCATCATTAAAAAGTTGGGCATTGAGGGAAATTATTAATAAAATTCAGGTTAATATGAGATGGAGTCTTCCAGTGCATAGCAGATAAGTGAGTTTAACAGCTGTGATGGAGAGCCAATTGAAGAAAGATAAAGATGGCAAGAATAAAGTGCAGAATGTATGACTACTCCTGATACTAGTGAATAGTTTAGTATTCTGGTTTATTAATTGTAACTATTAGAACTAATAAGTTTCATTGCACAACACAAAATCAGTATAAGAAATCATTTTGTTTTTGTACAAAATCAGTAAACAATGCTAAAGGAAATTGGGAAAACAATTCTGTTCAGAATACCAACAAAAATAATAAAATAGTTATGAACAAGCATAAACAAAGAGGCAAAAAACTTGAACACTGAAAATTATAAAGCTAATGAGAAAAAAAATGAAAGAAGATCCAGGTAATTAGAAGGACATTACATTCATGGATTACAAGGATTGGTATTGTTAAAATTACCAAACTGTCTAAAGTGATCTACAGATTCAGTGTAATCCCTACTGAAAATTTAATGGCATTCAAACAGAAATAGAAAAAAATCTAAAATTCATATGGAATCACAAAAGATCTCAAATAGTTAAAGCAATATTGAGTAAGAACAAAGATGGAGGCATCTCACTTCCTGGTTTCAAAATATATTTCAAAGCTATAGTAATCAAATGGAGAAGGCAGTGGCAACCCACTCTTGTCTGGAAACCCCCATGGATGGAGGAGCCTGATCAGCTACAGTCCATGGGGTCACTAAGAGTCAGACAAGACAGAGAAACTTCACTTTTGCTTTTCACTTTCATGCATTTGAGAAGGAAATAGCAACCCACTCCAGAGTTCTTACCTGGAGAATCCCAAGGACTGANGAGCCTGATCAGCTACAGTCCATGGGGTCACTAAGAGTCAGACAAGACAGAGAAACTTCACTTTTGCTTTTCACTTTCATGCATTTGAGAAGGAAATAGCAACCCACTCCAGAGTTCTTACCTGGAGAATCCCAAGGACTGAGGAGCCTGGTGGGCTGCCGTCTATGGGGTCACACAGAGTTGAACATGACTGAAGTGACTTAGCAGCAGCAGCGGGAGCATAATAATCAAAACAGTATGGAACTGGCATAAAGTCAGAGAAAGCAGATCAGTGTAACAGAGAACACAACCTAGAAATAAACCCATGCTTTCTACAAGGGTGTCAGAACACAGTGGGAAAGAGGATATTCTCTTCAATAAATGGTATTGGGCAAACACTATGTAGAATAGTAACAATAGAATTACAAAAGCAACTTCACGGCTACTGCTTCAAATTATCCTGAAAATCTACTACATATTTTCGTTTGGAAGTAAACTTGTAATTCAACAACAACAACAACAACAACAACAACAAAGGACGCCACATGCAGAAGAATGAAATTAGAGCTCTATCTAGCATCATACCAAAAATGAACAAAAATGGATTGAAGACCTGAAACCATAAAACTCCTAGAAGAAAATGGAGGGAAAAGGCTTTTTCACATTTGTCTGGGCAATGATGTTTTAGATATGGCATCAAAAATTAGCCAGCAAAGCAAAAATAATCAAATGGGTTTGTGTGGAACTAAAAAGATTCTCTCCTGCTAAAGGAAGCAATCAACAGAATAAAGAATAATCTATGGAATGGGAGGAAATATTTACAAGCCACGGAGTTGTTTAGGGGTTAGGATCCAAAATATATGAGGAACTCATATAGTTCATGTAACTCAGTGCAGCAACAATAAAGTAACTCTATTAGAAATTAGGCAAGTGATCTGAAGAGAGATTTCTCAAAAGAAGACATGAATGGCTAATACTTATATGAAAAAGGTGTTCAACATCACTAATCATAAAGGAAATGCAAATCAAAATCACAATGGATATCACCTATTATGCAGGTTAGTGTGAAAAAAAGACAACAGCAACAAATTTTGGACAGACTGTGAAGAAACAGAAATCCCTGTACTCTGTTTGTGAGAATATAAATTAGTGCAATAATGGTGGGACACAGTATGGAGTTTCCTCAAAAATTTAAACAAAGCAAAACACAGAAGTGCCATATTATTCAGTAACTCCACTTTTAGGATTATATCCAAAGGAAATCGAATACCTCACTCTTGTATCAAGTTATAATTAAACGGTGTTAATCAAAGGAATAAACAATATGTTATTTGCCTTTCTGACCTTTTTCATGATTTCAGGTCCTGTTAAGTGGTTGACATTAAATAATATCATATTTTTGAAAAATGGCTACATGTGTCACTAAAATTAGAGGAAATACAGAAATAAGCTGCTAGCTCTCAAATTATGTAGATTATCTATTGCTTCAAGTATACAAAATAGTCTTCCTTCTGGCATTAATTCCATAGGGACCCCTTTGTGACAAATATAATTTTTGCTTATCCTCTGAGAATATTATGTTGAGGCTGCTGCATATAAAAGCTAGGTCTTTGAGTTTCTTGTTGGTTCTAAATCCGTTTCTTGTACAAATGACTTAGGGTTGTTATGAAAGTAGAGAAGGGTAGAGAAAAGGGTGATCTTAGTATAAATTTATGACATGAGATTCCATAAAACATACCATCTTATCTTATGAATGACATAAATTCAAAGAAGGAGAAATAGCCTTTGAGCAGAGGAAATACACACTTATTCTCAATGGATGAAATTTTGAAAGAACCAGATTTTAGAAGGCATAGATCTTTTCTAAGAATATCATAGAAGTAAGGATTATCTCTCTTTTTAAAATTATTTTATGTTGCATAATTTATTCAAAGAAATAAAACATGCGTAACAAGAAAATGGCTACCTTGTGTCATCTGGACTCACAGGTTGGTATTTTCGAGCAGATGTCATCCTAGTGATCATATCAAGTATGGTTGTAGACAAAAGCACTTTGAAAACTTATGTGTGTATCCATCAGTGTGAGTACTTTTCATCTTTTGCAGTGTTCTGTTTTGTGTTTATGCATACATCATATATTAATAAGTCAAAGACATTGTTGTAAACATTGGATAATAAAATTCTCTGTAGGTTATACAATATATGTATTCATGTACTTTATTGCCCATAGAATCTCATCTGTTGTGTACTCATTGAATCCAAATTACATAAAATTTTCAGTTCATTGTGTTATGATTGCTCTTCCTAATGGAACTTTGTGCTCTTATTTTTTTGATATCTATGTCTGCATCTATACCTATGTCTACGTTTTGTGTATATTTATATATACACACACACGCCTATAGATGTATGTACATATATGTATATACATATATCTCATGTATATATTTCAAATATATATATCAGTTCCTGAGACCAGAAGTAATATGTTCTTTAGATACCATTCGAGGTACCACTTAAGGAGACTTTCCTTTAGGCATAAAACTTAATCAGGTCTATTGCTAACATTGCTATAGAATTCATATCTCACTAGATAGATTACTGCATTACAACTTGCTTCTTTATGGTGTGTGCTTTATAACGTAAATCATTCAAAAAGCCACATATGTGCAGTTCAAGAGTTTTTCACTAGAATAAAATTTTGGTAAAGGTAGATGCCTGGAAAACAGTTCTTCAGTTAGTGGTATTTGGACCACTTAGGTGCATTTACATGATTTTGGTAAGCATATTAACGGGTAATTATTTGCTTCTTTTATGAGTTCACATTATCTTCAGAAGAACTTGTGTGAGACATAAGAAAATCATATTTCTCCTCAAGAGCTGATAACTGTACTACTCAGTGTAGCTGCCTTGATGGGAGATGGGGGAGAACAGATAACTAGTAACCAAAGGTTTCTCTACAACAAAATAATTTGTATTGATATAAAGAGTCCTTCTTTTCCTTAACCTTCTTAGCCCCCGCCTCCACACCCATCACCTTTATCTGGGGGAGATCCCAAAGGCTCCTTTGCCATGTAGGCTTAGCCCTCCACTAGAACTGTGAGAAGTATAAAGCAATATGATTTATTCAACAACTGATATTTTAGACATCATTAGGTCAGTTTACAGAGAGCTTCCCAGGTGGCTCAGTGATAAAGAATCCACCTGCCAATGCAAGAGACTCGGGAGATGCAAGTTTGATCCCTGGGTTGAAGATCCCCTGGAAGAGGAAATGACAACCTACTCTAGTATTCTTGCCTGAAGAATTCCAGGAACAGAAGAACCTGGTGGGCTACAGTCCATGGGGTCACAAAGAGTGAGACACAACTCAGTGAGTGAGCATGCACACAGGCAGTTCAATTTACCAATCAAGTAATGAAGGGCTCTGCTTGTATTAGAATGTGGGTTTCTGGAGGATTAAATAAAGGAGCACAAAAGAGCCTATCTCTACAGTGAAATAGCCTGTTTGAAATATTGAGTATGGGAAAATATTGAATAGCATTAACCTTAATAGACATTTATCTATATTCATATATATATATTTCATGTATATACATGTGCATATATATTTATAGGCTTCCCAGGGGGTTCTAGTAAAGAACCAGCCTGCCAATGCAGGAGACTTAAGAAACCTGAGTTTTATCTCTAGTGTTGGGTATATCCCCTGGAAGAGGGTGTGGCAACCCACCCCAGAATTCTTGCCTGGAGAATCGCATGGACAGAGTAGCCTGGCAGGCTGCAGTTCACAGGGTGGCACAGAGTTGGACATGACTGAAGTGATTTAGCACAAACATATACATATATGTATATATTCACATATGTATGTATATGTATAGTCCTTGTTTATATTTTTTCCAAAGGACATATGATAATGTATTTATTTAAAAGGTATACAGTAGAAAAAAACAGGAAAAAACTGACATCATAATACACCATGCTTCATATTAGAAGCATAGGCAGTGTGACAAATGAGATCCAGAGGCATGGGATATATTATTGTCATTTAAGAAGCCAACCTAAGGGTGTCAAGATCATTCTCTCATTTGGAAATACTCCAACTGATATCAATTTTTACTGCATGCAGCCCTATGAATTTTTAGTTATCCAGATTTAATATGTAACTCCAGGAGCTTGATTGCCTGCATTTTAACTTTCTTTCTCTTAAATCAGGAGGTGGAGATTGTTTATTTCTACTACTTTAATCACCTAGACTGTGGGTTATGCAGTCTTCTAGTGAAACAAGAATTTTCAATAACTCCAAAAAGTTTTACAATGTCACTACTTAATCAATTACAGCCATGGAAAGTCTTCTCACTTGAGAGAAATACTGACTGAGAGATTAAGGATTCTTGCTCCAAAGAACATCATTTCTGTTTATCACTGACATAAAAGCAGCTTGAAGAGGGAAGTCAAAACCCAAGATGGCTTTGGAAGATACTTCTGCATTCTGAGGAATAATATCTTGTATTATTCACCTTGGGGAATCTGGGCATGCTCTTCTTAGACGCCACTTTATCAAGTCATAAATCCATAGTTTAAATATTAACTGTGCACTATTCACATTGTGATACTGCATTTGGAAAAGTGTGAATATGTTAGCAATATAGTTTTCAGGCAACTATCACAGGAAAAAGTGGAAAGGAAATATAAATCCTATGGAACTGGTGGTATGGAGAACATACGGGTGACAGATGAAAATACACCAAGTCAGGTTATCTACAACAAATTTGGAACCATATAATCATTGGAAAATTAAATTTCTTTCATAAAGTTTTTACAGATGAACCTGAAGCAGATAATTTTAGAATATTCTCAACACAGTCATTTATAAAATTGATGTTTTGCTAAAATGGACAGTGGGGACATGAAGATTAAGTCACTGATGTGGAAAAATTGCCTTCATCACCTCTTGCTTTCTCCTTTGATTTTTAAGTTCCCACCACTGACACTCTTGTCTGTTTGCTCCTGCTTCACAGTAATATTTCTTGCTATTTCCATTCCAAGAATGTCTGATATCCTGGATAGAGTGTGAGCTCTAAACTTTAGATATCAGCTTACGTAACATTTTCATCACCATCCTATCTTGATGTTTTTCCTGCACAGTGTAATCTCTTTGAGAAGAATATCTGATGTGTGTTACTTTATTCCCAGTGCCTAGGACATGGTTTGTTACATAGTAACTGCTTAACAAATAGTTGTTGAATTAAGTCAATAGAGAAACTTTTTGTTGGAAATAAATGGATAAGATGACCTGTAAGCACCTATGATAATATGCAGTGACACATGAATGATCTTTATGTATTTGCAAACACAGTATTTGGTATGATATTACACATTTTATTTCTCTGATCCTAGTCAATTAAAATTCATGTGGTTATGAATTTGAATTGTTTTAGAAACAGATCGTTAAGGGTCTTCCTCAACTAAATCTCTCATGTTTTCAGCTTCTGGTTGTGGTCATCTTGGCATGGCAACTTTATCTTCAGAAGAACTGATAAAAAATCAAACAAAAAATCATCATGCCTCCTCTCAACACTTCTCGTCCCTCTCCTGTCACCTTCTTGCTGATGGGCATCCCAGGACTGGAGCACCTGCATGTCTGGATAGGGATTCCCTTCTGCTCCATGTATGTGGTGGCGGTGGTGGGGAATGTGACCATTCTGGCTGTGGTGAGGGCAGAGCGAAGCCTCCACGAGCCTATGTTCCTCTTTTTGTGTCTTCTCTCAGTCACTGACCTGGTCCTCTCCACGTCTACACTGCCTCGCATGCTCTGTCTCTTCTGGCTTGGAGCCCAGGATATTGACTTTGATGCCTGCCTGACCCAAATGTTTTTCATTCATAGTTTTACTGCTTTGGAATCAGGCTT
The DNA here is from genome assembly GCA_006410875.1 of Neotragus pygmaeus. Lineage (NCBI taxonomy): Eukaryota > Metazoa > Chordata > Mammalia > Artiodactyla > Bovidae > Neotragus > Neotragus pygmaeus. The sequence continues at coordinate 188,402 of SJYV01046795.1, read as the reverse complement.
TTTCCTGACCATGGCCATTGACCGTTATGTGGCCATTTGTCATCCACTGCGCCACACCACCATACTGACCAACACTCGCATCACTATAATGGGTATTATTGTGGTGATTCGGGGAGTTGCCTTCTTTTCTCCACACCCCATTCTGCTCAAACAGCTGCCTTACTGCAGAACACGAATCATTGCCCACACCTACTGTGAGTTTATGGCTGTGCTGAAGCTGGCGTGTGTGGACACAGGAGCCACCTCACATTACAGCCTCAGTGTGGCTTCTATCATTGGCTCATGTGATGCAATTCTTATTGCTGTATCTTATGTCTTCATCCTCCAGTCTGTATTCCGCTTGCCATCTCGAGAAGCTGGCTTGAAGGCCTTGGGCACATGTGGATCCCATGTTTGTGTTATTCTTGTCTTTTACTCCACAACTGGTTTTTCCATTTTCACTCACCGTTTTGGGAAAAATATACCTGCACATATCCATATTTTTATTGCAAATATGTATCTTTTGGTGCCCCCTTTTCTCAACCCCATTGTGTATGGAGTAAGGACCAAGAAGATACGGGACCATGTTGTTAAAGCACTAAGTATAAAAGTTGCTTGATTTTAGTTGGATCAATGAAGTACATAGCTCAAGATATATAGAACTGCAAGAGATGATGTTGGGAAAATAAGTAACTGCTTTCACTCCTGTAATTGATTTGCACTTACCACCTGAAATTTGTTATTTACCAGATGTGTAGACTATCTATAGATGCTGACTCAACACATTACGGTAACTTTTTAATTTAGTAATATTAGTGATGTAATTGTTAATCTTTTTCTAAATATGTACCTTTTGGAGGTAGGTACAATAGGGAAGAAAAAGTAGATAGAAGGATAAAAAACTTAAGTAGACACCTCTCCCTGTACACCCGCTCCAAAAAAGGAAAAGATATCTAAGATCTACATGCTGAATTTTATAGACCAGGCATTTTGAAGAAATCTTGAGTCCTATATATATGGCTGTGAATATTTAGAACCTGTGATAAGTGTTGTGTCTATGACCTGATTGAATGAAATTAAAGGCTTGAGAAAAATGAGTAGTACTAATAATACCCCAAAACTAAATAAATTTAATTAAGAAGGCATGAGTACTCCCCTCAAGGGAAACAAGCAGAAACAAAAATAATTTAATAAACTCATAAACATGAATTTTTGTGAAGATGTCAAGATTGATGTTAGAGCTTCAGTGGCTTTGTAGAGAAATTATGATTGAGCCAGGAATATTAAAAAAAAATAAACAATATTTTGAATTCTACTGACTGCTAGAATGTAGTTCATATATTACAGATTTGATATTTAGTAGTTATAATTGTCAAACTGCCACATTACCAGGAAGAGAAAATAACAAGGTGCATGGGTAAGAGTTCAAATCCCATACACCATTGTTTTGCTTAGTAATAACTAAGTGCTTCCAATAGAAGGTAGATAAAGTGATTTTAGGGCTTCTCAGGTGGCACTAGTGGTAAAGAACCCACCTGCCAATGCAGGAAATGTAAGAGATGCAGGTTTGATCGCTGGGTCAGGAAGATCCCCTGAGCAGGGCATGGCAACCCACTCCAGTGTTCTTGCCTGGGCAATCCCATGGACAGAGTAGCCTGGCAGGCTACAGCCCATAGGGTCATAGAGTTGGGCACAACTGAAGTGACTTAGCACAGCACAGCCCAAGATGATTTTAGCAGATGAGAAGTTCTATAGGGATGATAGTCTCCGGACACTGCTCTGGAGGTTGTCTAAGAAGCTCTTGGTAGGAGACCTATTTTGATCTTTTGGCTGGATTTTGTAAAATGTCAGCAAATTCCTTAAAGTCACCAAAATTTCTATATCCACTTCCCCTAAAATTGATCAGAATTTCATAGATCACATAAAAATATTCTAAATAAATTTAGAAGATACTTTCAATCTTAGAATCTCAATTTTAAAATTTGTGATGTTTAAAATTTGTCAGTCAGTTGTTCCAAATAACACAGTGATTAAGATTCCTATTCAGGAAACATTGATAATAATCAGTATGTTTTATAATCAAAATTATCAATCATAGATAAAGAATTTCACCATATGTGAATTTCATTGTGGGTAGAATTAACAGAAGAGATCACAGAAAAAGAGAAAAGTGTGAACAGAAAATGATGACTGTGTAGAGGGGAGGGGAAAGGACATTCAACTGGTGGCGGGGTTTGAATAAAAATTTGAGAAATGTGAAAAAACCTTGCTGCATATGAGAAAGAATTGTAGTAGTGTTGCTACAACATCATAGATCATCAGTATTTCAGGAATAAGACACTAGACTTTATCTTATTGTATGAGTCCAATCTCCACAATTTTCTTTCTGGGTTTGGCAGTTCTTATTCTACAGGTCTGAAACAGTAGAACCATTAGAATTTCTCAACATTCTTTCCTCACATAAAACAGAGATCCTCTTACTTCTCATGAGAAGTGTGGATAGACCTCTTAGTTTGAAACAAAGAACAATGAGGAAAACACATAATCCAATAGTTCTTATAGGTTCAGTATATTTCCCACAGAGAAAAGGTTATGTGTTTATGGCTATATCTGTATATCTATATCATCATCTCTCCTTAAGGGCATAAAACTTAGAAATACAAACAAGAGATATACTTTAATCTTGGAATTCTTCCATTTATTTCTCAAGTACTGTTATACCAAGATATAAACCGACTATTTTGCTTCTGTTAAAGAAGAAACGTTAATATATGCCTTTATTCCATCTTTTAGAGCTTCAAAGAATTTATAAGTATGTAAAACCAGTACTTTTTTAGTGCACTGAAATGCTCTATTTTAGTCATAATGATATATCAATCTGTTCATCAGACATATCACACATGTGGAGAACTTAATTTAATATAGATAATATTCTAAGTGACAGTCATACTCTCCCAATCCACACACACTTGGAGATTTTGCCCTTTCTTCTCTCCAGAGTTCAGTTTACTACTCACTTATTTTTAAAACTGAGATTGATAAGACATGGCTAGTCACTCACATTGCTCTGAATCCTATATATATCTTCCTCAGTTTCTGGTGGGGTTACATCCTGATAAATCCATCATAAGTTAAAAATAGCATAGGTAAAAAATGCATATACTACACCTAACCTACTGAATGTCATAGCTTAGCCTCACTTACCTGAAATGTGCTCAGAACACATACATTAGCCTACAGATGGGCAAACACATTTAACATAAAGGCTATTTTATAACAAAGTGTTGAATATCTTACGTAATTTATTGAATACTGTACTGAAAGTGAAAAACAGGATGATTGTGTGGATGTACAGTGCTTGTAAACATGTTTGCTCTCATGATCACGTGGATGACGGAGTTGCAGCTCACTGTACTGCCCAACAGCAGGCGGGTATCTTACTACATATGGCTAGCTTCAGAAAAAAATCAAAATTCAATATTCACTGTACTGTTTCTACTGAATGTATATCAGTTTGGACTATTGTAAAGTCAAACAAAAATTGTAAGTCAAGCTATTAAGTTGCAGATCATCTATATATAAGAGGTCAAGATTCAGTACATTCATTAGGATACCCTGCTTTTTATCCCATGACTAAAATTAATTTCTAGTTGTATACATTGGGATTTTTAACTATCTTAAGCTCTGAGTGGGTAAAAAAAAAATTTGCCTGCCAATGCAGGAGACTCAGGAGATGTGGGTTCAATCCCTGGGTCAGGAAAGATCCCCTCGAGAAGGAAATAGCAACCCATTCCAGTATTCTTGCCTAGGAAATCCCATGGACAGAGGAGCCTGGTAGGCCACAGTCCACAGGTTGCAAAGAGTTGAACATAACTGAGCATGCAATGATCTCTCTCAAGCTCAGAGTAGAGAAGGATAAATAACTCCTTTGATGTTAGCTCTTAAAAGAATCAATTTTCACCCAACCACCTTTCTACTTCCGAGAAACTCAGGACAGGAGGTTTCCATTTTCTCCCTTTCCATCTGCCTAGGCTTGTTTTTCTACCTTTTGGTTCACGTTGAGAAGTGTGTGCTTGTGATCATCAAGACAGACCCTACTTGGTATAAACCCACATATCTCTTCCTGGGCATGCTCTCTGTGCATGACCTGAAGTCTAGCACTGTAATCCTTCTCTTAATTATCATTCTCTTCCAGATCAGTGACAGAAATCAATTTAAAATCTTACCTGACTTAGATATCATGCATCCACTATGAGGCCACAGAAAGACAATGGTGATTACCCATGAGAAGGCATAACTGAAGTCGCTCAGTCATGTCCGACTCTTTGAGACCCCATGGACTGTAGCCTACCAGGCTTCTCCGTCCATGGGATTTTCCAGGCAAGAATACTGGAGTGGGTTACCATTTCCTTCTCCAGGGGATCTTCCTGACCCAGGGATCAAACCCAGGTCTCCCGCATTAGAGGCAGGCACTTTAACCTCTGAGCCAATGAAAAAGCATAACAACAACAAAAAAAAAGCAAAAGCAAGACAGGGAAGCGAGATAGGGAAGGATATATTGCACAAATGGAGAAATTGACAGTCCATTCATAGTAGCAGCAAGTCAGTAGTAATACATGAGCTCAGAGGCAGATAGATAGACATGTTGGTAAACATGTTGATGGGATCTTATCTTGCTTCTTATTTCTCAGTGAAAGTGGACTCTAGTTTATCATCTAAGAGTGGAGTTAGGGGAAGTGTGACAGAGGTTTGGATTAAACGAATACAGGATACAATTTGAGGAGACTGAGAAATTAAAAGACTTCAAAATTAAATGTAGTATTAGGGGTCCACTTGATATAGTGAATATGAACTCAAAATAAGACCAGTCCCTTGGTTGTAGGTGATGTTAGCCATCTTTTTAGAAAAGTGCCAGCTTGAGATGTCTGTTATAAAAATAAGCCAAAGATTGCCTCTGTACATGGGCAATGATATTTAGCTTACATTGATTTTCCAGCTACAAATGAGCATATACAAAGATTCCACGAAAATATATATGTTTTTCATTTTAGGATCACTAAGTTTTACTTTCTTTCCTTACTTCACTTAAACAATGATAGTAACTGAAATCACACTAATAATGTATGAATCAAAAGTGGTACCAAGTGCATGGATCTTTGTAGTGATTAGTATGTTCAGATATAAGTGATCAAAGTAAGAAACAAGGCATATTGGGGGATGTACAGAAGAATTAAGGTAGAAAGTTAGGATTTTTGAAGATTAAGCTTAAAATAAGCAGGTATGTCAATTGGGTCTATTTCAATGAAAAGGAGAGAACTTAATGAATGTATGATGGTTAAAGTTCAAATTTAGTGAAGACTTTTATGTACAAGACAGATAAATCTGTAGAGCTCCATGGAAAGGGCAGTGCTGTTTCACACCTCCTGAGGATAGGTTCTGTGAAGACAATACTAGGAACATGTGTAATGGCCTAGGAAATGAGTAATCATACCTGAGTGTATGTACTCTCAGAGGGTACTTCACACATGTCCTAGAATACTATATCTCAGAATGATATTAAGAAGAAAGTTGGGTTAGATGAGATCTTAGATTCTTTCCATTTATAATGCCTGATATTGTTTATTAAAAGATAATTTGACTTGAGTTGAAAGCAAATTGTGTATTTAAAAAGTAGTATTGAATTTTACTATACATAGATTGTTAACAGATTTAGAGTTTGTTTTGTTCTTAAATGTGTGAGATTCATGACTTGATTTAGGATTAGTACTTTGTGTCTGGTTGCAAGTTTTTTATTTTAATAAATAGTGTTACTAAATTTTTTCACCTTGAAGTGTAACCTTGGATGTTTTCTAATGTGATGCTTTGGGATCTTCCAGACTTGTTTTTCGTTTGTTGCCAGATTTGGTTGTGATGACCTTGGCACAAAGCTTTTTGCTGTAAAAAGGAAGATTCTATCAGCAAGAGACAGAAAGCAGCAGAGAAATGGGACCAGTCAATAAATCCCAAACATCTCCAGACACTTTCTTGCTGATGGGCATCCCAGGACTGGAGCACCTGCATGTCTGGATTGGGATTCCCTTCTGCTCCATGTATGTGGTGGCGGTGGTGGGGAATGTGACCATTCTGGCTGTGGTGAGGGCAGAGCAAAGCCTCCACGAGCCTATGTTTCTCTTCCTGTGCATGCTTTCCATCACTGACCTGGTCCTCTCCACGTCTACACTGCCTCGCATGCTCTGTCTCTTCTGGCTTGGAGCTCAGGACATTACCTTTGATGCCTGCCTGACCCAAATGTTCTTCATTCATAGTTTTACTGCTATGGAATCAGGCTTCTTTTTGTCCATGGCCATTGACCGTTATGTGGCCATTTGTCATCCACTGCGCCACACCACCATTCTCACCCACACTTGCATTGTTAAAATGGGAGCTTCTGTGGTACTGCGGGGAGTGGCCTTCTTTTCCCCACATCCTATCCTGCTCAGACAGCTGCCCTACTGCAGGATTCGAATCATAGCCCACACCTACTGTGAGTTCATGGCTGTGGTGAAGCTGGCGTGTGTGGACACAGGGCCCACCAAGCGTTACAGCCTCAGTGTGGCCTCTGTCATTGGTTCCTGTGATGGGTTATTCATTGCTGTGTCTTATGTCCTAATCCTTCGTGCAGTCTTTCGTCTTCCATCCCAGGAAGCAAGTCTTAAAGCTCTAGGCACTTGTGGCTCCCATGTCTGTGTCATTCTCGTTTTCTACTCCACAGCTGTCTTTACCTTCCTCACTCACCGTTTTGGCCACAACGTGGCCCCCGAAATTCATATCTTCATTGCCAATATATACCTTCTGGTACCACCTTTTCTTAACCCAACTGTTTATGGTATAAGGACCAAGAAAATTCAAGACCTCAGTTCTTTAATGGTAAATGTTGCTTGATTATACTGAAATTGTTTGCACAGATGGTATAAGAATAAGGAGGGAAGGATATAAATGACTTATCCCTTTTTCATAACTGACATGATGCCTTTTTCCACTGGTATTGTTAGGGGAAGCACACTGATTGAAACCGCCCACCCTGGCCAGGCACCATAGTAACCATTTACATGAGTTGTTTTATGACAGGAGATCCTGATAAGGAATACGGAACTAATACTGCTACTACTACTGCCAAGTCGCTTCAGTCATGTCTGACTCTGTATGACCCCACAGACGGAAGCCCAGCAGGCTCCCCCGTCCCTGGGATTCTGCAGACAAGAACACTGGGGTGGGTTGCCATTTCCTTCTCCAATGCATGAAAGTGAAAAGTGAAAGGGAAGTGACTCAGTCATGTCCGACTCTTAGGGACCCCATGGACTCCAGCCGACCAGGCTTCTCTGTCCATGGGATTTTCCAGGCAAGAATACTAGAGCGGGGTGCCATTGCCTTCTCCACGGAACTAATAAGCCACCACCAACTGGAAGAGTTCAGGAAAGGTTGAAAGGAGACACTGCGTGTCCCTCCATTTCCCAGAATCCCTCTCGCTAGCATCCATCTTGGCTGAGCGATGTGTGCACCACCAGGAAAGACTCTGAATTAGAGTGATTGGCCAAAGACACCCGGAAACTAACCCCACCACCATAAAACCCGAGACTGTGAGCTAGGCGGCAGAGCAGTTCTCCTGGGTTCCCTTACCCTACTGCTCTCCACCCGGGTGCCCTTTCCCAATAAAATCTCTTGCTTTGTCAGCACATGTGTCTCCTCAGACAATTCATTTCCAAGTGTTAGACGAGAGCCCAGTTTCAGGCCCTGGAATAGGTCCCCCTTCCTGCAACAGTATCAGACATCTTATCAGATTTTAATGGGGAAGAATGACCATACATGACAGAAATTTCTCAATTCTAATTAAACTAGTACACTTAATATATTCTGTGTGCCTTTGAATTTTGGGGAGCTTACCTAGACCCTGAGGAACTTAAAGGGACTCTCCTCTTGTTATGCTGCTAGTGATCTTTTCCTGGTATGCTGCTAGGCTTCCCTGGTAGCTCAGAGGTTAAAGCATCTGCCTGCAATGCGGGAGACCTGGGTTCGACCCCAGGGTTTGGAAGATCCCCTTGAGAGGGAAATGCAACCCACTCGAGTATTCTTGCCTGGAGAATCCCATGGATGGAGGAGCCTGGTGGGCTACAGTCCACGGGGTCGCAAAGAGTTGGACACGACTGAGCGAATTCTTTTTCACTAACTGTTTGTGCTGTTAACTCGGGTAGTAGTTTATTTTCAAATAGGGAGTGATGTTAAAAGGAAGGAAATCCATGAGAACCTCAAAGAATTCCACATAAAGTATTGGCGATTGAAAAATTAATTATGACTGTAAATATCCATAGAAGAGGCAATATATCAGGGTTGATGTCCTCTGAAGGCAACAAGTAATTGTGTTTTATTCCTACGAATTGAGAAACTGGACAAGCTGTCAAATAGAAATGTGGAAAAGTTCAACATTGCTATAAATAATCAAGCCCACAGATGTGTAAGCATTATATTGCTCATAGAGTATTCTCTCTCCACCAAGAGTAACATGTGTCTGCAATTATCTTTTTACCTGAACCAACATGAGATTTCTAAATCTTTATCCTGAAAACAAAATCGCTTTATGTTTGATGTTACATACTTGGAATTTTGCCCAGGGCATAGGCAGCCCACTAAACTAGATTCACGTATGCTGGTATTTATATGTAACAAGTCCTTGTTCAGAGACAAAGTCTATTACTNTACCTGAACCAACATGAGATTTCTAAATCTTTATCCTGAAAACAAAATCGCTTTATGTTTGATGTTACATACTTGGAATTTTGCCCAGGGCATAGGCAGCCCACTGAGCTAGATTCAAGTATGCTGGTATTTATATGTAACAAGTCCTTGTTCAGAGACAAAGTCCATGATTACAAGTAACTCAATTTAAATTTGTAGTGATTACGCTACTGCTGACATTGAAAATGAAATTATTAAAAGGAATATAAATAATTTACTGAAAAAAAATTAAATATTTGTTACTTTTCATTCCTTCACTTCTTGGCTTACAAAAAAAAAAAAAGGAAATTACTCTAGAGGTGTAACTGAGAAGTACCTTGTGGGGCCTTCTGGGGTAGACCCTTCCCACATATCCTCTAATTTAGATCCTCTCAGAAGTACCTAGATAACAGTATCTGATGCACATTTCCTGAGTTGCTTTGCTGATGTTAAACCTAACCCACCCCCAAATGGAGGTAATTAACTACTTGATGACCACAGGCATTAGCCTCCAAACCTACTGGAGCCTGAGGACTGATAATGTCCTTGAGACACTGCCCTGTTACCTCACTATCAAGAGAGAATTACGCATGAGCTAACCAAAATCCCTGGCAGCTCCTCTCCCTCATCTTGCCTTTAAAAGTGATCTGCAGGAACCCACTGGGGAGTTTTGAACGTTAACTATCCCAGACTCCATGTTTGGTGCCCTACAATAAATGCTTTCTTCACCACAACCTGGTATCTGTAGATTGGCTTTACTGCTTGNCTGCAGGAACCCACTGGGGAGTTTTGAACGTTAACTATCCCAGACTCCATGTTTGGTGCCCTACAATAAATGCTTTCTTCACCACAACCTGGTATCTGTAGATTGGCTTTACTGCTTGTGTGTAAGCGGACTCAAGTTTGGTTTGGTTAACAGAGGTACTTAGAGTTACATGCCAAACTTCCCTGACCAGGTTTCTCTGTGTGATTTACTACACCTAAAGTATTATTTGTACTTTCTTTTCTTTTCTTTTCTCACTATTTGCCATCTCTTTAGTCTCAGATCTTCATAGAGGTTAACATCTAAGTTCTCCATTCCTCTCCATTCCTCTTTGACTATTAAATTTCATTGTTTAAGCTTTTATCATTTCCATTGTATCATTTTGACAGTTTCCACTGATATCTTCAAGGAACTAACTATTGATTACTATGTTCAGTAAATTCTCTACATGGAGACCACAGTTATCCTCCTAACAATTTAAAACAAACTAATTGTGTCAGACCCGTGAAGCTCCAGGATGGCAAAGCAGAGCTTTATGAATTACTTTTTCTACTGTCTCTCTTATCCTTCTTATATATCGCATATAAACTACTGCACAATTGCACTCATCTCACATGCTAGTAAAGTAATGCTCAAAATTCTTCAAGCCAGGCTTCATCATTACGTGAACTGTGAACTCCCTGATGATCAAGCTGGTTTTAGGAAAGGCAGAGGAACCAGAGATCAAATTGCAACATCCACTGGATCATGGAAAAAGCAAGAGAGTTCCAGAAAAACATCTATTTCTGCTTTATTGACTATGCCAAAGCCTTTGACTGTGTGGATCACAATAAACTGTGGAAAATTCTGAAAGAGATGGGAATACCAGACCACCTGACCTGCCTCTTGAGAAATCTGTATGCAGGTCAGGAAGCAACAGTTAGAACTGGACATGGAACAACAGACTGGTTCCAAATAGGAAAAGGAGTACGTCAAGGCTGTATATTGTCACCCTGCTTATTTAACTTATATGCAGAGTACATCATGAGAAACGCTGGACTGGAAGAAACACAAGCTGGAATCAAGATTGCCGGGAGAAATATCAATAACCTCAGATATGCAGATGACACCACCCTTATGGCAGAAAGTGAAGAGGAACTAAAAAGCCTCTTGATGAAAGTGAAATTGGAGAGTGAAAAAGTTGGCTTAAAGCTCAACATTCAGAAAACGAAAATCATGGCATCTGGTCCCATCACTTCACGGGAAATAGATGGGGAAAGAGTGGAAACAGTGTCAGACTTTATTTTTTTGGGCTCCAAAGTCACTGCAGATGGTAATTGCAGCCATTAAATTAAAAGACACTTACTCCTTGGAAGGAAAATTATGACCAACTTCAGTTGAGTTCAGTTCAGTTCAGTTCAGTCGCTCAGTCGTGTCCGACTCTTTGCGACCCCATGTATCACAGCACGCCAGGCCTTCCTGTCCATCACCAACTCCCGGAGTTCACTCAGACTCACGTCCATCGAGTCCGTGATGCCATCCAGCCTTCTCATCCTCTGTCATCNCGCTCAGTCGTGTCCGACTCTTTGCGACCCCATGTATCACAGCACGCCAGGCCTTCCTGTCCATCACCAACTCCCGGAGTTCACTCAGACTCACGTCCATCGAGTCCGTGATGCCATCCAGCCTTCTCATCCTCTGTCATCACCTTCTCCTCCTGCCCCCAATCCCTCCCACCATCACAGTCTTTTCCAATGAGTCAACTCTTACATTGTTCTTTTTCTGCCCTTTTCTTTTTAATTTTTTTTTCCTTTTCTTCCTTTTCTTCTTCCTTCCTTCCTTTTATACCCAGTTTAGCAGGTATGAAGAGATATCTGATTATGATATTTATTTCTATTTCCCTAATGATTAAAGATGTTGAACATTTTTGTGTGGTTATTAGTAACGTATATCCTACTTTAAGACTTTTACAATATCCAGTCTTCTAATCAATGAACATGGGTTATCTTCTGTTTATTGGTATATATCTCCTTTAATTTCTCTCAGCAAAGATTTTCAGGGTTCAGTGTACAGATTTTTCACTTCCTTGGTTAAGTTTATCCCTAAGTGTTTTATTCTTTTTGCTCTTATCTCCAAACTATTTTCACCATGTACTTTACTGCACTATTTTTGTTTTTGTTTTTGTTTTTTTTTAATTTTTTTAAATTTATTT
>SJYV01046795.1:122246-161438 GCA_006410875.1 Neotragus pygmaeus | reverse complement strand
TCCCTTCTCCTCCTGCCCTCAATCTTTCCCAGTATCAGGGTCTTTTCAAATGAGTCAGCTCTTTGCATCAGGTGACCAAAGTATTGAAGTTTCAGCTTCAACATCAGTTTTTCCAATGAACATCCAGAACTGATCTCCTTCAGGATGGACTGGTTGAATCTGCTTGCAGTCCAAGGGAATCTCAAGAGTCTTCTCCAACACCAGAGTTCAAAGGCATCAATTCTTCAGTGCTCAGCTTTCTTTATAGTCCAACTCTTGCATCCTTACATGACCACTGGAAAAATCATAGCTTGACTAGATGAGCCTTTGTTGGCAAAGTAATGTCTCTGCTTTTGAATATGCTCTCTAGGTTGGTCATAACTTTCCTTCCAAGGAGTAAGCGTTTTTTAATTTCATGCCTGCAATCACTATCTGCAGTGATTTTGGAGCCTAGAAAAATAAAGTCAGCCACTGTATCTACTGTTATTTTGGAGCCTGCCAAATAAAGTGAGTCACTGTTTCTAGTGTTTCCCCATCTATCTGCCATGAAATGATGGGAACAGATGCCATGATCTTAGTTTTCTGAATGTGGAGTTTTAAACCAACTTTTCACTCTCCTCTTTCACTTTCATCAAGAGGCACTTTAGTTCTTCACTTTCTGCCATAAGAGTGATGTCATCTCCATATCTGAGGTTATTGATATTTCTACAAGAAATCTTGATTTCAGCTTGTCCTTCATCCAGCCCAGCACTTCTCATAATGTGATCTGTATATCTTCAAAGACATATAAAAGCTCTTCTTTGTTAGAGCTTAGCAACCACAACGGAGAAGGCATTGGCAACCCACTCCAGTGTTCTTGCCTGGAGAATTCCAGGGACAGGGGGCCTGGTGGGCTGCCATCTATGGGGTCGCACAGATTCAGACATGATTGAAGCGACTGAGCAACAGCAGCAGCAGCAACCACAAATTACATCTTTATATACTATGTAACCAGTAACACGTATTTATAATGTTTGTGTTTTTGGCTTTTAAATCCTTTAAAATAAAAAAAAAAAAATTCTTTTGAAAAAGAAGAAGAAGAACAACAGCAAAATTTAAATGAAGAGAAGAAATCATAAAGATCCCAACAGAAATAAATGAAAAAGAAATGAAAGAAACAAGAGTAAAGATTAATACAACTAAAAGCTGGTTCTTTGAAAAAATAAACAGAATTTACAAACTTTAGCCAGACTCATCAAGAAAAAAAAGAGAGAAGAGTCAAATCAACAAAATTAGAAATAAAAAAGGAGAGGTTCAAATGGACAATGCAAAATACAAAGGAACATGAGACTATTATGAACAACCGTATGGCAATAAAATGGATAACCTGGAAGAAATGAACAGATTCTTAGAGAAGTTCAACCTGCCATGACTGAACCGGGGAGAAATAGAAATTATGAACAACCCAATTACAAGCAGTGAAATTAAAGCTGTGATCAAAAATCTCAAAANCTTCAAAATGGGCATAGAAGGAACCTACCTCAACATAGTAAAGGCCATATATGATAAGCCTACAGCAAACATTATTCTCAGTGGTGAGAAACTGAAAGCAATCCCCCTAAGATCAAGAATAAGACAATGGGGTCCACTTTCACTACTATTATTCAACATAGTTCTGGAAGCCCTAGCCACAACAATCAGAGAAGAAATAAATAAATAAATAAATAAAAGGAATCCAGATTGAAAAAGAAGTAAAGCTCTCACTGTCTGCAGATGACATGATACTGTACATGGAAATCCCTAAAGATACTATCAGAAAATTACTAGAGGTAATCAGTTAATTTAGCAAAGTTGCAGGACACAAAATCAATACACAGAAATCACATGCATTTCTTTATACTTACAATGAAAAATCAGAAAGAAAAATTAAGGAATCAATTCCATTCACCATTGTAACAGAGAGAATTAAATATCTAGGAATAAGGTGACAAAAGAATTGTACATAAAAATTGCAAGATGCTGATGAAAGAAATCAAAGATGGCATAAACAGATGGAGAGATATTCCACATCCCTGGGTAGGAAGAATCAATATTGTGACAATGACTATTTTCACAAAGAGTGAAATCTACAATTCAATGCAATCCCTATCAAATTATCAATGGAATTTCTCACAGAACTAGAAGAAAAAAATTCAAAATTCATATGGAAACACGAAAGACTCCAAATAGCCAAAGCAGTCTTGAGAAAGAATGGAGCTGGAGGATTCAACCTTCCTGACTTCAGATTATACTACAAAGCTAAAGTCATCAAGACAGTATGGTACTGGCAGAAAAACAGAAATTTAGACTAATGGAGCAAGATAGAAAGCCCAGAAATAAACTCACACACCTATATGTACCTTATTTTTGACAACGAGGCAACTATGTGCAGTGGGGCAAAGACAGCCTCTTCAGTAAATGGTGCTGGAAAAAACTGGACAGCTACACGTAAAAGAATGAAATTAGAACACTTCTTAACACCATACACAAAGGTAAACCAAAATGGATTAAAGACCTAAATTTGAGAGCAGACACTATAAAACTCTTAGAGGAAAACATAGGCAGAACACTCGATGACATAAATCAAAGCAAGATCCTCTATGACCCACCTTCTAAAAATGGAAATACAAGTAAACAAGTGGGACCTAGTTAAACTTAAAAACTTTTGCACAGTAAAATAAACTATAAGCAAAATGAAAAGGCAACCCTCAAAATGGGAGAAAATAATAGCTAATGAAACAACTGACAAAGGATTAATTTCCAAAATATACAAGCAGCTCATATAACTCAATACCAGGAAAACGAACAACCCAATCAAAAAGTGGGAAAAAGACCTAAACAGACATTTCTCTGAAGAAGACATACAGATCCCTAACAAATACATGAAAAAACGCTCAACATCACTCATTATTAGAGAAATGCAAATCAAAACTAAAATGAGATATCACCTCACACAGGTCAGAATGGCCATCATTAAAAAGTTGATAAGTGATAAATGCTGCAGAGGGTGTGGAGAAATTGGGAACACTCTTGCACTGTTGGTGGGAATGTAAATTGATCCAGCCATTATAGAAGACAGTACAGAGATTCCTTAAAAAACTAGGAATAAAACCACCATATGACCCAGCAACACCACTCCTAGGCATGTACCCTGAGGAAACTAGGGTTGAAAAAGACACAAGTATCCCATTGTTCATTTACGATAGCAAGAACATGGAAGCTACCTAGATGTCCATTGATGGATGAATGGATAAAGAAGTTGTGGTTCATTTACAAGATGGAATATTACTCAGCCATAAACAGGAACGCATTTGAGTCAGTTCTGATAATGTGGATGAACACAGAATCTATCATACAGAGTGAAGTGAGTCAGAAAGAGAAAGATAAATATCNCATTGATGGATGAATGGATAAAGAAGTTGTGGTTCATTTACAAGATGGAATATTACTCAGCCATAAACAGGAACGCATTTGAGTCAGTTCTGATAATGTGGATGAACACAGAATCTATCATACAGAGTGAAGTGAGTCAGAAAGAGAAAGATAAATATCATATTCTAATGCACATATGTGGAATCTAGAAAAATGGTTCCGAAGAATTTATTTATAGAGCAGCAATGGAGAAACAGGCATAGAGAATAGACTAATGGACATGGGGAGAGGGGAGGAGAGGGTGAGATGTATGGAAAAAGTAACAAGAAACTTACATTCCCATATGTAAAATAGATAACCAATTGGAATTTGCTGTAGGTATTGCTCAGGAAACTCAAACGGACTCTGTATCAACCCAAAGGGGTGGGATAGGGAGGAAGTTGGGAGGGAGGTTCAAATGGGAGAGGATATATGTATACCTATGGCTCATTCATGTTGAAGTTTGAGAGAAAACAACGAAATTTTGTAAAGCAATTATCCTTCAATAGAAAAATAAAAGTAAAAGAAAAAAATAATAAAATTTGAATTATGAACTAGAATTGTGAAAATACTGACTTTTAATATTTGTATATGTGTTTATTCTTATTAAAGGGATTTTCGGTGTTCAGATGGCAAAGGATCTGCCTGAAATTCAGGAGATCCAGGTTGAGTCTCTGGGTCAGAAAGATCCCCTGTAGAAGGGAATCTTTACCCACAGCAGTATTCTTGCCTAGAAAGTCATATGGACAGAGGAACCTGGAAGGCTCCTAGGGTTGCAAACCTCATAGGGCTGCAAAGAGTTAGACACTTATGTTTACTAAGAACTTTATATTTTTATATAGGTTTCAGTTCATTTCTGCTGCTGCTGCTGCTACATTGCTTCAGTCATGTCCGACTCTGTGTGACCCCATAGATGGCAGCCCACCAGGCTTCCCATCCCTGGGATTCTCCAGGCAAGAATGCTGGAGTGGGTTGTCATTGCCTTCTCCAATGGAATCCCTTTAGTGTTTCTTATACAGACCGTCTAGTGGTCGTGAACTACCTCCGCTTCTGTTTATCTAAAAATATCTTAAGTTTTTCCTCATTTTTAGAAGGTGGGTTTGTAAGATACTTAATTCTCTGTTTTTTAAAAAATACATCCTTTCACACTCTTCTGTCCTGCTAGGTTTATGTTGCAAGTTGACTTTGGAACAGAGTTCATGTATTTAATGAGTATAGAGCGTGTTCTGTGCCTTTTCAGTTTCCTTCAGAGCTGGTCCTGTTAAATGGTTGATAAATTATATTAAAATACTGAGGGATGGCTATATCTATAGTTGTAACCCTAAGGAAGTTCACAGGTTAATTGCTGTCCCTGAAATTAGGAAGTTGTAATCTTCATCAACAATACAAACACACCGCCTTCTTTCAGTGATTCCTTAAGGAACTGTGTTTTGTCAGAGGTCATTCCTGCTTATCCTCTGAGATTGCCATACTTCACTCTCGCTTTTCACTTTCATGCACTGGAGAAGGAAATGGCAACCCACTCCAGTATTCTTGCCTGAAGAATCCCAGGGATGGGGAGCCTAGTGGGCTGCCGTCTATGGGGTCTCACAGAGTCGGACACGACTGAAGTGACTTAGCAGCAGCAAATTGCTACATAAAGAAGGTACATGTCTAGATTGCTTCTTGACCTTGAGAATGATATAATGAAAGAGACAGTCTGGTCTCAGTGATCAAGGAAACTTTGAAGAACACTCAATGCCCTTAAACGACATCTTATTATTTTCCAAATGACCTAGATTCAAGGGAGAAGATATAATTCTTTAAAACAAAGGGAATCCATATTTTTCGATCTCCATGGATGAAATGAATTTTAAAAAATAGCTTTTCTAGGGAGCAAAGATCTTCTTTTAAGGATATTATAGTAGTGAGTGTTAGCTCTCATTTTGTTCATATTTCATATTGCATGAATCTGTGAAGGAACAACAATATGGATATCTCATGATCTTTGGACTCTATTACAGGTTGGCATTTTTAGGAAAATTATATCATGGGTATTGTATATATACAAAAAGTGTTTTTCAAACAAGTGTATGTATCTGTGAGTGTATAAATTTTCCAGTTCTGTTCTTGCATTGCTTTGTATTGTATCTATACTCCAACATATGCTATTGAGTAATAGCCACTGTTTTAGAGATTGGGTTGTAAAATGTCCTGTTTGTTAGATGATTGTTTAATCATAGAATCTCATCTCACTTGAATGACTTTTGTAGTCCTTGATTCCACCTTCACTATTTAATTCCACCTGCACCTATTTTAATTCATTTCATCATGATTATCCTTCCTAATAGAACTTTGTTTATGCCCCTTTACTTTGTGTTTATGTACATGTGTGTGGAGATAGATCAAACAATAGATAGATATGAATTATCTGTCTGTACCTATATATTCAGTTCCCATAGGATGAAGTCATATATTATTCACATTCTAGTCTAAGTGTCATCTACTCAAGAAGACTTTTCTTGATTTACTACACTTAGTTTTATTCCTTGCTATCATTACTACATAACTTATCCTTCCCTCCCCTCTGGTTTAATTTTTTGTCTTATAAGTTACATGTCGATGTATGGCAAACCCAATAGAGTATTGTAAAGTTAAATTTAAAAATAAATAAATAAATAAATTTAAAAAAAAGTTACTTGCATAAGGCTAAAGAGTAATTTACACATTTAAAGCTGTGTAAAATAATGAAAAAAGCCATATTTGCATTATCAATCATTTTTCACTGTAATAAAACCCAGAAATATAAAAAATATAAAACTTTAGAATATTTTATTTGTAAGATTAGTCACACACAGTGGCAAGGGAAAGGGTGAAGTCATAGGCTGACTTACTGACTCTAAAAGTGATGCCAAAGAATTCAGTATCATATGGAAAGACACAGAGACCATTCATTCTATTCCTCTATTAAGTCTCCTTTAAATAATTTCCTGAAATTTCCATATGGCCTCTGCTTGGTCACTTTCACTTATGAAAAATTCAGTGACATGAGAGGAATACTGAATGAGAGCTCAATGGTGAAGCACAAAACTGAAATATTTGTTCAATTAAGTACAACTGTGACTACAGATGAAATCTTTTACTGGAAATAAAGTGACAAAGTGATACATAGATCCTTGAGATAATATGAAATGATATAATTATTATCTTTGTCAGAAAATACAATAATTTGGCATGTTCTAAATCATTTTATTAATATGAATCTCAGGTATTTAAATAAGCCCGACTATGAATTTGAACTGTTTTTAACAATAGTCATTAAGGATCTTCCTGAAATATTAATAAACCTCTGTGTTTTCAGCATCTGGTTGTGGTCATCTTGGCATGACAACTTTATCTTCAGAAGACCTGATAAAAATCAAAGAAAAATCCATCATGCCTCCTCTCAACACTTCTCATCCCTCTCCTGTCACTTTCTTGCTGATGGGCATCCCAGGACTGGAGCACCTGCATGTCTGGATAGGGATTCCCTTCTACTCTATGTACGTGGTGGCGGTGGTGGGGAATGTGACCATTCTGGCCGTGGTAAGGGCAGAGTGACACTTCCATAAGCCTATGTTTCTCTTGTTGTGCCTTCTCTCAGTCACTGACCTGGTCCTCTCCACATCTACACGGCCTCGCACACTCTGTCTCTTCTGGCTTGGAGCCCAGGACATTGCCTTTGATGTCTGCCTGACCCAAATGTTCTTCATTCATAGTTTTACTGCTTTGGAATCAGGCTTCTTTTTGTCCATGGCCATTGACCGTTATGTGGTCATTTGTCATCCACTGCGCCACACCACTATTCTCACCCACACTCGCGTCACTATAATGGATATTATTGTGGTGATTCAGGGAGTTGCCTTCTTTTCTCCACACCCCATTCTGCTCAAACAGCTGCCTTACTGCAGAACACGAATCATTGCCCACACCTACTGTGAGTTCATGGCCTTTGTGAAGCTGGCGTGTGTGGACACAGGGGCCACTAAGCATTATAGCCTCAGTGTGGCTACTATCATTGGCTCATGTGATGCGATTCTCATTGCTATATCCTGTATCTTCATCCTCTGCTCTGTATTCCTCCTACCATCCGGAGAAGCTAGCTTTAAGGCACATGTGGGTCCCATGTCTGTGTTACTCTTGTCTTCTACTCTGCCGCTGGTTTTTCCTTTTTCACTTACCGTTTTGGGAAAAATATAGCTGCACATATCCACATTTTTATTGCAAATATGTATCTTTTGGTGCCCCCATTTCTCAACCTCATTGTGTATGGAGTAAGGACCAAGAAAATACGAGAACACATTCTTAAGACACTAGTGGTCAAAGTTGTCTGATTGTAGTTGGATCAATAAAATAAATGTTTCAAGAATAAATGAAAATATAAGAGATTATGTAAAAATTGCTCCCACTCCCACAGACTGAAATACGTTTGCCACCTGAAAGATCTTTTATTTACTAGATGTCTACAAATTCTAAAATTTCTAATTCAACAGGTCATTTTAGCTTTTTCATTATTTTTTAAATATAAATTTATTTATTTTAATTGGAGGTTAATTACTTTACAATATTGTATTGGTTTTGCCATACATCAACACGAATCCACCACAGGTATACACGTGTTCCCCATCCTGAACCCCCCTCCCTCCTTCCTCCCCATACCATCCCTCTGGGTTGTCTCAGTGCACCAGCCCCAAGCATCCAGTATCATGCATCGAACCTGGACTGGTGATTCATTTCATATATGATATTATACATGTTTTAATGCCATTCTCCCAAATCATCCCACCTTCTCCCTCTCCCACAGAGTCCAAAAGACTGTTCTATACATCTGTGTCTCTTTTAAAATTGGAGAAGAGATTGATGTCTTCCTGTGTCTTTTGGAGGATAACTACAGAGACTTAACAAAAAAGAAAGGGTAAAAAGATAAGTAAACTAGTTAGGCTGCCAGAGTTCAAGTCCAATATCATGTGCCTGGCTAATTTTACTGCTATTTACTTGTTCACCTCAGTTTCCTGATATTTAAAAATGAAAAATAATAGAACCTACTTCATATGATTGTGTGATGATCAAATGAGACATGTAAAGAAGATCAGTAAAGTGACACAGAAAAAACACTTGTATGTTATTTTTATCTTTCCCCAGTGATTATAATTAATTATGTTCTCCACTTTTTTTGTTTAAAATGTTTTAGGAAATACCCATTATATCTTATTTAATATGTCTGCAAATGTATAGTATTTGTATTTTTTGTATTTATATAATGAATATGTTTGATTCTATTCACTGTTAGCCAAATTTTGCTAAATATAGAAAATATCTTGAGAAAAAAAAATTTTTTTAATTTTCTGTGATGTATGTTGCTTAATATTATATCATATGTTGAAGACTTTACTAAAGTCCTGAAGAATAATATAATGTTATTGGAGTGCAATAGAATAATTATGAGAACATAGCAGTTGCTTTTCACTTCCTCTTTTGATTCAGTCATTTAGTCATTCATTCATTCATTTGTAAAATGTGTTCAGTAAATACCTTTTTAATTGGATTATATTTAAATAGACTAGTTTTTGCAACACTGAGACTTACTCTTTCATCACTAATAAGTAATGTTTTTTTTCTCTTTTTCTTGAAGAAATTTGTATGAAGAATCCATAATTAAGAATACATAATTAAGTTATTTAGAATCTTTTGATACCAAATGTATTTGGCAACATTTAACTACCTCACTCATCTGTGAATACAGGGTTTCTACAATTTTCTCTGATTTCTGAGGGCATCCTTTCTCTTGTTTTATCAAATGAATTAAGGATATAGGATCAAATTAGGGTACTCTCAACTAAATTTTAATGACAGGCTCTATTTTGTCTTATAGCACTTACATATTCTCAAGTGCTATTCTCATTTTTTCTCAAATACATTTTCTGTGAGATATTGTTATAACCTTCCCACTCCTATTTACAGAGTAGCTCATTATACAACTGAAAGAAGCCTTCTTATGTTTCTCTTTGTTAATGTTTATCTTTATGTTAATACTAAGGAAAATTACACAAAGACTGATCTATCTATCAATATCAATGCTCATGTTTTTAGAGTTAGTATGGGATGTAACTAAAGGACAATTCACTGGTAGCTTGTGTGTTAAATTTTACAGAAAATAAAATTTATCATTTTAACAATTTTAAACTGTAGAGTCCAACGGCATTAGTACATTCTGTTGAGTAAAAAGAGATGTACAACTTGAGAGTTGTGAGTTGTTTTATTTGGGGCAAAATGAGGACTGAAGCCCTGGAAGGCAGTAACTCAGATAGCTCTGAGAGACTGCTCCAAAGAGGCAGTGGAGGAAGGTCAGTATATAAGGTTTTGGTGAAGGGAGTGTTATACCGTTAGGCACTTGTTTTACAGAAATCTTTCTGCTAGTCACAAGGATCTGATGTCACCATGAAAGGATTTAGTACTTTTTTAGACATGAGGTGATGCAAGGATTGAGATTATAAAACCTGTTTCTAAAAACATCCAACTATCTAAAGACCTGTCCCACCAGATTCCTTAGAGAACAGAGTGCCTCACTCCACCCTGAACTCAGGCGGTGTTGAAGGTCAACAGCCGCAGCAGCACAAGGTTCAATCCCTATAGAGGCAGGTGGCAAACGCCCTGTTGTTATTGTTGTTCAGTTTGTTGGCCAATACTCTTGGCAAGTGCCAATTTGTAGTTGATAATTCATATTGCTGTGCATTCAGCTTCAGAGCTTTTTACCTTTCCCCAGTTCAAACTCCACAATGGGAAAACACTAGCTCCCCATTCCCTCTTCCTCACATTCTCTGACTATTATCATTCTACTACTGTCTCTATGAATTTGGCTACTCTATGTATGTCATGCAAGGAACCAGTAAATATTTGTCCTTTTGTGACTGGCTATTTCACTTAGCATACTGTCTTCTAAAGGAATATGTGCCACCTAAAAGTTGAAAGTTACATTTTATTTGGCAGGGATGTTAGAACTTGAGCCCGGTAGACAGAGTCTCAGGTGGCTCTGAGAGGGCTAACTCTGAGGAGGCAAGGGAGGATTCAGGCTATATATAAGTTTGTATCATGGGGCAGGTAATCCTAATATTAAAAGATTATTGTTAATTAAGAGAAAACCCCTGGTAGCTAAGATGATAAAGATTTAGTCTGCAATGCAGGATACTTGGGTTTAATTCTTGGGTTGGGAAGATTCACTGGAGGAGGAAATGGCAACCCACTTAAATATGTTTGCTTGGGAATCCCTATAGTCCATAGGGTTGGAAAGACTTGGACATGACTGAGCAAGTAACACACAGAAGAAAAAACCAAATTTCTCATGTGAAGAGATTTAGTGATCTTCTATGTATAGGAGGATGCAAGTGTATGGGCTTGCTGAAATAATTTCTTTCATATGCAGCTAGCTTATCTGGGGCCAATTCTGTTGTCTTTATTGTTCACATAGTAATATCTTGTTTAGCAGAAGAGATGGCAAATGTGATGATGGCCACCTTTCCACATCCCTCCAGATCCTCAGGGAGAAAGTAGCTGATGACTTCCAAATAAGTGGCTTTATTTCATCTGGGCTAAGAAATTTGCATTTGGAAAAGACTTGTTACTGCAACAAGGAAGGATGTGAAATGCAGGCATCTACCACATTTGCCATTATCTTCTGGTAAACAAGGAATTAGTATGTGAACAACAAAGAAAGCAAAATTGGCCCCAGATAATTAGATGCATATGAAAGAAACTATTTTCAGCAAGCCCATATTCTTGCATCTTACCATACAAAGAAGATCACTAAATCTCTTCATATGATAAATTTGGCTTTCTCTTTTGTGTGTTAGTTGCTCAGTCATGCCCAACTCTTCCAACCTAGTGGACTATAGGGATTTCACAGATGAAAATACTGGAGTGGGTTGTCATTTCCTCCTCCCCGGAAGCTCAGATCATGAACTTCTTATTGCAAAATTCAGATTTAAATTGAAGAAAGTAGGGAAAACCTCTAGACCATTCAGGTATGACCTAAATAAAATCCCTTATGATTATACAGTGGAAGTGACAAATAGATTCAAGGGATTGCATCTGATAGAGTACCTGAAGAACTATGGATGGAGGTTCATAACATTGTATAGGAGGCTGTGATCAAACCCATCCCCAAGAAGAAATGCAAAAAGTCAAGACAGTTGTTTAAGGAGTTTACAAATATCTGAGAAAAGAAGAGAAGTGAAAAAGAAAGGAGAAAAGGAAAGATATAAACATCTGAATGCAGAGTTCCAAAGAATAGCAAGGAGAGATAAGAAAGCCTTCTTCAGCGATCAATACAAACAGAGGAAAACTACAGAAAGGGAAATTCTAGAATACTCTTCAAGAAAATTAGAGATACCAAAGGAACATTTCATGCAAAGATGGGCTCGATAAAGGACAGAAATGCTATAGACCTAACAGAAGAAGAAGATATTAAGAAGAGATGGCAGAATACACAGAAGAATTGTACAAAAAAGATCTTCATGACCCAGATAATCATGATGGTGTGAGTACCTAGAGCCAGACATCCTGGAATGTGAAATCAAGTGGGCCTTAGAAAGCATCACTACGAACAAAGCTAGTGGAGGTGATGGAATTCCTGTTGAGCTATTTCAAATCCTGAAAGATGATGCTGTGAAAGTGCTGCACTCAATATGCCAGCAAATTTGGAAAACTCAGCAGTGGCCACAGGACTGGATAAAGTCAGTTTTCATTCCAATCCCAAAGAAAGTCAATGCCACAGAATGTTCAGTCTACCACACTATTGTGCTAGCAAAGTCATGCTCAAAATTCTCCAAGCTAGGTTTCAACAGTATGTGAATCGAGAACTTACAGATGTTCAAGTTGGATTTAGAAAAAGCAGAAGTGAAGTGAAGTTGCTCAGTCGTGTCTGACTCTTTGCAACCCCGTAGACTGTATCCCACCAGGCTCCTCCATCCATGAGATTCTCCAGGCAAGAATACTGGAGTGGGTTGCCATTTCCTTCTCCAGGGGATATTCCCAACCCAGGGATCGAACCCAGGTCTCCCACATTGCAGGCAGATGCTTTAACCTCTGAGCCACCAGGGAAGCCCAAGAAAAAGCAGAGCAATTAGATATTAGATTGCCAGCATTCATTCCATCATAGAAAAATCAAGAGAATTCCAGAAAAACATCTACTGCTTCATTGACTACACTAAGCCTTTGTGTGGATCACAGCAAACTGTGGAAAATTCTTCAAGAGATGGAAATACGAGACCACCTTACCTGCCTCCTGAGAAATCTGTATGCATGTCAGGAAGCAATAGTTAGAACCAGACATGGAACAACGGACTGATTCAAAACTGGGAAAGGAGTACGTCAAGATTGTTTATTGTCACCTTGCTTATTTAACGTCCATGCAGAGTACATCATGTGAAATTCTGGGCTGGATGAATCACAGGCTTGAATTAAGATTTCAGGGGAAATATCAATAACCTCAGATATGCAGATGACACCACCCTTATGGCAGAAAGCCAAGAGTAACTAAAGAGCCTCCTGATGAAAGTGAAAGAAGAGAGTGAAGAAGCTGGCTTAATCATGTCAATGTATGGCAAACCCAATAGAGTATTGTAAAGTTAAATTAAAAAATAAATAAACAAATAAATTAAAAAAAACCTCAATATTCATAAAATGGAGATCATTGCATCTGATCCATCACTTCATGGCAGATAGATGGGAACAATGGAAACAGTGAAAGACTTAATTTTCTTGGGCTCCAAAATCACTACATATGGTGACTGCAGCCATGAAATTAAAAGACATTTGCTCCTTGGGAGAAAAGCTATGACCAACCTAGACTGCATGTTAAAATACAGAGACATTTCTTTGCTGACAAAGGTCCATTTAGTCAAAGCTATGGTTTTTCCAGTAGTCATGTATGGATGTGAGAGTTGGACCATAAAGCTGAGCACCAAAGAACTGATTCTTTTGAACTGTGGTGTTGGAGATAACTCTTCAGAATCCAATGGACTGCAAAGAGATCAAACCAGTCAATCCTAAAGGGAATCAGTCCTGAGTATTCATTGGAAGTATTGATGCTGAAGCTGAAGTTCCAATACTTTGACCACCTGATGCCAAGAACTGACTCACTTGAAAAGACCCTGATGATGGGAAAGATTGAAGGCAGGAGAAGGGGAAGACAGAGGATGAGATGGTTGGATGGCATCACTGACTCAATGGATATGAGTTTGAGCAGGCTCCAGGAGTTGGTGATGGACAGGGAAGCCTGGTGTGCTGCAGTCCACGGGGTCACAAAGAATTGGACACGATTGAGTGACTGAACTGATGAACTGACTGTTTACTGGCAGAGCATAGAGCAAAAATCTTTTCATTTCACTGTCTTTGAAGTTCACCTAAATTCTATCATATGTCTGACTTTCCTTCCTGTTTAATATTATAATGCTGTTATGAACATGTGTGTACAAATGTCTGTTCCAATCTTTGTTTTCACTTCTCTGCAATATTTATACACCAAAATGTGGAATTGTGAAATCAATGGTACTTATGTTAATTCTATTGCAATGATGCTTTACACAGCAGCTGCATTTTTTTGCATCCCTTCTTGGGCTTCCCAGGTGACACTAGTAGTAAAGATCCCTCCTGCCAATGCAGGAGGCATAAGAGATGCAGGCTTAATCCCAGAGTCTGGAAAAATCCTTGGAGGAAGTCATGGCAACCCAGTCCATTATTGTTGCCTGGAGAATCCCATGGACAGAGGCACCTGTAGGAGACTATAGTGGCTATAGTCCAACAGAGTATTGCAGAGGTCAGACACAACTGAAGCAACTTAGCAATACACAATAGTTAATATGGCTGAGTGTGTTTTCATGTGCTTGTTGGCCATTTGAAAATATTCTTTAGACAAATGTCTGTGCAAGTCCTTTGTCTATTTTTTAATATAGTTATTTTTTGTTGAATTTTTATGGTTCTTTATTTTGGAAATTAATTGCTTATCAGATATATGGTTTACTATGGTTTCTATAATTTTCTGGTTTCCTATCAACTCTGGTGATAGTGTCCTTTGATGTAGAAAAGTTTTCAATTTTGTTGAGGATCCAGTGTCTCTAGTTTTACTTTTGTTACTTTTGTTTTAGTGTCATATCCAAAAATTATTGTCAAATCCAGAGATACAGAGTCTCCCAGTGGAAGCTAAGACCATGGAGGTCTCTAACAGAATCTGGAACCATAGAGTAGATGCAGCTGAGGAAAGTGAGAAATAGGGAGAAGTATTTTGACTTTTCCCTCCTTTCTTGAATATCTTCCTGCCCATCAACTCTTTGAACAAACTTAGTGAGTGAGTGAAGTCACTCAGTCGTGTCCAACTCTTTGTGACCCCATGGACGATAGCCTACCAGGCTCCTCTTTCCATAGGATTTTCCAGGCAAGAGTATGGAGTGGGTTGCCATTTCCTTCTCCAGCAGATCTTCCCAACCCAGGAATCAAACCCAGGTTTCCCACATTGTAGGCAGACGCTTTACTATCTGAGCCACCAGGGAAGAGCAGTAAATATAAATTATCTGTGATCCTGGGACACATAGATGGTAAAGTTCACCTGTTGCAGGGAGGAAGCCAATTCTAACTCCATGTTAGAGACTGTTTCTTGGACTTGCTTTTCCTTGCTTTCAGTTCAGTCACTCAGTCGTGTCCGACTCTTTGCGACCCCATGAATCGCAGCATGCCAGGCTTGCCTGTCCATCACCAACTCCCAGAGTTCACTCAGCCTCACGTCCATCGAGTCAGTGATGCCATCCAGCCATCTCATCCTCTGTCGTCCCCTTCTCCTGCCCCCAATCCCTCCCAGCATCAGAGTCTTTTCCAATGAGTCAACTCTTTGCATGAGGTGGCCAAAGTACTGAAGTCTCAGCTTTAGCATCATTCCTTCCAAAGAAATCCGCCTTGCCTCAGAGGACCCTGCCCCATGCCTGACTCTAAACTAAAGTGCCTTTGTTCAGTTCATAGAGAGCTAATCTGTCCCTGCCCACCTGTGAATATAAGAGATGAGCACACCACTTCCAAAGGTTGGCCATTCCCTTGGAGATATTTTGCAAGACTAAAGACCCTTTGCTTCCCAACAGCCTCTGCCTCTCCATTCTGTCTTTTGACTTTATTTCCGTGTTGCTTTCTCTCTGACTCTACAAAAGAACCTGGCATCCAGACCCTGATGAGAAGGTTATTTTGACGCACTAGGCTGTCATTTCTTCAGTCAGATGGCTCCTCCTTGTCTCAGCACCTTATCTTTTGGATTCATTGGCCTGTCGTACAGAGAGCAGAGCTAGCTTGGACTCAGTAACACATTGCTCCTGATATTTACAGAACAGAAGAGAAGGATGCAGAGGAACATCTATAGGAAAGCATATCAAATCTTTGCATAACATTCCAACCAAAACTGAAATAGGGATGTTCCTGTACATGAAAATAATGCATATCTTTTACTTGACCAAATAGATAAGTCTAGGGGGATGCAGGAATAGGAACATGGCTAAGTGATGTCATGGAGTTCTAATTGTTTTCAGAGGTAAATCTGATTCAGGTGAATTACTGAAGAATATCTGGAGGCATGTGAGGATAATACAGTCATTACCCTGATTAGATCATATTTTCAATTTCTTCTAGCTCGCATCACATAGGTTGTAAGAAAGAATTTAGTTCACTGCACTTGCGTGTGCTTTAGGTACAATAGATTATCCTATTAGTCCTGTAGTAGAGGGCATATTCTATTGATATTTTAAGCTCAGGTAACAAGGAGACCATAAAACTGAGTCCCTCTAAGAGACCAAATTGTGCTTGGAGACACTTGGAGAGATTAGTGAAACTTCCTACAACCAGACAACATTCTCAGGAGAGGCTCTTTATAGGATATTCCTGTAGGCCTCAGGTCCCTCAGGATAGGAAGTTTAATGGCACCTGCTGTAGATATAGTAAATATGCTGGGACTCAGTCTGAGAAGTGAGATCATCTGGTTAGAGGTAGGATAATCAGCTTATAGGCAGGAGAGTTGTGACTGAGGTGGAAAGAACAAGTTCAGTGCTTCTACCAAAAGGGAATGCTGGAACCTAGATTAAAGGTTCTAGGTTAAGTCCTAAGTCCTGAGGACTTAGCTAGTGTTATTGTCTGAAAGATGGCTCAAATTCTTATTAACAAAATTAATGTAGAAGGAAATTGAGTTAAATATTTAACCTGTGATAATTTTTGTTAACCTAGCCCTATTATTTAATCTTGAACTACATTGGTCAAAACCTCATTAATGAAACTTTTTTATTAATGAAACTTTTTAAATTCTTAAGTAGATGCCTCATATGAGCTCATGATACCACTGATACTGGAACCAAAATAATGATTTACCAATTTAAAATTTAGTGTTGTTAGAATACTTTTCCAAAATAATCATTCAAGCTTTCAAGATGCATGCTTTCTGGTCAGCTAATATCTGGGAGCCAAAAGTTGTATTTCCAATTTTACTTGGTATATGTAGAATCTAAAAGAATGGTACAAATGAACTTACCTACAAAATAAATATAGAGTTAAATATATAGAAGAAAAAAAACTTATAGTTACCAGGGAGTCGAGGAGTGAGAGGGATAAATTGGGAAATTGAGGTTGAAGTATACCCACTACTGTATATAAAATAAGTAACTAAGAATGACCCACTGTATAGCACAGAGAACTCTACTCCATACTCTGTGATAGCCTATATGCTGCTGCTAAGTCACTTCAGTCGTGTTCGACCCTGTGCGACCCCGGAGATGGCAGCCCACCAGGCTTCCCATCCCTGGGATTCTCCAGGCAAGAACACTGGAGTGGGTTGCCGTTTCCTTCTCCAGTGCAGGAAAGTGAAAAGTGAAAGAAGTCGCTCAGTCGTGTCCGACTCTTTGCAACCCCATGGACTGCAGCCTACCTGGCTCCTCAGTCCATGGGATTTTCCATGCAAGAGTACTGGAGTGGGGTGCCATTGCCTTCTCCAATAGCCTATATGGGAAAAGAATTTAAAAAGGAGTGTGTGTGTTTGTGTGTGTGTGTGTGTGTGTGTGTGTATAAAATTCCCTTTGCTATAAAGCAGAAATTCACACAACATTGTAAATCAACTATACTCCAATATATTTTTTAAATTAAAAGTTAAAGAAGTAACAATTTTACTTGGAAAGCAAAAAATCAACTTCATGTGTATTGTATGACTGAGAATATATTATACATCTTCTGGAAGAATTTGACTTGGTCATTTACAGTAGAGCACAAATATCTAGTAACCTGAACACCCGTGTTTTCTAGACATAGTCATTTTCTCTATTGACTTATCTTTGTAAAATAATTTTTTTAACCATTCAGTTTGGATGATTTTATGAAAGTATGAAATTTATCAACTCAGTGACTTCCTTTTCAATATAAGATCATTTTTATTTCACACCACTTCATTGCCCCCAGTTGTCCTTTAGTATTTCTCAAGTCTCCTTTTCCTTTTATCTATAAGCCCTATCATTGGGAATGTGGTAAGAGAAGTTAAATATACAAATGTCTGATCTCATCCATGATGGCTGGACTTTTAATTTTTGAGTGTTTAAAATGGTAGAAAGTTACATCTCCATTTTTACCAATATATAAGTTATTAACTCTGTAGTGTTATACTATGATTAAAATGTATCTAGCTCACTGGACACTTCTGAAAAAAAGTCAAGGGAGATAGAAAAAAGGAAAGAGAATACTTTGTACAATTTTTTTGTCTGCCTAAAAGCACAGTTCCATGCATTTGATGAATTGAAATATTGTATTACTGAAAAAATCCTTCAATAGCCAGTTGTATGTTACTGGATTTCAGTGTCTTTTCCAACACATAACAATGAAAAAAATGGGTCTTCATGTTTTTGTAATCTTTGTGATTTTTAATTTGGATAGGATTGTGGCCTACTCATTTTTTGGATAATGCTAGACTACAACAGGAGCAACCTTCAACTTACCACCTTCCTGCTACTTGGCATTCCAGGATTGGAGGATGCCCACTTATGGATCTCCATCCCTTTCTGTCTGGTCTACCTACTGTCACTGATGGGGAATGTTGCTCTTTTATTAATTATCAAGACAGATCGCAAACTGCACGAACCTATGTACCTCTTTCTATGCATGCTCTCAGTTGCTGATTTGATGCTTACTTCTTCTACACTTCCCAAGATACTCAATCTCTTCTGGTTCAATGACAGAGAGATCTACTTTGAAGCCTGCCTTACTCAAATGTATTTTATCCATTCTCTGTCTACTATGGAATCTGGATTTATCTTGGCCATGGCTTTTGACCGATTTGTAGCTATCTGTCACCCCCTAAGACATTCCACTATCTTAACACCTGCAGTGATTATAAGCTTGGGTTTGCTTATTGTCTTCAGAGGAGCTGTACTTCTCAGTCCACACCCCTTTCTACTAAGATGGCTTTCCTACTGCAAAACAAATGTCATCTCCCATACTTACTGTGAGTTTATGGCCCTGATAAAGCTGGTTTGCTCTGAGACCAAGATTCGTAGAGCCTACAGCCTAATTGTGGCATTCCTGACAGGAGGATTGGATTTCATACTGATCATCTGTTCTTATGTCCTTATTCTTTTCACAGTCTTCAATTTCCCATCCAAAGCTGCCCGCCTCAAGACCTTGAGTACCTGTGTCTCCCATATATGGGTCATTTTGATGTTTTATACACCAGCTTTTTTCTCTTTTCTCACTCATAGGTTTGGTCACCACATTGCTCCACCTGTCCACATTTTTATAGCCAATATATACCTTCTCATTCCACCCATGATGAATCCTATTATTTATGGTGTTAAAACCAAAAGAATCAGGGAAGGATTCCTTAAATTCTTAACAATCAAATGTGTTCAACTTTGCAAAGTTTGTGAGTCCCCAGATCATCAACAGAGATAAAGGTTTTATTAAACAGGAAACATTGAAAATGAGTCAGGGTTACCTTGAAGTGAAAAACCTTTCAGCTAACTCTTGGATCCATACAAGCTAGAAAGCTTGGTAAGTATATTGATTTCAGTGAGATTAGCAAATATCAAAGATACATAGAAAGTTAAAAAACTAGAGCAAAGTGTTTTATTATTTTTCTTTCCAAGCTAGTATTTGGTATAGTCTTTGGGNAAATCACTGTAGATGGTGATTGCAGCCATGAAATTAAAAGATGCTTGCTCCTTGGAAGGAAAGTTATGACCAACCTAGACAACATATTAAAAAGCAGAGACATTACTTTGCCAACAAAGGTCTACCTAATCAAGTCTATGGTTTTTCTAGTAGTCATGTATGGATGTGAGAGTTGGACTATAAAGAAAACTGAACACCAAAGAATTAATGCTTTTGAACTGCAGTGTTGGAGAAGACTGTTGAGAGTCCCTTGTACTGAAAGGAGATCCAACCAGAACCAAGTCAGTCCTGAATATTCATTGGAAGGACTGATGTAGAAGTGGAAACTCCAATACTTTGGCTCCCTGATGCAAAGAACTGACTCATTTGAAAAGACCCTGTTGCTGGGAAAGATTGAAGGTGGGAGGAGAAGGGGACGACAGAGGATGAGATGGTTGGATGGCATCACCAACTCAATGGACATGAGTTTGGGTGAAGTCTGGGATTTGCTGATGGACAGGGAGGCCTGCCCTACTTCAGTCCATGGGGTCACAAAGAGTTGGACACAACTGAGCGACTGAATTGAACTGAACTGAACTGAGCTGCATCATCTCTGAGCTCATTCTTTTGTGGAATGCTCACCTACATATGCTAATGTCAAGTGAAAATCCTTTCAATAATCGTAACTTGTATAATATTTTCAAGTTACCTTGGTTACCTAGTTGAGCAATACAAAACAGAAAAGCCTCCAAAATGTTATTTTTAAAAAAGTATAAGTATTGGATTAGAAATCTTTCCTTATAGTGGTCAATAGTGTTATTTGCTCAGTCGTGTCTGACTTCTTGAGAACTCATGGACTGTAGCCTGCCAGGTTCCTCTGTCCGGAATTCTCCTGGAAGGTATACTGGAGCGGGCAGCCATTCCCTTCTTCCTGATCCAGGGATTGAATCCAGTCTCCTGCCATCTGAGTCATCAGGGAAGCCCCATAATGGTCATTGTGGTCAATAAAACATCCACTTCTTAGACTTATTTGCCTGTCATAGTCCTGTCTCTCTAGGTGTTACTTTTTTTATTTGGCTTAATAGACTGTGTTTAAATCTGTATTTTAGTGAAACTGTCCTTTATGTTGTGGTCGTAGAATTATTAGTATTTTTATACTTTTACAATAAAAAGCTGTGATTCTACACATGTACACATGTGCTCATCTTAATAGAGGTGGGGAAAATAGTCATTTAATTCATTATTTATGTATTATATTAAAAGAAAAGTTTTGAGTAGAAAAGGCAAGGCATAAATCTTGTTCAATTAGGCAGAAGGAATCAATGAAAATTCTCCAGCTAATATCATAATGAATGGTGGAACACTAAAATTTTTTTCCCTAGGATTTGGAAAAAGCCAAGAATATCAACAAACATCAATTATATTTAATATATCACTGGAAGTAACACGGTCAATACATCAAGAAAAATGTATATAAACTGTTAATTTAGAACCAATAATTTAATTTATCAACTACTCAAGTATAAGAATATATTTTATACTTGTTTTAACAAAACATTGGAAATTGAAATTTTAAGTTACAGTTTTATAAAAGTACATATCACTTTCAATGACATCAGAAACAGGGAGCACTTAGCAATAAAGTAGTTAAAATTATAAAAAATGACAGAAATGTTGAAAGACTTAAAAATTTTTTAATCTATAGTTTAAAAGACTGAAGTCTGTTATGATGTCAGTTATTCCTAAACTCATCAGTAAGTGTAGAACAGCTTTGTTGAATTACAAGAAATTTAAGCTTCATCTAACTTATTTTAAGAATACTTTCGTTGGGAAAAAGAATAACAAAACTTGATGAAACATACTATAGAACTTCAAACATAAAACTATAGTAATCAAAACTTATAGCATTTGTGCAATGATAAATAAATAGAAGGTAATGAAAAGAAATAAAGACATTTTACAAGCTCAGTTATATTTTATCAAGTGAAAAATATGGTAATTCACTGAAAATAGGATAGTTGTTTCTTCCAGTAATCTGGTGCAATTGAATATACTTATGAGGGAAAAACAGAAGTTTGTCTCCAACTTCACAACATATGCAAAATTTTAATTATATTTTTAAAATAGACCTAGGTTAAAAAAAAAAAAAACAGAACTTAAATTCTGTAAAATTTATAAAAAGGAGAATATCTTTGCAACCTGATGGAATGTAATGGTTTCTAAGACAGAACACAGAAAGCAAGAACCATAAGAAATAAGCTATTACATGTTACATGAAATTTTAAAACTTTCTGTAGAGAACGTGAATTTAAAGAGTAAGACTGGAATAAAATATTCATAATCTCTACTCTCTGAAAAGAAATTCACGTCAAAAACATACAAAACACAACTAATAAATAAGAAAAACAAACAATGGAAAAATAAAGTAACCTAAACTGACATTTGGCTCAGAGGTTAAAGCCTCTGCCTCCGATGCCGGAGACCTGGGTTCCATCCCTGGGTCAGGAAGATTCCCTGGAGAAGGAAATGTAACTCACTTCAGTATTCTTGCCTAGAAAATCCCATGGACGGAGAAGGCGGGTAGGCTACAGTCCACGGGGTCCCAAAGAGTTGGACACGACTGAGCGACTTCACTTTCACTTTAAACTGACATTTGGCAAAAGAAAATATACAAATGACATTCAAATTCTCAAAATCATTAGGCATCAGGAATGATATGTTACTACACAAGCACTAGAATGATCAAATTAAAAACCATGACAAAAT
This sequence comes from Neotragus pygmaeus, assembly GCA_006410875.1. Taxonomy (NCBI): domain Eukaryota; kingdom Metazoa; phylum Chordata; class Mammalia; order Artiodactyla; family Bovidae; genus Neotragus; species Neotragus pygmaeus. The sequence goes on along the minus strand of SJYV01046795.1, from coordinate 139,100 downwards.
CAAATTTTGGTAATAATGTGGAGTAACATATTCTCTTAAATTACCTGAAATAATTGAACTCCTGAGTGTTTATTCAAGACAAATTAAAGCATATGTTTACACAAAGACTTGTGCAGGAATGTCCATAGCAGCTTTATTCATAATTACCCCCAAATGGAAGCATCATAACTACTCATCACCAAGTGAATAGATAAATCAGTTTGGGGATGTTTACATAATGCAACTCTATTCAGCAACAAAGCCGGATTTGCTTCTGATGTGTGCAACAGCATAGATGAATCTAAAATCATCATACTGAGTTACCATTACTACTAAAGAGTATTAAGTAAATAATTTTATTTCTATGAAGTTCTAGATTATATAGATAAAATAAGTGCTGAAGATATCTGTTCAGTGGTTTCAGGGACAGAATGGGAAGAAATTAAAGAAGATTTTTGACATGATAGAAAAATTATTTATAAGAATGTAGGATATAAATCAACCCACTCCAGTACTCTTGGCTGAAAAATCCCATGGGCAGAGGAGCCTGGTAGGCTGCAGTCTATGGGGTCGCGGAGAGTCGGACACGACAGAGCGACTTCACTTTCACTTTTAACTTTCATGCATTGGAGAAGGAAATGGCAACCCACTCCAGTGTTCTTGCCTGGAGAATCCCAGGGATGGGGGAGCCTAGTGGGCTGCCGTCTATGGGGTTGCACAGAGTCAGACAAGACTTAAGCGATTTAGCAGCAGCAGCAGCAGCAGGATATAAATGGATATACAATTACCTTTGTTAAAAATATACAGATAAAATGTGTACATGTAAATGTGCGTAAATTTTACTTTTAAAAAATCAAATTTAGATCTGAAGGAAAATTCAATATATAGTTCTTGAAATTGCTGATAAGAGTATTATGTGTGTCTATTGACTGTATATGTTTAAAATGACTCATATTAAAAAGCATAAATATAAACCTAGTCATTTTGTAATGCAAACTATAGTATAATTTGATTTAATAAAACATTCAATTTTGGAGCTTATTTTAAAGATAGAATCATTTATCTCACTCAATTACTGCTGAGAGTTAAAAATCCTAAAATTAACAATAATATTAAAAAATGAAGGTCGAAGAACAGAAGCTAAAGAAACAACATACATTAAGTTTAAATATTCTGCCTACTGTAGTTGATTAAAAATCAATTGTTTGGTGTTTGGGAACACTTTTTTAACCCAACAAAACATGGTTTTAAGTCTTTACTTGCCTATACTCTGGTGACCTTAGGAAAATCATTCCCTGAGCTTTAACTGTCTAGTCTGAGATAATCATGTATCAACTTCGAATGTCTCTTGTGTTAATAAAGTAAGATGTTGTATATGTGAAATGTAAACATGCCTTAACACTGGCCCCTTAGTAACATTAGTTGAAATAATCTGATATTATTATCCACAAATATGACTCAGTGCTACTGTCTGATTTTCTAGTAAAACACAATAGCTTACAAACAGTATTCACATGGCCCCTTCTGAGGAAGTATGTTAACTGAGCCCCATCATTCATTTTAAGTTGAAAATTAATTTTTTCATCTAATTAGATGAGGAGCTTTGTTTTAAAGCCTCTTTATAATATCCAGGCATACATTGCACTTAGGGAACAAATAACAAAACTTTTAATACTCCTTTATTGATACTCATTTTTGAAAGACTTTCTACCTGGGATAAATTTAAAAATACTTGCTTTTCATTCTAAAATATAGAATAGAATATGCGAGTTAGATTGAACTCAGGACAAAATTGGATGCTGTCAGTCAACTCATGTTTTATACACAAACTGTGGAAAGCAGTCACCTTTACAGAATCTGATTCTTGAATGTAGGTTAATACACAGAGAAAGCAAATATTTAACATTCCTATTTTGTAGCTCAGAGTGCAAAGGTCATCCCTAAGGCCTTACAACCCATATGATACAGCAATTATTTTAGAAGTCACTTTATTGAATATCACTTTGATTTCCATGGTTCTGGACTCTAATCACTTACCCAGGCCTATATCTGCAGGAAAAGTACAGAACACAGTGTCTGGATGCTCCCTCTCTGTAGCAGTAACTGAAATAAAGGGGGCTTGGCATATCATCTGTGGTATATCTGCAAGTGATTCTACCTGATGTGACCTCTAGAAACTCTCCTCAATGTCTACAGTGCTAAGCTGCCCCACCAGTATGAACCTTTTGTGGAAGACCCCTCATATACACAAGTATAAAGTATGACCTGGGCTACCTTCCCAAGGAAATGTGCTGCCTCCTCCTGTGTGTCAGGCTGGCCTTCTTGCCCACGATCACTAAGAGGAACACTTTATACGAAGGTTGTGTATCTCCCCTGAGAGGAACGTTCTATGTCCATCTCTTCAGGGACTGAGAACATCTAGTGTTGACTCAAGCATTGACTATGAAACATTTTGGTTTAAACCTCAATCTAGGCAGTCAAGAACTAACTCATTTTGTATTTTGTCCCTTAGCCAGAATATTTTTGAATGTAGCTTATCTTCTTTGCATATATCTTAATATATATATATATATATATTTATTTATTTATAATATTCCCTTCTTTCACTTACATTCCAGAATTGACAACTATGCAAGTGGCACTAGTAGTAAAGAACCTGCTTGATNTGTATTTTGTCCCTTAGCCAGAATATTTTTGAATGTAGCTTATCTTCTTTGCATATATCTTAATATATATATATATATATATTTATTTATTTATAATATTCCCTTCTTTCACTTACATTCCAGAATTGACAACTATGCAAGTGGCACTAGTAGTAAAGAACCTGCTTGATACAGGGGACATAAGAGATCCAGTATGATCCCTGTATTGCGAAGATCCCCTGTAGGAAGGCACAACAATCCACCCCAGTACTTTGCCTAGAGAACTCATGGACAGAGGAGCCTGGCAGTCCATGGGGTGGCAGAGTCATAAACGACTGAAGTGAAGTACACATGCACACATGCTCATTATTTTATATAATTTCAAGTTGTAAAACATGCTGACAGCTAAATGCTATTTTTATTTATTTTTTTATTGAAGGATAATTGCTTTACAGAATTTTGTTGTTTTTTGTCAAAACTCAACATGAATCAACCAGGGGTATACATATATCTCCTCCCTTTTGAACCTCCCTACCATCTCTCTCTGCATCCCCCACCCCCCNGGTGGTACATAATTCTCTTAACTTTTGCTTGTCTGAAAAGCTTTTTATTTCTCCATAAATTTTGAATGAGATCCTCACTGGGTACAGTAATCTTGGTTGTAGATTTTTCCCTTTCAGTACTTTAAATATATCCTGACATTCCCTTCTGGCCTGCAGAGTTTCTGCTGAATGATCAGCTGTTAAAGATGTGGGGTTTTTCTTGTATGTTACTTATTGCTCTTCCCTTGCTGTTTTTAATATTCTTTCTTTGTGTTTAGTCTTAGTTAGGTTGATTAGTATGTGTCTTGGTATGTTTCTCCTTTGGTTTATCCTATATGGGACTCTCTGTGCCTCTTGGACTTGATTGACTATTTGTTTTCCATGTTGGAGAGGTTTTGAACTGTAATCTTTTCAAAAGTTTTCTCATACTCATTCTNTTAGTCTTAGTTAGGTTGATTAGTATGTGTCTTGGTATGTTTCTCCTTTGGTTTATCCTATATGGGACTCTCTGTGCTTCTTGGACTTGATTGACTATTTGTTTTCCATGTTGGAGAGGTTTTGAACTGTAATCTTTTCAAAAGTTTTCTCATACTCATTCTTTTTTCTTATTCTTCTTTTTTTAATTTAAATTTTATTTTTTTAGTTTACAATACTGTATTGGTTCTTCTGGGGGCCCTATAATTCAAATGTTGGTGCATTTGTGACCCTGAGGTCTCTGAGACTATCTTCAGTTCTTTTCATTCTTTTTATTTTATTCTGCTCTTCAGAATTTATTTCTACCATTTTATCTTCTAGCCTATGGATTTGTTCTTCTGCTTCAGATTCTGCTATTGATTCCTTCTAGAGTATTTTTAATTTCAGTAATTGTATTGTTTGTCTCTGTATGTCTATTCTTTAATTCTTCTAGTTCTTTTTAAATTGATTCTTGCATTTCCTCCATTCTATTTTCAAGGTTTTGTTTTTGTTTTTTTTTAAATCATCTTTACTATCATATTCTAAATTCTTTGTCAGGTAGTTTGCTTATTTCCTCTTCATTTATTTGAAATTCTGTCACTAGTTTGTTCCTTCATTTGTATAGTATTGCTTGCCTTTTCATTATTTAAGTTATTGTGTTTGTGGTCAACTTTTCTCAGAATTTAAAGTTTAATTCGTTCTTCCTTTTGGTTTCTGCCCTCCTGAGGTTGGTCCAGTTGTTTGTGTAAGCTTCATATATGGTGAGATTTGTGCTAAGGTTTTTTGTCTGTTTTTGTTTTTCCTCTGATGGGCAAGGCTGAGTGAGGTGGTAATCCTGTCTGCTATGATAGTTTTGTATTTTTGTTTTGCTTGTTTAGATAAGGCATCCTGTAAAGAGTGTTACTGGTGGTTTCCTTTGTGTGAGTTCTAATTATTTTATACTCCCTAGGGTTAGTTCTCTGGTAATCTAGGGTTTTGGAGTCAGTGCTCCCATTCCAAAGACTCAGAGCTTGATCTCTGGTAGGGAACACAGATTCCACAAGTGGTTTGTTACAGCATTAAGTGAGAATAAAACAAATACCCAAAAATGAGAAACCAAAGAGAAACCCCAGATAAATGGCAGTTACAAAATCAGGCAAATAATAATTAAGATAATGGAATATACATATATACATATTCATATACATAAGCAAAATAAAAACAGTCCAACAAAAATAAAGTATAATAGATTGACCCGGTGAACATAGGAAACCAAAAATTATATCTATCAATTAAGAACAAAACTAACTAAAATGAAAACTAGAAAACAAAACTAAAGAAAGGTAACAAGTAGAGAATAAAGCAATGAACACAAAACTAACAAATATGTCGAGAGGAAAGGAAAGAAAGCAGAGATAAAAGAATAGGCATGCAAAGTTAAACAGAAGTAGGTAAAGAAGATTTATATACTTTAAAGATTAACTATAAGGGGAAAAGAACTGTAAGAAAGCCAACTAAAGGATAAATGTATAAAAAATATAATGCTAGGTTTTATTAAAAAATTAGGAGTTAAAATTTAAAAAAGAAAAGAGAAAAGGGGAAAAAAAATAAAGAAAGAAAGGGAAAAAAAATGTTCCACAGAACTGCAAAAGCCCAACTTAGAGGCAGAAAGTAAAGTCGCTCGGTCGTGTCTGACTCTTTGAGACCTTGTGGACTGTACCCTACCAGGCTTCTCCATCCATGGGATTCTCCAGGCAAGAATATTGGAGGAGGAAATACCATTTCCTTCTCCAGGATATCTTCCTGACCCAGGAATCAAACCCGGGTCGCCCACATTGGAGGCAGATACTTTAACTTCTGAACCACCAAGGAAGCTCTTAGAGGCAAAGGTTGATAACAACAACAACAAAAAAGACTTAAAAAAAAGAAAACCCTCAAAAATTAATTAGATTTCTTAATGCCAATAAAATTGACAGCTACAACAGAGGGGAAAGAAAAAGAAAAAGGAAATCCAAAGTAATCTACAGAACAAGTCAAAACATAAGGGTGATAAATGTTCTTGAGTCACTGCTGTCAGAGTCCTTTCCTTCACTGGGAGTCAGAGTCTACCTCACCTCCCTAGGATGCCCTCCAACACTGTGCCGATCTCTGGACTTGCTGTGGGTGCACTTCAGATTCTAATCTGGTCCTATTCCTGTGTGTTCTTGCCTCCAATGTCCACAGCTATCAGAACTAGTGCGTTTTGTTTTGTGGGAGCCTTCAATGTCCTTTTATGCTGGGGTCCAGCCCCAGTGGATCCAGGGTAATTCGAGGGTGGGGATGGAGTAGGCGTCCTAGAAAAAAACTTAATTACAGATATAGAAAGAGATTAGAAATGGATTGTGTGGGAGGAAAATTAGTGGAAAAAAAGAGGCTGAATAACTTGGCTTACGTGGAATACCAATCACCACCTACGTAGGCCACAGGCGTCTCTTCGTTCTCCCAAAGGAGAGGAAGCACTGAGGCCTCTCTGGTCCGATCTCAGAAGCCCAGGCAGAATTAGCAGGCTTGGTGAGTACCCACATTTCAGATGGGAATTCAGCCAGGAAAACGGGGAGTAAGAAAGAAACGACACAGGGGAATCAGTCTTTCCAGAAACTGATCCAATTTCTTTATTTTTCAGGTTTGTTTACATACCTTTTTGTTATACATAGGGATGAATACAGAGTCATGTGGGGGTCAGCAGACCTGACCCTTGTCACAATCAGGTGCTTCATATAAAATTATACAAAGGTCTTATGGTTTTTTACATCATCTTCTGCCCATGAGGTCTGCTGACATTTTATGGCCCTTTCTGATACCGGTCAGTTAATCAGAAAACTTATTTTTCCAGGGGTGATTTTTTCTTAAATCAGCCGCCCTCCAAATAAAGTTGCATTCTTATAGGGTGAGGGTGTAGTGAGTTACAACTAGGAAAGGAATTTACTTAACCTGAGGTTAACATGATTAATCTTAAAGGTTAACACTTATTTCTCCTGTATGCTAGTTATATTCATTATAAGGGCAGGGAATATGGAGATTTAGCAGCAAACATCAGCCCAACAAGTGAAAACCTTTCACCAAAGTTCCCTTTAAGATCTATTTAGTCTTAAGATAGTGATAAAGTTACATTTTTGCTTAACAAGGTCACAGTGACTTATAACAAAGTACAGTGATCTATAACAAAAGAGAAAATTCATTAACTCAAAAAGTCTAGTATTGCTAACATCAAAAACTACTGTAGTAATTTCCTTTTCTATATTCCAAATACATTGATTAATATATTCCCAGGTACCTAAGGATATGGAGGCCTGGCGGGAATCATTGACTCAACAATGAGAAAAGCCCTATGCTAATACTCCAAACTCTCTGTGCTATTTATGGTTGAGAGGTCATCACACAAGCTAGTTTATCAGCAGAGAGGTTTGACCTGAGACACCCTTGTCACACCCAANATGGAGGCCTGGCGGGAATCATTGACTCAACAATGAGAAAAGCCCTATGCTAATACTCCAAACTCTCTGTGCTATTTATGGTTGAGAGGTCGTCACACAAGCTAGTTTATCAGCAGAGAGGTTTGACCTGAGACACCCTTGTCACACCCAAGGCAGGGAATTAGCAGTAATTATTGACAGGACAAATGAAAAAACCCTTCACCAATATAATTCCTAATCAACCCACTAATAATATACTAATGATCTTCTAACTTCTCAAAAGAGTTTGTATTTAGAAAGTTTTAAAGCATCCCATGCCTGTCACAGTTGGGGGGTTGTAAACAATCACATGCGGCCGATGAACCTGATCAGGCAGGCCAGAGAACCTTCAGAGTTCGTAAGTTGAAACACTCTTGTCACACCCAGGAATTTTTATTAACTGGAGCTGCAAGTTAACTTCTTCTCTGAGAAAAATGGTTATGGGGGAGAGCTCCCCGTAAAGTACTCTGGTTTTGGGGTAGATGCTCGGGAACAGGGGGTTTCCTGAGGTTTGATCACGCCTTTGCGTATGCCAAGCTTCCTTCCTCATGACCTTTGCCATTGGCGGGGTTCCTCACGCTGGCCCCAAGCTCTTTTATATATTCCTTGGACACAGAGTCTGTCTAGCTGATCATGTGGATTTAATCTGAAGCTTATTCAGCTGGCGGGAAGGTTTTGGGCCTTCTTCCTTAGCCACACTGCCTCTGGGTTTCACCTGTGGTTTCTTTCCACCTCTGCATGTGGGTTTTCCACTGGGGTTTGCTCCTGAGGCTGAGCTGGAGGGCTTGTGTGAGGGTCAGGTGTGGAGGTGGTGAAGCTGCTTGGGTTGCAGGAGTTCTGACAGCACCAGGTACTCAGGAAGCATAGTGCTCTAGAAGGGTATGGTAACCAGTATTGGCCGATACAATCCAGCATTCTTTCCTGGAGAACCCCCCTGACAGAGATGCCTGGCAGGCCTCAGGCAACATGGTTGCAGAGGTTGGACACGACTGAAGCAACCCTGTGTGGATTGACACAAGACTTTTTTTTTTTGCCTATGGCAGCTCTGCCCCAGTGAGGGTTGATCATGAAGGTGGTGTAGCTGCTTTGCTTGCAGGGCCCCTGATGGTGCCAAGTGTGCAGAGACATGGACTGCCTCTGCCACAGGAGTTATGGTCCTATCAGAGTCTTTTTTTTTGAACCTCTTGTATCTAGCAATCAGAGGGCCTCTTTGGCCAGTCTTTCTCTATAGCTCTGCCTGTTCAGGCACTTAGAGTTCTCCCTTGCCTGGGGTCCTTCTCTGTTGTTTGGCGCATCAGGCACATAGAGGGGCCTCCCTCGCTGAGGTCCTAGTCTTTAGATCTGCACTTCAGGCACATAAAGGGGCACACTGGGTGGGTCCTACTCTATAAGTTCAGTGCAGTCAGGTGTTTGATGGGCCAGCCTCTCTATTGTTCAGCTGCGGATGTGTGTGGGGAGAGAGAAGCTATGGAGATAGCAGCCCCCTCTTCATGACTCAGCAGTATCACCTTGCTCCCATGGCTGCCTGGCTTTCCTCCACAGACATTTCCCATCACAATCTCCTCCCTGACATCCCCTCGATCTGTCTTTTCACAGCTAACAGCAGCCCTCACCCTGGGATTGTTCCACAATCCCTAAACTCCAACTCCCAGCCACTGAACCATCTAGGGGACCTGCATGCCTATCTGGTGTGTGTATGTCTGTGGCAAGAACTCACTGATTCTCATTCCATTTAGGCTGCCACAGATCAGCTGTTTCACTTGCAGCCTTAAATGGTTCTCCTCTGATTTACACAATTGCCCCAATGTGGGGATCAGACCCTTGCTTCAGTTCCCCCATCCACCGAGAGCAGGTCCAGTCCTACTTAACTGTTCTTCCCTCTAGTTCCTTCATCCTACTGAGTTTTGCATGGTTCTATATATTCTTTTCCACTTGTCAGGTACCCCTGTCTGCTCTTAGCTGGTGTTCTGCATTCACTTCTGTGTCTGAAGGTGTATTTCTTACGTATCCATGGGGAGAGATGTACTCCATGTCCACCTACTCCTCTGCCATCTTGTTCTCCACAGCTATATGTTTACTTAACCTTTGTTTGTCTGTTGTGTCATCATTTATTTCTATATTAAATCATAGGAGAGAAGGTAAAAAAACTGTATTGAAACTAAATTTAAAGTTCTGTTACATGATAATTGTGTGACTGTGTGTAAGTCACTTCACTCCTAAATATCTACTTACTTTTAAAACCTGAACTACCTATAGAACTACATATAGTTTCTATAACATTGTGATTGTTCAAAGAATGTTAAATTCCATTAGTATTAGTTTTATTATCTCTTTTTTATGATTTTTATTACCTCTTGTTTTTTATGTTTTTTTTTTTATGATTCTTATGTCATATAGAATTTGGGGCTACTTTTCCCCTTGTACCCTATATAAGGAATCAATTTTTCTTACCAGTTGTGTCTACACCTATTTACATGTAAAACCTATATACTTATTTTTGTTCCACAGCCTTTGAATACGTTCATGTCATATATTTTTGTTTACTCAGTTGAGAAATAAGGAAGTTTCTATTCCAATTTTGAAAATGCTACTTCCCCAATATAATATTAATGTATATTATTACTGCATGTGTTCTTTTTCTTGGTACTTGTTGAATTACTTGTTCAGAGACCACTCTGGCTTCCCAGGTGGCTCAGTGGTAAAAAATCCACCTGCCAGTACAGGAGATACAGGAGATTCTAGGTGGATCCCTGGATCAGAATATCCCCTAAAGAAGTGAATAGCAACCTGCTCCAGTAGTCTTGCCTGGAAAATCCCATGGAGAGAGGAGCTAGGCGCGCTATAGTCCATGAGATCGCAAAAAGTTTTGGACACAATTGACTGAGCAGCACACAGCATGGCACATACCACTTCTATTAATGTATGCTGCTGCTGCTAAATCACTTCAGTCGTGTCCGACTCTGCGACCCTATAGAGGGTAGCCCACCAGGCTCCCCCATCCCTGGAATTCTCCAGGCAAAAACACTGGCATGGGTTGCCATTTCCTTCTCCAATGCACGAAAGTGAAAGTGAAGTCGCTCAGTCGTGTCCAACTCTTAGCGACCCCACGGACTGCCGCCCACCAGGCTCCTCTGCCCATGGGATTTCCCAGGCAAGAGTACTGGAGTGAGGTGCCATTGCCTTCTCCGCTACTAATGTATAGATCTACCGTATTATGTTGGTGCTTTCAATTCACAGGTTCATTGAATATTTTGCTAAAACTGGTAAAGAAAAGCCTGAGGGCATATGTGCTTTTTATTTAATGAATACATAAACATTTTGCTTAATATTTCTGTTATGTTTCACTAGCTGTAAAAACTAGTTTTATTAAATTATTCCTCTTCCCTTCCACTGCTCAGTCTTACTTTCAGAATTTGTCACTTCAAACCAAACCATGAGGGCATGATCTTATCCTGACATGGGTGAAAAACAAACAAACAAGAAAACTACACACAAAAAAAGCTGCCTTTGCCCTTTTTCCTCAAACTCTACCTTTGTTAGTTTGGAATTATATTTTCTCTGGTATAAAACTATGAGTTTTTGTCCTGTTTAAACACAGTTACCTCCCCATGCTTAACCCTTCTGTCTTTTCAGATGGATAGATTTCTCCAGTTACCTCCTCTATATACACTCCTTTTCATCCCATATTATTATTCCCATTTCCTGAGCTACAGAAAGGGAATAATTAGTAGCTACTTCTCATCATAGCTACAAGAATTCAAGGAGTTCATACTTTAAATGTTATGAAGTATGGCTTATAATATGTGTTATGAGTCTGGCTCATAATATGTGTATGTGAGTGTTAGTTTATTAACATTAGTCAATTTTTGCTTGTGCTTTTTTCATGTAAATTCTCTTTAAGTTATGCAGTTGTTTACATTTGTATGTGATTATATCTATTCATATATTAAATATTTATTATTGTCCCTTTTGGATTATTTTTTCTAAAATGAGTGAAATGCTTTGTAAATTTATACATAGAATATCATCATCCCCTGGCATTGTACTATTTCAATCATCGGCAGAGAGATGAAGTTTTGTTTTCTCCTACTCAAGCCTCTTCATCTCTGAAGAGCAAATTTCATAATCTGGTTCTGAAAGTTCTAATTACTCTTTCTCTTATCTGCTTGGTTCTCACCCCATAAATAACAGGATTTAGAGCAGGCGGGATGACAACATAAAAGTTAGCAAGAAGAATGTGGATGTACTGAGGAACATTTCGGCCAAAACGGTGGGTCATGAAGGAGAAGAATGCTGGAGTGTAGAAGGCCAATATGACACAGACATGGGAGCCACATGTGCTGAGTGCCTTTAACTGGGCACTCCTGGAAGGTAGGCAGAAGACAGCACGCAGGATATGGACATAGGAGATGACAATGGCTATGATGTCAAACACCAAGATAGAGATAGCACATAAGCCATAGATGATGTTAACCTTTATGCTGGCACAGGACAGGCGGGCAATGCCCATATGCTCACAATAAGTGTGGTGGATGATTTGGTGCCCACAGAAGGGTAACCTCAGGATGAGCAGAACAAAGGGAATTGAAATAGCTAAGGGTCTCAGAAGGATTAGCAATGCTATCACTAATACCGCCTTGTTTGTCAGCACCAATGTGTAGTGAAGAGGGTCGCAGATGGCCACATAGCGATCATAGGCCATGGCCATGAGCACAGCCGACTCCATACCAGTGCACAGGTGGATAAAGAACATCTGGGCGAGGCAGCCGTCAAAGGAGATTTCTCTCAGGTTGAACCAGAAGATGCCAAGCATCTTGGGGATGGTGGATGTGGACAGGCCCAGGTCAACAGATGACAGANCTCCATACCAGTGCACAGGTGGATAAAGAACATCTGGGCGAGGCAGCCGTCAAAGGAGATTTCTCTCAGGTTGAACCAGAAGATGCCAAGCATCTTGGGGATGGTGGATGTGGACAGGCCCAGGTCAACAGATGACAGAATGGCCAGGAAGTAGAACATGGGCTGATGGAGACTGTGTTCAGTCTGAATCACATAAAGAGTTGCAATATTTCCCAGTACAGCAGTCATATATACAATACAAAATGGAAAACCTATCCACATATGCACATCTTGTAGCCCTGGAATTCCCAGAAGGAGAAAAAAGTAGGGGTGGAACTGTGTGTCATTAGGAGGGACCATGCTTCTCTGACACTGTGACAGCTGCACATTTCATACCAGATGTCTCATTCACTGAGAGGCTCTAGCACTTCTTGTCCCGTTATATGGATTTCCTACAGAATTATACAAAAATATGTGTGGTCTTTTCTAGTCACCAAGCCCATCATGACATAATTGTGTGACTTTTATGAAAACTAAAATACATCATTCTTGTTTAATTTTGATGTAGCTTATCAGATATTACATTTATTTTCATTAATATCTTCAATAATTTTAATGATTAATTTATTTAATTTTGTACTTTTATATTTTATTATTAATTTAATTTAATGAAATTTTTATCAAAGATCGATAGCTTATCAGGCAAATGGCCAGATATTTGGTGTGCACAGATAAATTAAGCATAATTACTCCTCTTAAGGAAGTTCAATTATATCTTAATTAAAGCAATAATAAAATGGTTTCTTTGTAATTGTAACTGTTATATTTTCCTTTTATCCTAGGAATTACCATTTTATAGTTAATTGCCACAATCTGTGAAGATAGAACTTGCACAAAATCTTTTTAGAAGTACCAAACCCAATAAAGAAAGCCACTCAATCAACTCCTATATCTCTTTCATCAGAAACACTACCATTGTAGCTTGGGTAGACTGTACTGAATGTAGGAAATCCAGACTCATGGTGGATATTGTTGATAGAGTTGACTTGGCCTCACCATTAGATTTTACAATTGATTGTTGAAAATTGCAGAAGAGATAATAATGAAATTGTAAGACCTTGGTTCACAGCAGTATGCAGCTTCTTAAGTACTTACTCAAAGTGACATTTAAGACATAGTCCTGAAAACATAATAGTAGAGCATATGAAACTAAATTGGAAAGAGAGTCAAGGTGATGGAATTTTTAATATAGAAGAGGAAATTATCATAGTTGAGAAGAGCATAACATTTGGATTTTGTGGATCACACAGAAGTCTGGATCACTATTTTCTTCAACCTTTTCCCTCTTCTTTCATGCCTACACTTTATCTTATTTCTCTATGTCAGATTGTGACTACCCTTCAAAAATATCTGTCACATTTCTTTAGTGTACAGTGTTACTATTTTGTCATGTATTCTAGCAAATATTTACTTAGCACTGTGCTTAGAAATTGAAACAGGAGATTTTGAAGATGTATCAATTGCTCACATAGGGCTGCACTCTGCCAAGCAGTTAATGTACAACAGTTGAACTGCTTCTTAAAGCTGTCAGAGATTTAGATAGTCAGGAAGTAGACCAAAGCTCTCCATATGGTTCCTATAAATATACCGAAAGAGGGTTTACACAGCAGTGGCTTCTCATCCTTTATAGCCTATGGAGAACTAAATAAAAATACAAGTTTTAAGTCCAAACTCTGGAAGTTTTGAATCATTAGGTATGGTATAGCACCTCATGATTTTTGTGAAGCTCCTCAAGTTATTCTGATTCGATGTTTTTGTCATTTGGGAACTTCTGCAAAATAAGATAATGTACATAAGCATTTATGAGTTAGAATGTGTTAAAAATATGTGTGTATTTAGTAAAATGGTATGTAATTCAATATCTCATAACCCTGACTTTATATGCCCTTTACCCTTCTTTGAATTCTCAAAACAAAATATAGTCACTTATTCCACCCAGAACTATGATACTTACAGATTTTGTAGTGCTTCATACCTTTCCTCAACTGGAGTTACTTATCGGAAATCTTTTGTTTATTACATGTATATCTTCTGCTGCTGCTGCTGCTGCTAAGTCGCTTCAGTCGTGTCCGACTCTGTGCGACCCCACAGACGGCAGCCCATTGGGCTCCATCATCCCTGGGATTCTCCAGGCAAGAACACTGGAGTGGGTTGCCATTTCCTTCTCCAATGCATGAAAGTGAAAAGTGAAAGTGAAGTCGCTCAGTCGCGTCTGACTCAGCGACCCCATGGACTGCAGCCCACCAGGCTCCTCCATCCATGGGCGTTTCCAGGCACTTAAAAATGTATATTCTAAAGAAGTACATGATGGTAGAATGATTGTGTGCTTAGTTGCTCAGTCTTGTCCGACTCATTGCAACCCCATGGACTAGCCCACTAGGCTCCTCTGTTGATGGGGATTCTCCAGGCAAGAATACTGGAGTGGGTACCCTATCCCTTCTCTAGGGGATCTTCCCGACCCAGGAATTAAACCAGGGTCTCCTGCAATGCAGGAGGAATTTTTTACAGCTGAGCTACCAGGTTATGTGGTAAATATAATCATCAGCTGTTAACATTTTTCTCAGGATTTCCCTATGCCCATGCTCCTCTGTTAAAAAAGAACAGATAAGAAAAAAACATAGACTTAAGTAGATGAAACATTTCATGTTGTTTGAAGACTCCTGAAATTCAGAAATTCTTGGAGCCCTACTTGTTCTCCAACTCTCAGGCAGAAACTTCCATGAATTTCACATATATTGTGCAAAACTACCAACTGATATATGGATTTTGTTTGTTTGTTTACTCCATTTATAAGAGGAATGGTAATTTAGAAGGTCAAAACTTTTCAGTTAACTAGATTGTAGTTGTCTTGTCTTTTTATCTTGAGAGCTGAATGGAGGCTAGAGGAATATACAAAGTTAAGTTCTGCAAAATAATTGCAAAATGCTAACAGAAAGCAAGGGAGACAAGATTGAAGGTGAAGATACAACCACAACAGGCAAAGGAAAAGACTTAGAGAAAGACAATACAGGAAATTGTGAAGATATTTGCATATGCACACATGCATCACTTATCCAAATATTCAAGAATGATGTTTTAATAAAATATTTGTTGGAGTACACCTCGGAATTATGTAAATTATCATCGCTACATTTTAGGGTGATAATTTCTATATTCAATTAGCTTTCCTTTTTTCTACATTTCTGTCATCTATTTTGGCTCACCTTAAATCTCAATGAAATGACCATAATAAAATGGTTCCTGCCTTAATACACACTTTCTGGCCCAAGGCCAGACTTACCAGCAAAACTTTCTGAATTAGCTAGCTCAGCTGCTCCAGAATGTTTCCATTTCACGCACTCTGACTGCAATGGAAGATTTATACTGTAAACACTGCCTTTAAAATGGAGTGTCTCCAAACATTAGTGCTCTCTGGAGAACAGAAGTGTCCAGAGGCACAGAGCTAGATGCTTCATAAATATGAAGCATAACATCACTGATGATTTAAAAAAAAAAAAAAGAAAAGAAAAAAAGTCCTGTATCTGGATGCTGATTCCCAAGCTTGAGGTGCCTACTGATTAACTGTCTTATTTCTAAGTAGGAGATGCTTTCAAGAGGGCTCACTTTCCACTTATTTGCCTCTCACACTCCAATGCTAAGCACAATTCAACCTTAAATATGATCTCGAAAAACTGAAGCTCAGCTAGTAGCCATCACTTCATGAGGTATATGTTAGAACTTAAATGGAAATGGTAATATAATAAAACAATGACCAGTTGTTTCAAACACAAATACTTTCTTCTTTATTATTCTTATTAACAGTAAATAAGACAGGGTTAAATTTAATGATAAAATGGCAGAAGTCTAAGAAAGAAATATGTTATATAGGAAATCAGCTAAATGGATGGACTTTGAGACAGATTGTATGGATTTGAATCTCATCTCCCTTACTTAATAGACATAAGAGTTTAGGCAAGAAATTTAAAATCTGCATCTCCATCTTCTTCTCTATAATGAACAGAATAATACAAAATACAAATATTGCTGTGAAGACTAAAAGAGCTGATTCTTGTGTGACACTTAAAACATTTCCTGATATATAGTAAGAAATTTGTAACTATGTGTTGAGCTACTCAGCTTATACTTAATATTCTTAAGCTGTGATATTCTGTGGAAGCTCATACTTATTGGAGTTGCCATGAAGAGATGTCTCCTAGAACTCACACCTGGAATTATAGGGGAGTCAATAAATGTCATCATATTCCTTGCCTAGACTTATTGCCAATAATAAAAAATCATTGGATCAAACAAATGGCTTTTAGAACATCAGAATTAATACTGAGTAAAAAATAGGAAAAGGAGTACATCAGGGCTGTATATTGTCACCCTACTTATTTAACCTATATGCAGAGTACATCATGAGAAATACTGGACTGGAAGAAACACAAGCTGGAATCAAGATTGCTGGGAGAAATATCAATAACCTCAGATAAGCAGATAACACCACCCTTATGGCAGAAAGTGAAGAGGAGCTAAAAAGCCTCTTGATGAGAGTGAAAGAGGAGAGTGAAACAGTTGGCTTCTAGCTCAACATTCAGAAAACGAAGATCATGGCATCCAGTCCCATCACTTCATGGGAAATAGATGGGGAAACAGTGGAAACAGTGTCAGACTTTAAAATTTTGGGCTCCAAAATCACTGCAGATAGTGACTGTAGCCATGAAATTAGAAGATGCTTAGTCCTTGGAAGAAAAGTTATGACCAACCTAGATAGTATATTCAAAAGCAGAGACATTACTTTGCCGACTAAGGTCCATCTAGTCAAGGCTATGGTTTTTCCTGTGGTCATGTATGGATGTGAGAGTTGGACTGTGAAGAAAGCTGAGC
>SJYV01046795.1:76495-121452 GCA_006410875.1 Neotragus pygmaeus | reverse complement strand
GAGGATGAGATGGCTGGATGGCATCACGGACTCGATGGGCGTAAGTCTGAGTGAACTCTGAGAGATGGTGATGAACAGAGAGGCCTGGCGTGCTGCAATTCATGGGGTCGCAAAGAGTCAGACGCAACTGAGTGACTGAACTGAACTGAACTGAAAAGCTGCATGTCATTTCTTGCCTAAGTTATGCATGTAAACTGGGATAGTAGGCTGTCTAACAAATCTTGTCCCCACTTCCTTGTATGCATGCCCAGTTGCTTATTCATGTTAGACTCTTCAGTTCATGGGATTTTCCTAAAAGAATACTGAAGTGGATCGCCATTTTCTCCTCCAGAGGATCTTCCTGATCCAGGGGGATCAAACCTGTGTCTTCTGCATTCTCTAGCATTGGCAGGCAGATTCTTTACCACTGAACCACCTGGGAATCCCCTCACACCCTTAATTTCCCTGTAAACTTTGGGTTTTTGGTTGCAGAAGCAGAAGTTTTTAGAACGATTATTGGAATTCATGAATTTTGGAAACTGACACTGAGATCTGCAATGTCAGCAATATCATATGACAAATAAATCTAATAAATATATGTATTTCTGGAGTCTCTATCTAGGATATTCATCTTTTTTTTGTTTATTCAATTGTCAGTTGTCATCTTTCATCATATCAGCTGTACATTAAAAGTCTTTATCTCTCACAGATCATGTCCTGTTTCCCTCTTGAAGGTCTGAAAGGTAATTTCTGACTAATTGATTTTCTATAAACTATTTTAAAAGTTTTAAATAAGCTTTAAAAAATAGAACAGTTGTAAAGAAAAATGGAGATGCAATAAACAGATCTCGCAAATGACCCATTCATAATTCCCCCATCAATAATATCGTACTTTAGTATGGTTATTTGTTACAGTTAATGAACCAGTGTTAATCAAAGTTCATATGTTATTAAAGTTCAAATATTATTTATATTCCCTTAGTTTTACCTAATGTTCTTTTTCACTTATAGGATCCCATCTAGGATACCAAATGACATTTACTAGTTTGGTTTAGTTAGATCTCTTAGGGTTCTCTTGGCTGTGACAGTGTCTCAGGCTTCTCTTGGTTTTGATGACTTGATTGGTTTTAGAAATACTGGTCAGATTTTTGTAAAATGTTCCTCAATTGAGAGTAGTTTGATACTTTCCTCATGACTAGACTATATTTATGAGATTTGGGGAGGAAGATCAGTGAGGTAAAATATTACATCAGAACATAAGGGTACTTACTATTCCCCTGGCTTTACCATCTGAGGCAGTGTTTTTCAGGATCTCTTTTCTCACCCATTTCCAGGTTTGCTCCATGGAAGAAAGTTACTCTCTGGAAGTAAGTAAGCAATGTGGAACCTTTAAGCGAGGTGTGATGCTCCTCTTTTTTGAGGACAGAGTATCCTCGTGTATTGTTTTGGACTTTTTTTTTTAAATAAGAGATATATCTGTTCCTCCCATTTGCTTATATATTCAATCATTTTTAATACCAATATGGAATCACATTTATACTGTCAGTTATACTCAGTATTACTTTATATTCTCACATTTTTTAGCTGTGGCTATTGGAAACTCTTTCAGTTGACTACTATGTCTCTTTGACATACTCCTATAACTGTAGGTTTTTATTTGGGGTGGGGGGTAGACTTCTTTACTTTCTGGCACCACATCATGCTATAATGCTTATCTTGCATATCACCTACCCCAAACTTAGAATATGATATTTCTCTAAGTATTACTGGTTTCTTTACTTTGATAATGGTGTTAGAAAAGGCTAGGTTTGCTTTACTACTAGGATGTCATTGCTTTAAGACCCTCTCAGCTGACAGAGCAAGGAAATATATATGTATATATTAATCTGTGCATGTTATATTGAATATATATCTATAAAGATCTACACATTATCTATTTGAATACATCATTGTGATGTCTCTAACTCCAGTTCATTACCAAATGAATTATTCTAGTAGCCACTCATGCTTATCTGTAAAATACCACTCCAACAATGAGAAACCTGGATTCCACCACGTGCCATCCATTTGAATAATTGCTCAGCAGCAGCATTTACAATATAATTGAATTATTATCCTATAACCCTGTGGGCAAAAATGCATCTACTAGGGTACAACACTTACGTATACAGTGCTTTCTGGCTTTAGTGTCATAGACTCCACTCATGTCGAAAGTTATTTAGGTTGATACGCTTTCCTCCACCAACTTTAGTGAGGTTTTAAGCTACATTTGTAGTACATTGTGTCTGTTACATTTTGCATTTCATCATGGGATCCTCTGAACTCCTAAATGATTTTATAATTTGCATACACTTAAGTCATCTTTTGTGTTGTAAAATTTCATGTATTTTTCAAATGTGTAACATCATATATTCACCATTACACTATCATATAGCATAGTTTCACTAACTTGAAAATTTCCGTGTTCTTCACATGTTCAACATCTCCTCACTACTCCTTCTCTTGGCAGCCATGGATATGCTTGCTGTCTCTATAGTTTTGCTTTTTCTGGAATATTCTTTAGAGTCACACCATATGAAGCTTTTTCAGACTGGCTTCTTTTCAGTTAAGAATATACATCTAGGATTCGTCTATGTCTTTTTATGTCTTGATATCTCATTTCTTAATAATGCTGAATAATATCAATTATATTATGTTCAATAGATGTATCAGTTTGGATATTCATTTATCTTCTGAAGGGCATCTTGATTTCTGCCGGTTATTGGCAATTATGAATCAAGTTGGTATAAATATCCACATGTAGGTTTTTGTTTGGACATAGTTTTCAAGCAAGTTGAATACATTTCTTGAGATATAATTGGATCATATGGTAAAACTATATTTAGCTTTGTGAGAAACTTCCAGGCTTTTTTCCAAGTGACTATTTTTCCATAATAATCCATTTTGCAGGGCCTTGCATGGCATGGCTCATAGCTTCATTGAGTTATGCAAGTGTCTTTGCCACAGCAAAGCTATGATCTATGAAGGGAATTAAAAAAAAAAAAAAGCCAAGCTGGATGAATCACAAGCTGGAATCAGGATTGCTGAGAGAAATATCAACAAGCTCAGATACGCACATGATACCACTCTAATGGCAGAAAGTGAAGAGGATCTAAAGAGCCTCTTGATGATGGTGAAAGAGGAGAATGAAATAGCTGCCTTAAAACTCAACCTTCAAAATACTAAGATCATGGCATACCATGCCATCACTTCATGGCAAATGGAAGGGGAAAAAGTGGAAGCGATGACAGATTTTATTTTCTTGGACTCAAAAATCACTGCAGATGATGATTGCATCCATTAAATTAAAGCTTGCTCCTTGGAAAGAAAGCTATGACAAACCTAAACAGCACATTAAAAAGTAGAGTTATCATTTTTCCAACAAAGGTCTATATAGTCAAAACCATGTTTTTTTCCAGTAGTTATATATGGATGTAAGAGATGGACCATAAAGAAGACTGAGAGCCAAAGAATTTATGCTTTTGAACTGTGGTGCTGGAAAAGACTCTTAAGAGTCCCTTGGTTAGCAAGGAGATCAAATCAGTCAGTCCTAAAGGAAATCAACCCTGAATATTCATTGAAAGGACTGATGCTGAAGCACCAATATTTTGGCCACATAATGAGAAGAGCCAACTCACTGAAAAGAGCCTGATACTTGGAAAGATTGAGGGCAGGAGGAGAAGGGGGTGACAGAACGATATGCCTGGATGGCATCACTGACTTAATGGATATGAGTCTGAGCAAACTCTGGTAGATAGTGAAGGCCAGGGAAACCTGGGATGTTGCAGTGTATGGGGTTGGAAAGAGTCAGATACAACTTAGTGACCAAATAACAACAAAATATTCCATTCAATGTATATATCACATTTTGTTTATTCATTTGTTGGTGATGATTTGACTGTTTCTACCTTTTGTATATTGTAAATAATACTGCAACAAACATTGACCTACAATTACCTGTTCCATATAAACCTAAGAGTAGAATTACTATAGCACACAACAAATCTATGGTTGATATTTTGAGGTAGTTTGAAATAATATCTCTAGCAGCAGCCCCATTTTACATATCCACCAACATTGCATAAGACTTCCAATTCATTCACATCCTCACCAACACCTGTGATTTTGTTTACTTCTTTATTTGTTTAAAGAAATCCTATTATGTGTGAAATCCTGGCTTATTGTGGTTTTCATTTAAATATCCCTAGTTATTAGTGAAGTTCAGCCTTTTTTCATGTGCTTATTAGCTATTTCTATGTATTATTTAAAAAATATCTATACAGCCCCCCACCAATCCATTTTTTAACTAGTTTGGTTTTTTTTTTGCCTTTCTGTTGTTGAGATGTAGATATTATATTTATACATTCTGGATAATAAACTATTATTAAAATATGACATAAATGTTTTCTCCCATTCTGCAGTTGTTGTTTTTTTTTTCTTTTCATCATAACATGCTTTGATGCACAGAATTGTTTTTGTTGTTTTTGGTTGGTTTTGTTTTGAGGATGTCTAATTTACTNTCCATCAACAGATGAATGGATAAGCAAGCTGTGGCATATATACACAATGGAGTATTACTCTGCCATTAAAAAGAATAAATTTGAATCAGTTCTAATGAGATGGATGAAACTGGAGCCTATTATACAGAGTGAAGTAAGCCAGAAAGAAAAACACCAATACAGCATTCTGCAAGACTTTTTGATATAAGGGACATTTAAAAAGAAGATCAATCTACAGTAGACTGAAAGTTACTATTTCAGTTATATCCATGCCTTCAAGAACTAAGGAAACAACCCTATTTTGAGCTGAAAGCATGACTCACATGTGCACGAATCTGCTTTGTCTTCACACCGTAGATAATAGGATTGAGGGCAGGTGGAATGACCACATAGAGATTCACAACAAGGATGTGAATGTAAGGTGGAATTTTTTGGCCAAAACGGTGGGTGAGGAAGGAGAATAGGGAAGGTGTATAAAAAACAAACATGACCCCTACATGGGACCCGCACGTATTCAGGGCTTTGTGGCGAGCATCCCGAGATGGGAGACGGAAAACTGCATGGAGGATGTAGGCATAAGAAATTCCAACCAGTGCCACATCCAAAATGAGGAAAGAAGCCACAAAAAGTCCATATATGGCATTAATCCGAATGCTGGCACAGGCCAACTTGACAATTCCCATGTGCTCACAGTAGGAGTGGGCAATAATTCGAGCCCCACAGAAGGGCAGATGATGGGTTAGGTAGAGAATGGGAAACATGAGTAGAACTGGGCGCATTATAATACCAATACCAATGCCTGCTAGCACTCGCGGCGTCAGCATGGTTGTGTAGTGGAGTGGTGCACAGATAGCCACGTAGCGGTCAAAAGCCATCGCCAGCAGAACTGCAGACTCCATTCCTGTAAAGGTGTGTATCAGGAACATCTGAGCCACACAGGCTGAGAAACTAATCTCATCAAACCAGAATATCCCCAGCATCCGGGGCACTGCAAATGTGGAGAGGGCCAGATCGATGGCTGATAAGATGACTAGAAAGTAGAACATGGGAACCCGCAGAGTGTGGTCAGACCATATAATCAGCAAAATGGTAGCATTGCCCAGCAGAGCCATTAAGTAAATGAAGCAGAAAGGCAGGGAGATCCAGACATGGACATCCTCAAGTCCTGGGATGCCTACAAGGAAAAAGGTCTCTGGGTGGAAAGTGGAAGTGTTGGTGTGGAGCATCTTGCCATCAATGAGAAGACAGAGTTGACCATCTCTGGAAGTGAAAATAAGAGTGATAAAAACTCACACCAGTAGGTTTCATTTTTATCTCTATTTTTATTATTAAAGTTAATGCTAAAACTTACATACAAAAGCAGGTATTATCACAGACAATTTTCAGTGAAAGAAAAATTAACTTTTTGAAAGACTTTATTTGAATATTAGGCAGTAATATCTTATGCTCATTTGCTCAAACCTCATACAAGACATAGAATTCATTAATGAAACATGAAGTTGTTTATATTGAGATTTAGTCTTTTTGCAGGCAAAGTATACCTTAATTAAACATATCAGCACCAAATCACAGAACATCAGATATAGATACTTGCACATAAACCATATATATATATGGGAACAGAGTTGCACCAAGATGTACAGAGCGATGCATATCAAGCAGTATTTCTGAAACCAGTTTATTCAGTATCAATATTTACACTGAATACCATATCCTAAATGAAGAAATATACTTCATTTAGTTATCTTTTCATATTTATCCATAAACCCCAATGACACACTGTAATATACCACAGATATAGAAAAAAGGTATACAAAGATATACAAGTTGTACTGTACATTGAGTATGAAGATAGTTGCACAAAATAACGAAACGTTACAGCCTGAAATAATCTCCAGGAGACATATGTGTCTCTTTGATGTTAATAGTCTGATGGGATATATAAACTAAAGAATCTCCAGGGTTTCTACTGGCTGCCATAATGCTAAGAATATCTCAAAATATCTAAAATCTTTACACTTCCTTGTCGTGTGTTGGGGAGAGTTTGAGGGCTAGCAGTGAAAATTTTGTTGAAAGGAGATGATTTCAGAGAGTAAAAACACCTTTCTGATCAGGCTGATGAAACCTGTACTCTTAATTTACCACACTGTAGTTACAGTTTTCCATTCTTTCTCTCTTCCTCACTTTGTCTGTCTTTCATTCTCTTTCTTTTCTGTCATCTCTTTTTTCCTTCTTTTCTTCCATCTTTTTTCTTCTTCCCTTTTTCTTTCTCTCCTCTTTCTTTCTGGAACAAAAAACAAGAAGAGATAGTACAGCGCTAATGAAGAAAAGAAGGGGGCAGAGTATGGGAAGAAAGGGGTGGAGGAAGGAAAAGAGAAGCTTAAAGAAGGGAAAAAAGAAAACAGAAATGGAAGTAAAACGGATGGGATAAAGAAAAGAAGGAAGGGAGGAAAGAAGAGGAGTCTCAGGTAAATCAACTCTTGATTAAATTGAGAGACAGAAGTCTAAATTTTAGGAAGTATTTTAATAATGTTATGACTAAAATAGAGAATCCCCAGCCAGTAAATCCTTCTAGACTGTATTAATCTCCATCTTCAGATTTTTTACTTCTCTGCTTCCCTCTCGGTAATAAGCTTTATAAACTAGCACTTAACTCTGGATCTATAATGATCTTATTTTTAAACTATTATAATACACAAATTGCCCAAATACACAGTTATCCCTGGCAGTAGAGATCATCATTTATACCGTAATTTAAGTTGCCTTTATAGGCGATTATTTAAAAATTTAAATTGTTTCAGCATGACCCACTGAAAAACTTTTTCTGTCAGAAAATCTTTCTACAGTGGTGATACAGAGCTTAATAAATTCAACTGTAGCTCATTCCTTCACTGTTGAACAATAGTCTCTAATGACTATCCATCTCCATCACACATTTCAAAGGCAACATACCTTCAGGAGGAATAGGACTAGAGAGCTCCAATAGGAAAGAGAATATAGTTTTATACTACCTGTACTTAGGATCTTTGGGGTCATGTCTGAAAGCAAAGCCAACTCATATCCCGTATGGGAATCAAGATCAACAACTCAGAGTCTCCTGGGGAAAATTCCATTATCTGTACCTGGGACAAAGGGATTGATGTGGAGGCAGACATAGTCTTTAGTCCACACCTTTCCCCCAATGCAAGCATATATAGTTAATAGGAAGTCAGAGACACAAAAATAATACCAACAAAACCTATGCATATGAAGTGAGCAGAATGAAGTGAACAGAATCTCTTACTAGCTGAATTTTGCATCACAATTTTATTAAATATAAAAATGCAGTTTAGGGCATCAATCACTGACACATGTATCTTCCCTTCCCACATCCATGTTTTAGCACTTATCAATAATTTATTGACATATCATTATTTTTCTATAAGAAAAAGTCTTTAATTTTTTTTCCCCATGCAGTGCTAATCTTAGTGGGTGTAAGATAATAAAAAATAAATAACATAAAAATTATAGAAGGAATGTATTTAGATAAATGAAATGAATGGGAACCAAAGAAAGAAATGATATGTTATTCTAAAATTTCAAAGTTATAAATCAAAATATTTTTAACATAATGAGAGCATAAAGATAAAAGTATAATATTTAATCATAGAAAAATTAAAACTGGACATTCAATCATGAAAGGAAGACTTCAATATCCCTATGGAGATAATTTTTTTAGTTCCTAAAAAGCTACATAGAAACTGAAACCTTGATTACATTTTGGGCAGCTGATCCTGTTCTTCACTGAGCTTATTGTTACACAAAATAGTACATTTCATTACACTGAAGTAAATTTATACTATGATTTTTTTTTGTAATGATGAAACATCCTAACCAGGATGATAATTGTAAACATGTTTAAGACAATTATTACCTAATGTTGCTATTACTTGTCACAAATAATTTGCCAATTTATATTCTTTTTAGCATGAATAAATTCATTGGATTGGAAAGCTTTGCTAACTTATTTGCTCCCTGCTTTCATAATTAAATCAGATACTCTTTTCTTCTCAATACAATGTATCCTTTACCCAGCCTGTTTCAGTAGTTTCTGGCATAATAACTTATATCAATATGTATATTTGATATCAACTTTCTTGCATTATGCTATGACTGATAAATAAGCAATAAGTTCTTTCATTCTTTCTTAGATTGATTCATTCAGCAGACATTTATTGAGTAGTTTGTGAGTCACTTAATAGGTAAGTAGCATTAAACTTCATATGATATGGGAGTAGAGGGGATTATAGGCAGTCATTCAAGATATTATATTAAGTTGTAAGAGAACCCTGAATAAATAAACAATAAATGAAAAAAGTAATCATTATTCTACTTTAAATAGTGTAAAAGAAATTTCCCTAGAGTTTGTTAATATATAGAAATTCATTCCCATGTAAACCAGTGTTTTTCTGAAATAAGATTTCATTTGAGTAGTAGATTTTAAAATATAAATGTCAGAAAATTAGTGTAATATTAGTATTTAGTTGTTGGGGGAGGGAGGACAAGTCAGTCTTATAAAGTAGGTATATTTGGATTGCAGAGGAGTTTATTAAGGACTAGGAATATCTCTACAAAATGATGACCAAGAAGAATGTTAAATGTAATAACAAAACTGAAACTGGGAGATATTTTTGGCATAGAGTATGTAGCAAAATTACAAACGTCATATGGATTGCTAGAAACAGTAAGATGGTAGTATCAGAGGCAAATATGAAAATGTTTCAGATAATTCTGAAATAAAAGGGCTTCTTTGGTACCTCAGTGGTATAGAATCTGCCTACCAATGTAGGAGATGCAAGTTCAATCCCTGGATTAGGAAGATTAGCTGAAGAAAAAATGGCAAACCACTTTAGTATTCTTGTCTGGGAAATCCCATGGATAGAGGCGGGCTACTGTCCGTGGGGTTATAAAAAGGCAGACACAACTTAGTGATTAAACAACAACAACAAATGAAATAAAATCAGCTGATCTGGAAGGTTGAAAATGCCCAGTGATAAAGGTACTTCAGTGATAGAGTCATCAGATTGATGATATAAGAAATTAGAATAAAAGAAATTAGAAAGAGGAACATATGATTAAAAGTAACAGATATAAATGAAATGACAGAAGATTGTGGAGATAGCTTTCCTCACACTATATATGGATAAAGAGAAAAATAAATTATGTAATTATTTCCAAATTACACATTTCTATTTTAAAGACTAAGAGGTAACACTAAACATAAATATACAAAATATAAATTAAATTTATGGATAATATATATTAAATTTGACACTAATTGTACTTTTGTTGTGTCATTACAGCTTCAGGGTATTTTGTATAAGGCTAATATTAAAATAAAAAACCCAAAAATATCTCTAATAGAAACATTGTTGTCAAGGGTGAGCATCAATAACAAAATATGATAACACAAATGATAATGATGGCAATGCTGTTGAAGTGGTTTAACCATCCAATCATGTCCAACACTTTTGCAATCTCATGGACTGTAGCCAGTTAGGTCCCACTGTCCATGGGATTTCCCAGGCAAGAATACTGGAGTGGGTTGCCATTTTATTTCTCTCGGAGATCTTCCTGATTCATGGATCAAACTCACATCTCCTGCATTGGCAGGTGGATTCTTCACCACTGAGCCACCAAGGAAGTCTAATGATAATGTTAATGGCTAATAATTATTTTATTCACTATAAAAAACATGCAGGTACTATATTGTATAAACATTACGCAATGTAATTAAGTCTTCATGCTTAACCTTTGAAATAAAACTATGGCAATGCTTATAAAATAAGGAAACTGAGGATCATTGAAATATGTATATTAAAGACTGAACTAGGACCAAACAAGTTCTGTCTGTTAATGAAAAAAGGAAACAGCAACTACAAAATTAGTCTAAAAATAATAGAATTAAGAATGTGAATGTAATCAACCACTCTAGGCTGTAGATGGTTTCTTTACTTATGTTTATGTCATAGTTTGGTTTATGAAACCTAAACATATCTGTGATAAACTCTACATAAACATTTATAATGAAGCTTTTATAGGCATTCATTTCCCTAGTTCAATTTTATGTGCAAAATAAGTACCTAATCTATGATACAATTTTGGATGTCTGTAATATTTATGATGAAATCAAAGGATATCATATTAAGTCCTTAAAACAAATCTACTGATACCAGTGATCAAATATCATATATAAAGACTGTCACAGACTTTCACTTACCATTTGAATTGGATAACAAAGCTTAGATTTTTCAGTCTCTGAACTCATTAAAATAGTTACAGAAGGGAGCCAAAATACATATTTTGTCAATCACACTTACATGTACATAAGTTAGTATAATAAGTTGTTTCCCTCAAAATTTCCATCTCATACATATTAGGTGCTGTTCCATTTTAATTCCTTATTTTTGTAATAACATTTTTTTCACATGGTCATAGATCTGCTTGGTTCTGACTCCATATATGACAGGGTTGAGCATTGGTGGCACTGTAACATAGAGATTGGCCAAAAGTATGTGAATATAACGGGGGACATTTCGGCCAAAGCAATGTGTCATAAAGGAGAATAAAGCTGGTGTATAGAAGGCAAGAATTACGCAAACATGGGAACCATATGTGCTGAGAGACTTGAGTCGTGCTTCACGAGAAGGAAGACAAAAAACAGCACGGAGTATCTGAACATAAGAAAGAGCAATGGCTTGATATCAAACACTAGGATTGAAATAGCACCTAAGCCATAGATGATATTGATCTTGATGCTGGCACAAGACAGGCGAGCAAGACCCATGTGTTCACAGTAGGTATGAGGGATGACTTGATTCTCACAGAAGGGCAGCCGTAAAATGAGAAATACAAATGGAATCACAGAAATAAACGATCTCACTAACACACCAACGCCAATCATAGAAACCACCCTGTTGGTGAGGATGGTGCTATATCGAAGTGGGTTGCAGATGGCCACATAGCGGTCATAAGCCATTGCCAAGAGGACTGCTGATTCCATACCAGTGAAGTTGTGGATGAAAAACATCTGAGTGAGGCAGGCTTCAAACAGAATCTCTTTAAGACTAAACCAGAAGATCCCAAGCATCTTAGGGATGGTAGCTGTGGAGAGACCCAAGTCAATGGTAGCCAACATGGCCAAGAAGTAGAACATAGGCTGGTGTAGACTGCTCTCAGCTTGGATCACAAATAGGATAGTGAAGTTCCCTATCAGTGCAGTCAGGTACACAGCACAAAAGGGAAAGCCAATCCAGATATGGAGAGCTTCCAGTCCTGGAATTCCCAGCAACGAGAAGAAGGAGGGATGAAACTGGGTATCATTGGGAAGGGACATCCTGCTTGGTAATGCATAAGTCCATGTTCCTTACAAATGAGTGTTTACCAATCTTCAGAGTACTGAGTAAAACTCTGCAATGTTTTAAACCTAAAGAAAATAATACCATACAATTGAGTATACTCACTTCCTCAGNGTGCATTTTTAAAAAATCAATGGAATTTATTCTAATTAACATGAGAGTAATAAAGTATATATCATGTCTTGAGATAGGTTATGCTATAAAATTTAGTCTAATATGATTTAAATATTTTAAATCAAGTATATATGAAAATTATGATATATAATTTAAATATCAAGGTGACTTTAGGATCGATATTAGTTTTTCTTTATCTTTTCTTATATTAAAAAGGCATTATTTAAAACAAAGGGACTAGACATTATCTTTACTTTTTAGATTTGTGCATTTATTTTTAAAAACAAGCAATTTTGAGATGCAAGCAATCCTGCTGAAAAGCAAACTCCAGGAAACTGAGGAAGACTCATCTTTCTCTCTCCCCTTTCTTGGATTTTCCTGTTATGAAGATGTCAGCTCTAAAGATTTCTGATTTCTGAACTCAAGTCTTTAACTCCCAGTGTTATCTTTCCCTGATTCTATAGGGAGACCATGCCCACTCAATGCCCATGGGACCCTCAGAAAATGGGAAGCATGTCTATAACTGAGCTCATTATGAAAAGCTATAAGTTACGAAGCTTTCTTCAGTTGAGGTCGGTACTCATCCTCATCCCAGAAGCACCCCTGGTGAGGTAAGGCTATGCAGTTTGCTCTCATTTGTCACAGGCTAGGCTGACAATAGCCAGATAGAAGGTTTCAGGACTCTCATCAGGGTAAACAGGCTGTGAAAACAGACTTGTCTAAAATTTCTTGGAGCAACTGAGCCCCTTTGGTTTTATAACCCCTGAATAGGTAGCCTCTGTTTGACTCTGATGTGAGTTGATTCAGGGTGCAGCTTTCCTTGAGGATAAATTTGTGCATGGGCTTCTCTACTTAAATCAGGCCTTCAGAAAATAGGCAATGAAGAAAGGATGGGAATGCAGATGTATCAGCCCTACATTCTGAACAAACCTTAGAGATCTCTGGTATTTAAATAACTCTCCATGCTGCCCCAAACTGTCTAACATGCCTTATGTCATTTTACATTTACAGAATCCTGTGTAGCACTTGCCTCTTAATGGTTAATATAAACTTTATAACATTTTACAAAATTGTAAACCTTGTAATTACACTTGGATTCCAATTCCAGCTCCTTGAATTCATTGTAGAAGAGATTTGGCAACCTAAAGTAAACATCATTTACTTGTGTTCATATCTGTGTTATATGTTTGAGTACCTATCTAGAAAGTCCCTTTAAGGACGCAGTATGACAATGCCCTCAGTATAAAGAAATATAATATCTAATAGAAGCTCAGTTCATGTTGATTTATTTTATTTTTGTTATAAGCTTGATAGAGATGTAGAACTTATTTTTTTATTTTTTATTTTTTGGTGTGTTTATTTTATACACTATATTTCACTCATATGTACATCAATGCTCTTGACTCTTCTAAGTATGCAATACAAGGTCTTCTGGGTTTTGATTTATAATATCAGGATCTACTATGCTTTTATTTTGTAACAACATTTTTTCATGTATCAATGCAGCACACTTGAAACTATCACAGCATTGTTAATTGGTTGTANTCTTGACTCTTCTAAGTATGCAATACAAGGTCTTCTGGGTTTTGATTTATAATATCAGGATCTACTATGCTTTTATTTTGTAACAACATTTTTTCATGTATCAATGCAGCACACTTGAAACTATCACAGCATTGTTAATTGGTTGTATTCCAATACAAAATAAAAAGTTTAAAAAAACCAACAAGAATAAAAAATTATATAGAATATTTAACAGCATGGAGAAAGTCTGAGATGCAGAATTTTTCCAGAAGATGTTATAGCTCACTTATTTTATTCCTCCTCAAAATCAGATATTTCTTCTCCTCCATTCCCTCTTTTTCCCCCCTTATAATCAGACAAAGAAAAAAATATTGATATAATTTAATTTTGTTGTATTTCTTTTTATAATTTATTTTTCTTGTATTTTTAATTTATTGCTGCTGCTGCTGCTAAGTCGCTTCAGTCATGTCCAACTCTGTGCGACCCCATAGACAGCAGCCCGCTCCCCCTGTCCCTGGGATTCTCCAGGCAAGAACACTGGTGGGTTGCCATTTCCTTCTCCAATGCATGAAAGTGAATGGGGATGATTCAGAGAGACGATGTGGGGTGGGAGGTGGGAGGGAGATTCAGGATTGGGAGCTCGTATACACCTGTGGTGAATTCATGTCGATGTATGGCAAAACCAATACAGTATTGTAAAGTAGAATAAAGTAAAAATTAAAAAAATAAATAAAGTAAAAAAAAATAAAATAAGAGAAATTTAAAATTAAAAAAAAAAAAAAGAAAGTGAAGTCGCTCAGTCGTGTCTGACTCTTTGCGACCCCATGGACTGCAGCCTACCAGGCTCCTCTGTCCATGGGATTTTCCAGGCAAGAGTGCTGGAGTGGATTGCCATCTCCATTTAATTTCTTGGATATGTCTTAAATATTTAATATGATAAAATAAATAAATAGTATAAACAGTATTAAAGTAGTATTAAAATTTTAATAGTATGAATTGTATAAATAATATGAAAATAGTATAAACTGTTAATGTACTATAGTGTTTGGCGATTAGTGTGAACCAGAGTCAGTTTATGGTGATTCCGTTGTTTGTCTTAAGTTTACATAAAATTGTTTACCAGAAAAAAATAACACTCCCTTACGTTCTTCTTTTTCTCTTTTTGTTCATTCATTCATTGGAACATCAAAGAAATACATGAAAAGAGATGAACTCTGTCAAGTAAGAATTTGTACCATAATAAATGTGAAAGATGTACAGAAATAAAAATACAGTATGGCGAAATAGAGACACGTAAGTATATACATCATAGGCATGCTGAGGAGGGATATCAAATGATGGTTGAAAATAACTAGAAAAGTAATCTCAGAGGAGTGATATGTGAGTAAATTCTTGAGTTATTGAGGGATTTTATGTGGAAAAAATACCACCATGAAGAACAAAGACACTGGGTCACCACTTTCACAAACTAAGTGACAAGTTCTCTATGAGAGATGTGGGAAAGATATTTTAAAAGGTTAGAGAAATGTTTCAATATTTTATAAGAGAAGGAAAGCCTCATCAACTCTGTAATTTTATGGTTTATATTTTTATAAGGAATACCATTGCAACTCTGCATTATTTAATTACTTACCTTAAAGTATATATAGCACATCAATTTATTGACTATACTGATGCTGTTAAAAAAAGGTAACCACAGTGATACAGCTAAATTATATTCTTATCACAGTGCCAAATTTAGGCTCTTTCTAAATCCATACTTCTTAAATATACCCTTCTTGACTGTTTTCTGTGTTTAAAAAATCTTTAGTATAAATGTGTTTTGTGTGTATGCACACACACACACACAAACATACATGTTTCATTTTTGCTTGTATTTGCATGGTAATGGACAAATCGAATTTGTTTCATTTTTCATTTGGATATTTTATATGTAAATATGTATACATAACTTCATTCTAATTGCTTCTGAGTACTCTATAATATGCTACAGATTTTTTAACTTGATATTACTTTGATGGACATTTTGGATGCTTGATTTTTTCTTCTATTATAGGCATTTTTACAATGAGAATCGTTGTGTATACTTCTATGTCTATGTGCTTAGTCACTCATTCATGTCCAGCTTTTGGTGACCCTATGGACCGGAGTCCACCAAGCTTTTCTGTCCCTTGGATTCTCCAGGCAAGAATACTGGAGTGGGATGCCATTCCCTCCTCCAGGGGATCTTCCCTCCATATGTATATATGAGCATTATTCCTTGGATGGCAAATAGTTAAATTGATCTGCAAAACCTTTTGTTTCATAAGAATAGTTACTATACAATTTTTTCTCTAACAGGTCAGTTTTCTACCAATTTTATGCATACTAGTTGCTTGTTAGCTCAAACCTCTCTAATGCTTGATATCAATAATCATATTCTGTTGGATAAAAATATACACTGTGATTTCTATCATATTCATTTTCATTTTTAATTTCATGATTGCAAGTAAGGATAAAATCTGTTTTAAATAATTGGAAAATTGCATTCACTTCTGCATGAATTTTTCACTGCATAATTTATCCACTTATTTTCTACCAGGAAATATATGTAACTTGTGTAAAGAGGTAGAACAAATAGAAAGAATGAAACTTAAAGTGCATGAGTAATAGGAGAATGTTGATGGAAACACAACTATAGATAAAAGGATATAAAATTTCAAAAAGGGAAAATTTGTAAAAACTCTTTTTAGCTCAATGAATGTACACATAAACCTAAAGGTAAGCAAGGGTAGGGCTTCCCTGGTGGCTCAGTGATAAAGAACTCACCAATGCAGGAGACATGAATTCAGTCCCTGGGTTGGGAAGATCCCCTGGAGAAGGAAATGGCAATCCCACTCTAGTTTCTTGCTGGGAAATCCCATGGACAGTGGAGCCTGGAGGCTACAGTCCTTGGGGTCACAAAAGACTTGGGCACAACTTAATGACTAAACAACAATGCCAAAAAAGTGAAGGAAGCTCAGAATACAGGTTATAATAATATTGTGATTTTTACCTACTAGAGCAAACACAAATTCTGGGGCCAGATGTGGGTCACGAGCAATGCAAGGAGCTGTTTATTTTCTGGCACACTGTCATCAGGCTCACTCTTACCATCATCCTGCATGAATCCCTTGTTGGTGTGAATTAAGCCCCTTCTGTTTATTCTACAACAGTCCCCCAGAACTGCAATATTTAAATCTCAAAGCTCCCCACCCCCTATAATTTGGCATGTGCCCAAATATTATAACTAAAATCAAAAATAAAGTTTATTTTCCATTCAAAATATTCTATCACCCCTCCTGTTTCACTCTGCTTTGTATCTTACAATTGCATGTTTGTTACTAAGTCATCCAAACCCATGGCTCTTACATAGTCTTCAGCTTTCAACTGATAACCCTTTCTTCTTGATGGAAGATTTTGCTCTCATATATGTAACTCCAGTTTTTTGATATCTTTTCTCTTTTAGCATCTACAGAGCAGCCACATTGAAATTTATAACTCTGAAGTAATATTTCACATTCAGACAGATAATGAAATAATTTCTATCAAAATATTTACAGACATTGTATTTATTCCATAGACTATAATTCTCTGCATTTTTGCTAACTTAACTTCTCAGAGGCTTCAAAATTTATGTTATGATTTGTTTGCATTAGATGAAAATCCATGAAGGGAAAACTAAAACATCTGATGATTATGTCAGCATATAATAAGACTGATATCTATCCATCAAACTTCATTCTCATCGGCATTC
Organism: Neotragus pygmaeus; assembly: GCA_006410875.1. NCBI lineage: Eukaryota > Metazoa > Chordata > Mammalia > Artiodactyla > Bovidae > Neotragus > Neotragus pygmaeus. Next base: position 104,125 of record SJYV01046795.1, on the reverse strand, counting down.
CTGGATTAGAGACTGCTCACATCTGGATCTCCATCCCCTTTTGTGTGATCTACATTTTAGCCCTACTAGGAAACTGCTCTCTTCTCTTTATTATCAAGACAGATTCTAGCCTCCATGAGCCAATGTACCTCTTCCTCTGCATGCTAGCTCTGGCTCACCTTATTGTGTGCACTACAGCTGTGCCCAAACTTCTCAGCCTCTTCTGGTTCCATGATGGAGAGATTCGCTTTGAAGCCTGCCTCACCCAATTGTTCCTGATTCACTCTTGCTCCACCATGGAGTCTGGCTTCTTCCTGGCAATGGCTTTTGACCGTTATATAGCCGTTTGTAATCCATTAAGACATGCATCTATTCTGACACATTCTACAATTGGGTGCATCGGCCTAGCAATTATATGCCGGGGCACAGTACTTCTCTTTCCTCACCCTTTCTTGCTACGGTGGCTTCCCTACTGCAGAAATATCATTTCCCATACCTATTGTGAGTTCATGGCCCTCATCAAGATTGCCTGTGCTGAGACCAGAATCCGCAGAGCCTATAGCCTCATCGTTGCCTTTCTTACAGGAGGAGTGGACTTCATATTGATCATTTGTTCTTATGTCCTCATACTCTACACTGTCTTCCATCTCCCATCCAAGGATGCCCGGCTCAAGGCTTTGGGCACTTGTGGCTCTCATGTCTGTGTAATCTTAGTGTCCTATATTCCAGCCTTCTTCTCTTTTCTTACTCACAGGTTTGGGCACCATGTGGCGCCCCATGTCCACATATTTGTGGCCAACATTTATCTCCTAGTCCCTCCCCTGGTGAACCCCATCATCTATGGGGTTAGGACCAAGAAGATACGAGACAGGTTTCTTAAATTTTTCAATTTTTCAAAGTCTCTGAACTAAATCTTTTTTATTCATAACTAATATCTGAACAAACATATTATCTAACTGTGAATGTGTGGTTTCTTCTTCAAGAACTTCTTTTAATTGTTTGAGGGCTAAGGTTTTTCTATGGGAAGTAACTTATCCAAAGATGAGTTATTAAATTATTACATCTATGTTGTCATAGTCATTAAGGCAGGTATATTACGAAGTAAGGCTCTTTGTCAAAATAATAAAATATTGTTTCAAAAATGGAGAATCACATGAGATGAAAAATAAGAGAAATTTAAAATCAGCATGATATATAATCACATCTTTGGCTTACAATATAAAATTTACTACTGGATTTAGAAATTTCCATTTTTTGCCCCAATTCTTCCTTCTTGACTAAATATACTTCATTCTTAAGCATATGCTTTAATACTTGCTTAGTCACAGTCTCTTGGTGCTACCTTCTTCTCTGTTATTTGCTCACCAAAATTTTCTTCAATTCACCCTCTTCTTGAATGGCATTTCTCTAACTATGCAGTTCTATTCTCTAGTTATTACATTTTATTAGCCTTTTCAAGTTATTCTCCTACAGTCTTTTGGAATCTGTTATTAGTTGAATAGGCTCATTGTTGACCAAATTATCCTTGCTATCTTTTCTCTTTGTCATTAAATAATTTTGTTTTTCTTGATGTCTTAATGTTCACATGGGGCTTCCCACGTGGCTCAGTGGTAAAGAGTCTGCCTGCCAATGCAGGAGATGCAAGACGTGCTCAGTCCCTGAACCAGGAAGACCCTCTGGAGAAGGAAGCGGCAACCCACTCTAATATTCTCGCCTGCGAAATCCCACCGGTAGAGGATCCTGGTGGGTGGCATCCATGGGGTTGCAAAGAGTCAGATGCAACTGACCACACAGCACATAGGTTCACATGGGTAAATCTCACAGGCGTTATGCTAACTGATAAGTCAGACACAAGAGAACACATGCTGTATGGTTCTATGTAAATGAAAATCTAGAGAAAGTAAAACTATGAGGGATCATGTTCAGGCATTCATATTTTCAAGTTCCCTAGGTAATCCACAGATGCAGCTACTTCAGCTTCAGTTGTGCACAGAGAAATTAGTTGACCAATGGGGAAATATTTTAGTCAAGTACTTCACCATTCAAGCTAAAAATGGGAAGTGAATCAGCATTTATTAAGCATTTTCTAGGTTCCAAGCTCTTCATTTTGTAGTTTATATACATAATGACTTAACTCTTATAATATTTTCTAGGGTTAGTTATCATAAATATCCATATGTTAAATAGCTCAACAAACTCATATTCAATGGGTTAGTGAGTCAAGGAGCTAGAATTGGAAGTCTTTTCAAGCTCTAAAACCGTAATTTTCTTCTAATCTCACAGTAATTCCATATATAGATTTACATTCTTAGCCACTACACTATATCTAGTTATATTACACACTGATATGTAAGTGTGACAAGTGCTATGATAGAAGTATTAATACAAAATAGGTAATTAGCCAAGGCTATGGGGTTTAGAAAATCATAAGTGTTCCAGAAGGATAGAACATCAGGAACATTAGGTAGATAATAAAAGTCAGTGTTGATTAGGTCAAGTCAGTTGTGTGTGTGTGTGTGTGTTTATGTATATGCACATGCGTGCACTTGTGTGTTGGATAAAGGGAAATGTCCAGTTTTGAGTTAGCCAATTCCTACATTCAAGCGTCTCACTTCCTAAAGATTATCTGATTTTTCCCCCTTCTGGCAATGAACCATTTTGATTAATAATCAAATTTCAACTTTCCAGAATAATAGTTCTCTTAAGAATACAGATTGCTCAGACCTACCCTAAAGCTATTAAGATTCAGAACTTCTGTTGCAAGTCTCATAAATAAAATCCTATTTTCTTTTTATAGATCATACTGAGTACTTATGATTCAGTGGTCCAAGCTTTGAGAAATACTGTTGTAGGAAACTGCTAATGAACACATAAAGGTCCTTCCACTTAGTGGATATAACATGATTTAAAATTCCTACCATGAGTTTTAGCTTTTCATTAGAATATAGAAACTTAGAAATGTGTCTCTAAAAACTTTTTAAAAAATGCTAAATAATTAAAATCCATACTTTTCTTGAAAATGTCAGATGACTGAAATTAGAGAGCAACTAACCAACACAAAACCTCAGAGAAGATAGGCAGAGCCAAAGATGTATGAAACTTAGTTCCATGCTTACCAGCCAAGACGCCATATGCCATACAAGCCTGAAAAAGAACTGGTTAAAATTTTCAAGCGAATTCCTCACAACTAAGTGTAGACCTACTGAGAATATAGAATGGCTGAGGGCTGTCTGTGTACGACACAAATGAGAATTTAGACCCACTCAGGTTTTTCTCCCTAGAGCTCAGCCAGGTACTCTTGGAAAGCCTATTTTTGGACTAGAGGCCTGAGNTTTTTTTTTTTTTTGGTAATTTTTAAAATTTATTCTTAGTGGCCATTCTAGAGATTACAATTAGCATCTTAAAACAATTCACTTTGGAAACATACTCGAATTCAACAGTGGGTAATCGAGACTTGCTCCAATATACTTTGGTTCCCACCCCAACCCCTTTTGTGCTATGACTGTCATACAAATTACATCTTTATACATTCTAAGTCCATTAACGCAGTTTTTATAAATATTGCTTTACACAGTTGTCTTATAAAGCAGACTCCTGTTACAAACAAAAATACACTTATATCGTCTTTTATAAAACTTACATAGGTACTTCCACCCATGTTCTTTATTTCTTCGCATGGTTTCAAGTTAGTGGCTAACATACTTTCACTAAGGCCTGAGGACTCCTCCTTATAGGCAGGTCTGCTGGTGATGAATTCTTACTTCCTGCTTATCTGGAAATGTCTGAATTTCTTCTTTAATTTTGAAGGAAAATTTAGCTAGATATATAATTTTTGGTAGGAAGTCTTTTCTTCCAGCTCTTTAAAGACATCATCCCACTGTCTTCTGGCATCTATGCTTTCTGATGAGAAGTAAACTGTTCATTTTCATTAAGAGTCAGTAGTTTCTCTTAATAGATGGTTTTTAAAGTATGTAATCATGCACTCTAAGTTGCTTTAGTAGTGTTTGTGCAAACCTATGGACTATAGTCTTCCAGGCTTCTGTCCCTGGGGTTTTTCCAGGCAAGAACCTATGGGGTAGGTTGCCATGCCCTCCTCGAGGGGATCTTCCCAACCCAGAGATTGAACCTGCTTCTCTTATGTCTCCCATATTGGCAGGTGGGTTCTTTACCACTAACACCACCTGAGAAGCCCATTTTAAGGTATATAATACAGTATTATTGACTGTAGTCACTGTACAGTGCATTAGATCCCCAGAATCTTCTAACTACCAGTTTGTAATTTTGACCAACATCTCCTCAGTTCTCCCATCCTTAGTCCCTGATAACTACTGTTCTACTTTCTGTATCTATGAATCGAACTCTTTTAGATTCCCCTGTATAAGTAATATAATATTTGTCTTTCTCTATCTGACTTATCTCTCGCTTAATGTCCTGACAGTGCATCCATGTTGTCAAAAATTATAGGATTTTCTCCTTTATTTTGGCTGAATAATATTTCATTGTGTATATACACTACATCTTCTTTATCCATATTCAGTGGGCAAACAGTTGTGTTTTTTTTTTTTCATATCTCAACTCTTGTGAATATTGCTGCAAGAAACATGGGAAAGCAGCTATCTTTTTCAGTATCATGTTTTAATTTATTTTGGATATATATACCAATAAGATTAAAAGGAAAGAATAGTCAACGGTTTCATATGTTGATGAGAGTTGTATGATGAGGCAGGGGCATTTGCTTTGGTTTGGTGACCAGAGGTCATTTATCAACTTGACTAAGGCTGTTTCAGCTTTAGTAGGATGTTGGGTAGGATAAAGAGAATAGGGATGAGCTGAGAAAAATCAAATTATATGCTTTATTGTGCTGGTATAATCCTTTCCCCATGTATTTAGATAATTCCAGATGATCTACAATCCTCAAAGGGTGATATTATTCATTCGCTTGTTTTCCAGTTCTATAACCAGACATTTGTACACTTTCCCACTAGTAAGTTCTAAGATTTCAACTCTCACTTAGGAATTTCCACCTGTTTCACAGTGTTATAAGGTTCTGAACTAAGTATCTAGTATGGGAACTTTCTGCTCTTCTCTTTGACTTCATTGGGACTCAATTCCTTTTAGCAGTAATACCTCAATCTGCCAACACAATTGGATAGCTGCCATAAACTTAGGACTCTGTCCCTCTGAGTTGAAGTATCAAAATACAGCTAGATCTCTGTCTTCCTTCTCTTTCTTAACACTTGCTGGGTTCCAAAAACTGACTTAGGTAGTGCTCTGGCTGCAAATATTCTCACAGCTCTCCTCATTACTAGCCTTTATGCTTAGCAAAATATTTTCCTTCCAAATAATTACCTCTTCTTCCCCTCTTTCTTCTAGGCTTTTGTTAGTGTGTTTATTTTGTGCAATACAAAAGTGGGGAGACAGTATGCATTCAGGTAAAACTCAAAGGAATTTGAAAGAGAGAACAAGTGTATTCCTCAGAAGAATCTGGAAAAGTTGTTTAGAAAAAAATAGTTTGAGAGGAAAAGGGGGACCATTTATAAATTATGTTCATCACTTTAATTCCTAGTTGTGATGAAGAGTCATCATAGCAAATAGCTGAGGCTAGAATCTGCATGTAGAATTAAAATGCTTCAGTGGAAGATGTAGAAGCTGTACAAACAAAGGCTTGGATTCTAATCGTAGCTGTTCTATAGTTTGTTCAATGGCATTTCTAAACCAGGTAAGGGCAAAATCAAGGGCCAAGCTGATTCAGCTCTCTGTGAGAGGTCTCTTCCTGGCTTGTAGATATCTGCCTCCTTGCTGTCCACATATGGCCATTTCTCTTCTTGAAAGTGAAAGTCACTCAACCATTTCCAACTCTTATGACCCCATGGACTATGCAGTCCATGGAATTGTCCAGACCAGAATACCAGAGTGGGTAGCCATTCCTTTCTCCAGGGGATCTTCCCACCCTGGGAATCGAACCTAGCTCTCCCACATTGCAGACAGATTCTTTACCAGCTGAACCACCAGGGAAGCCCAGGAATACTGGAGTGGGTAGCCTATCCCTTCTCCAGCAGATATTTCCAACCCAGGGATTGAACCTGGGACTCTTGCATTGCAGGCAGATTCTTTACCATCTGAGCTACCAGGGAAGCTCTTCTTATGAGGCAAATAATCCCATCATGAGAGCCCCACCCTCATGACCTGCTCCAACCCTAATTACCTTCCAAAAACCCCATCTGAAAATACTATCACATTGGGGATTAGAGTTTCAACACATGAAGTGTCTATAAACTTTCAGTCCATAGCAGGTCCCCGAACTTGCTAAATATTATGTATGATCCTCAGTCTTAACCACTGCTGGCTACAGAATTTGAGAAGCCCAGTGAGAAGTGAAGTTCCTAGGGTTGTTGCTGCTGGGGTTGTTAGGAAATTAGAATAGGAAAAAGGAGTCCAGAATGGAGGCAGCTAAAAGACAAAAAAGGGAAAAGCCCGAAAAAATAGAAAGGAGGGTCCAAGGAGGACCTTCAGGTAAAACAAACAGCCCTCCTGGCTAGCCCAGTTTACATAGGGCCAGCCCAGGGGGAGGAGGAAAAGACATATAATAAGAGGAGCCAAAATTCAGGAGGAGGGACTCCTCTTCCCTCCTCTTCCCTCCTCTCCTCTCCTCTCCCCTCCTCTCCTCTCCTCTTCTCTTCTCTTTTGGGTCAACCTGCCCTCCCACCTCGAGGATGTGTTTTCCTTTGCTTTGTAAATAAAACTGAGCTGTAACACTGCTCCATCTGTCATTTCAAATTTTTGCTGCCATGAGACAAAAGAGAGGAAATTACACACTCCTTACAGAGTCCTTGTTGAAAATGGAGGAGGGCACTAAAGAGCTTTGTTTTTCTTTGATAGTGTTGACTGGGAAAAAAAAAAGAAAAGACATGTAACCTAAAAGTAGAGAGTTCTTTTATTTGGTGGGGATGTTTAGGACTCTGAGCCCAGGAGTCGGCATCCTTGTAACGCAGAAACCTGCTCCAAGAAGGCAGAAGGGGAAGTCAGGTTCTGTGCTACTTTGCGACAGAAGGAGCAGGCAGTCTGAACATCAAAGATCAGTGTTTAGCATTCTTTGTATGGGAAGATGCAAGCCTCTGGGCTCACTGAATTTATTCCTTTCATATGTACCTCAGCTATCTGCAGCCAATCCAGTTTCCCTGGTCACCTTTTGAAGTGGCTTTCTCTTGCATTCCCCAGCTCCTCCGCAGTCATCTTGGGGTGGTGGCGGCAGAATCTGCTGGATTACAGTTTGGGGATCCATCATTCACATTTGGAGGCCAGAAATTGCTGATGTGGTGACATTTCGTATTGATTGGTAATGGCAGGAGATATTTTCATTTCACAACCATTTCTCTCTTTCAAGCATTTATGGTGTTCTTTTTTATCTTCTGTTGTTCTTTTTTGGGGCTGTGAGGATAACTGTTGGGTAAGAGAAAACTTGCACAGGAACACAGGGCCCCTGTCTTATGAAGTAGAGTACTGGTTACCAGTGTGGATAACTTCAGAATTTGAAGCAGGCCAAGGGCAAGAGAGAGCAGCAGCTGTCTGTGGGCCAGGGTAGGGCAACAAGTGGCAAAATATTCTTGGAAGATAGGAGGAGTATAGCAGGTGTGAATGTATATGAGTCTGACACAATGGGCTTAGCAGGTATGAAGGTATATGTCTGATTTCAAATCCTTTCATCTGCTTCATATTCATTTTCACATAAGATTTCAATTCCAGAATATGGAGTCAAAGATTGCTGTCATTCAGGCACTCAGTCAGTACAGTGTCCAACTTTTTGGGATCCCATGGCCCATGATCTGCAGCACTCCAGGCCTCCCTGTCCTTCACTATGTCCTTTGCTCAAACTCATGTCTGTTGAGTTAGTGATGACATCCAACCATCTCATCCTCTGTAACCCCCTTTACCTCCTGCTCTCAATGTTTCCCAGCATCAGGGTCTTTTCCAGTGAGTCGACTCTTCGCATCCAGTGGCCAAATTATTGGAGCTTTAGCTTCAGCATCAGTCCTTCCAATGAATACTCAGGACTTCCTTTAGGATGGACTGGTTTGAACTCTACTGTCCAAAGGACTCTCAAGAGTCTTCTCCAGCACCAGAGTTCGAAAGCATCAATTTTTCGGCTCTCAGTCTTCTTTATGGTCCAAATCTCACATCGGTACATCACTACTGGAAAATCCACAGCTTTGAATAGATGAGCCTTTGTTGGCAAAGTGATGTCTCTGCTTTTTAATATGCTGTCTAGGTTTGTCATAGCTTTTCTTCCAAGGAGTTAGTTTCTTTTAATTTTATGGTGACAGTCACTGTCTACAGTGATTTTGGAGCCCTAGAAAATAAAAGTCTGTCACTGTTTCCAAATTCAAAGATAAAAGTGTTTTAAAAACTCAAGCACAGCAAATTATTAACCCCCACACATNTTAGTTTCTTTTAATTTTATGGTGACAGTCACTGTCTACAGTGATTTTGGAGCCCTAGAAAATAAAAGTCTGTCACTGTTTCCAAATTCAAAGATAAAAGTGTTTTAAAAACTCAAGCACAGCAAATTATTAACCCCCACACATTGGACCCTCTTTTAAAAACAAGATCTTGAGTACTGTGAGTATTGGTCAAATACCCACAAAATGTTTATTGGCATTACATAGCCTCTGCAAGTCCTATTATTGTGATATATTAGTTAGTTGCTATTTCTGAGAAAAAAAAAAAAGCAAAACGACTGTGTAAGTCAATAAATGCACTAATAAAGTTTTTATTTTTATATAATAATTAGACTTATTTGAAACATCTGAAACACATTATGAACATCTACTTAAAATCATTGATACATTCAAAAATTCATTAAAATTTTATTAATTCTGCTTATTGAATATACCTTAAAATTTGATTGCAGAGCTAAAGTCAGTAAGACCAAGAGTCTCAGGTGGTGCTAGTTGTAAAGAACCTGCCTGCCAAGGCAGGAGTTGCAAGAGATGCAGGTTCAATCCCTGGGTCGGGAAGATCCCCAGCAGAAGGAAATGGCAACCCACTCCAGTATTCTTGCCTGGAGAATTCCATGGACAGAGNATTTACGCTTCTTATTTCTATTTTCTACATGAAGAAACTGAGGTACAGAGATGTTAAAGTTCTTGTGTAGACCCACACAGTTAAGAAGTAATACTTCTTACTTTCTCTCAACTCTAGAGTAAACACTGTATTGGGTTGCCATTCCCTTCTCCGGAGATATTCCTGGTCCAGGGATCAAACCTGGGTCTCCTGAATTGCAGGCAGATTCTTTAACATCTGAGCTACCAGGGAAGCCCTTTAAGAGTAGATTACATGACTGAATTTAAATGTTGATGTAGAACTTGTTTTCCTATTTGTGGGATAGCTTTATGAATTTTTAGAAATTTATTTCCTTTGAATATCTGTTTTTCAGTACTGCATTGGATTATATACAGTTGATCTTTGAATTTTGTGAGTCTAATTGTACTTCTTTTTTTTTTTTTCAATTAAATGCTATAGTACTACATGATCCAAGGTTGGTTAAATCAGAGAATGTGAAACTGCAGAAATGGAAAGGTAATAATAAAGTTACATGTTATTTTCTATTGCAAGGAAAGTTGGTGCCACAACCCCCAAATTGTTCAAGGGTCGACTGAATAACATTTTATTCATGATTGCACAAACTTCAAATTTGAAATGTTTCAGGACAGTTTCCAACACAGTAATGTGTATTTAATGAATAACACATAACATGCATGAGACTATTAACAAGATTAGAGCTCAAATTATATCTAGCCTAGGATGTCTTTATGACCATTAATCATTTTAATATTGATTTCTTACTTTATGAAATATACTGTACTAAGTGACATCAAGGATATAAAAATAAATGACATATATTCTGTCAGCCCTAAAGAATTCATATTTTGTAAATATTTTATTGAACTTTCATATCCATAAACAAGGTACACATCATAAAAGCATGGCTCAATTTTTTACAAAGTGATTACATTTGTATAACCAGTGTATAAGTAAGTAAACAGACATTATCAACACCCTGGGAGTCCCACTCATGCTGACTACCAGTATTCCACAAAGTAACAATTATCCTNTGTTTTTGAAGCCAATGGTCTGCTTTGCTGGTTGCCTGAAGTCCTCTGCCAGCCTTCAGAAGTTGTTCTGTGGAATTTACTCAGCGTTGGATTGTTCTTTTGATGAAATTGTGTGGGAGAAAGTGGTCTCCCGTCTTATTCCTCCGCCATCTTCCCGCCCTCCTCTACAATGTGATTTTTAAATGTATGCACGTGATGATATTATATGTGTACACATTGTGAATGACTACCAAAGTCAAGTTAATTAGCACATTCCTCCATTTGTATTGCTGTTGCTCATTTGCTCAGTCATGTCCATCTCTTTGTGACCCCATGGACTGCAGCACCACAGGTTTCCCTGTCCTTCACTGTCTCCTGGAGTTTTCTCAAACTCATGTCCATTAAGTCTTTAATGCCATCCAACCACTTCATCCTCTGTTGCTCCTTCTCCTCCTGTCCTCAATATTTCCCAGCATCAGGGTCTTTTCCTATGATTCATCTCTTCACATCAGGTAGACAAAGCATTGAAGCTTCAGCTTCAACATCAGTTCTTCCAATGAATATTCAGGGATGATTCTTTTAGGACTGACTGGTTTTATCTTCTTGAAGTCCAAGGGACTCTCAGGAATCTTCACTAGCACCACAGTTTGAAACATCAATTCTTCGGTACCCAGCCTTTTTCTTTATGGTCCAACTCTCACATCTGTACATGATTGCTGGAAAAACCATAGCTTTGAGTATATGAACCTTTGTCAGCAAAGTGATGTCTCTGCTTTTTAATATGCTATCTAGATTAATCATAGCTTTTCTTCCAAGGAGCAAGCGTCTTTTAATTTCGTGGTTGCAGTCACCATCCTCAGTGATTTTGGAGCCCAAGAAAATAAAATTTCTTACTGTTTCCATTGTTTCCCCTTCTATTTGCCAAGAAATAATGGGACTGGGTTCTATGATCTTCATTTTTCTGAATGTTGAGTTTTAAGCCAACTTTAAGCCTCTTTCACCATCCAGAGTCTCTGCTTTTCCTCTTTCACTTTCTGCCATTAGAGTGGTGTTGATTTCAGCTTGAGCTTCATCCAGCTTGGCATTTCACATGATGTACTCTGCATATAAGTTAAATAAGCAGGATGACAATAAACAGCCTTGATGAACTCCTTCACCAATTTTAAACTAGTTCATTGTTCCATGTCTAGTTCTAACTGTTATTTCTTGACCTGCACACAGGTTTCTCTGGAGGCAGGTAAGGTGGTCTGGTATTCCCATCTCTTTAAGTATTTTCCATAGTTTGTTGTGATCCACATAATCAAAGACTTTAGTGTAGTCAGTGAAGCAGAAATAGATGTTTTTCTGGAATCCTTTCGCTTTTTCTGTGGCCCAGTGGATGTTGGCAAATTGATCTCTGATTCCTCTGCCTTTTCTAAATCTAGCTTCAACATCTACAAGTTCTCAGTTTGGGTACTGTTGAAGCCCGGCTTAGAGAATTTTGAGCATTACTTTGCTAGCATGTGAAATGTGATAAACTGTATAAGAAATATTTTAATGAGATGGCTATGTATTTAATTTTGAACATACAGAATTTCTAGTATTAATAGGAGTGAATTTTTCATTTACTTGACTGCTTTCCTTTACTTATACTTCCTGTGTCTAATTACTCTACTAACCCAATTAGTCAACTACTCATTAAAACCAATAAGAAAAAAGTTGTTTGTACTTTGAATGTAAATGAATTGGAGAACTAAATTGGGTTAGAAAGAGGTGGGTAAGGCCCAGAGAGAGATCTATAGTAAGACATATTGAAAAAGGCTGAAGAAATTTTTCACACTCTCCATGGCGTTCTCAAGGCAAGAAGTGGTTTGCCATTGCCTCAACATTCAAAAAACTAAAATTATGGCATCCGATCCCATTACTGCATGGCAAATAGATAGGTAAACTCCAGAAACAGTGACAGACTTTATTTTGGGGGGCTCTAAAATCACTGCAGATGGTGACTGCAGTTATGAAATTAAGACACTTGCTCCTTGGAAGAAAAACTATGACCAACCTAGACAGCATATTAAAAAGCAAAGACATTACTTTGCCAACAAAGATCCATCTAGTAAAAGCTATTGTTTTTCCAATAGTCATGTATGGATGTGAGAGTTGGATCATAAAAAAGACTGAGCACTGAAGAATTGATTCTTTAACCCACCAGGCTCCTCTGTCCATGGGATTCTCCAGGCAAGAATACTGGAGTGGGTTGCCATTTCCTTCTCCAGGGAATCATCCCAACTCAGGGATCAAACCCAGGTCTCCCACATTGCAGGCAGACACTTTAACCTCTGAGCCACCAGGGAAGTCTGTATAGGGAAATCAAACCAGTCAATCCTAAAAGAAATCAGTCCTGAATATTCATTGGAAGGACTGATGTTGAAGCTGAAATTCCAATACTTTGGCTAACTAATGTGAAGAACTGACTCATTGAAAGAGACCTCGATGCTGGGAAAGATTGAAGGCAAGAGAGAAGGAGATAACAGAGGATGATATGGTTGGATGGCATCATCTACTCAAAGGATGTGAGTTTGAGCAAGCCCCAGGAGTTGGTGATGGACAGGGAAGCCTGGTGTGCTGCAGTCCATGCGGTCGCAAAGAGTCGGACAAGACTCAGTGACTGAACTGAACCTACTGACAGAAATTTGGAGGATAGAGGAAAAGGATAAAGATGAGCATCAGAAGAAGGAAGAGGAGAAAGAAAAAAGAAAGAGAATAAAGAGTGAGTTAGACTGAGGTAAAGCAAAATCTTTTTTTTTTCAAATTCTGACACTGGGGACAATGAAATTGTTCATAGCTCCCACAATTAATTCAAAACACCTCTTAAAATTTCACCCTTGTATCTAGAAAAAAAATTGCTTTTCCAATCAGGAATTTTAGTTTCATAAAAAGAACAAGGAAGTGAAAATGATGTATAAAGGTTTTTTTTTCAAACTTCTCAACCCAGAGTTTATGTCCCAATCATCATGATGCTGAAAGACTTCAGAAATATAAGTGACTCTGTGTTTAAATCAAGTACCTGATCTCAGAAAGATGAGTGATCAAACCTACTTACCATATGATTATTAGGGCAACTAGTTTAAAGAGAAATTGCAAGCTCAGTTGACCCAAGGATTAGCAGTATTGTTGCTTAGTCACTTCAGTCATGTCCAACTCTTTGTGACCTATGGACTGTAGCCCACAGGGCTCCTCTGTCCATGGGATTCTCCAGGCAAAATTACTGGAATGGGTCTCTATACCCTCCTTCAGGGGATCTTTCCAACCCAGGAATTGAACCTATTATCTCTGATGTCTCCTGAATTGTAGGCAGTTTCTTTATGAACTTAGCCACCTGGGAATCCCAATAGCACACCAAGACTCCCTAAACCTTGTTCTTTCATTAGCTCATGGTATCAGAATATGGAGAAGCAAGCCTACAGATCTGTCTCCTGACTACCTTCATAAGGCATGTAAACTGGTCTATTATCAACTGCACATGCCTCCTGAATGCATGGTTTCTCCAGCTCTGCCAAACCCCTTAAACTGCTGCAGTAAAAAACATATGCAGTAAGCAAGGGCACCAGTATAAAGACAAAAACTAATTGAATAGTGTCGGCAGCATGTCACATACTCCCATCAAGTACAGGATATGAAGTGAAGAACAGCACCAGGAGAAATCATGTCCTACAGCAGGGCTTGTAGGCACTGCGAGTGGGTTGTGCAGGAGTGTCCTATACACTAGCAGGAAGCCAAGAGATGTACTCCATACCATGTTTCTACCAAGAAATGGGAAGAATGGGGTCTGACAGGAAAATATTCTATCCCTAAATAAAAGCAGAGCATAGTTCATGGACTATGAATGCACATTTATGGCATAAAAGAATTTCAGTTCTCTGTTTTCACAAAACAAAAATCTCAAGTCTTCATGATTGAGTTTCACATTAACTGGCAGTATTATTATTGAGCTTCAAATCCCAGCTAATAATCATAACCTTGTAAAGAGAAGTTAGTGTTTGGGAAATGGCATGCTCTTGCAGAATGTCAAAGCTTTTGGGAAATATATAGTTGTGAGTGTACTAGCTTTCATCTTTGATTCCTTAACCCTTTGTTTTTAGAGTCTTTGTATTCAGGACTGGGTTAAGAATTTTAGAAGATCCAAATACTAAAGTGATTGGGATGACAACCCCATATGTAATTTAAAAGAAAATTTATTTTTTCAAAAGGTCATAAAACTCACTTGAATACTGAAATTAAAATGACTTTTTCTAAGAAAAAGAGAGAAAAAGGAAGAGGAGAGTAAGAGGAATACGTGGTACCCATAGAGAAAATAGAAAAGTTTCTTGTGTTACTTGACCTGGTCACAAAAGACATGAGGTATATCTTAGAAATCGTGAACATATCTCTTGTCCACTTTCCAAACAATCATATAGAATGTTCACTCACTCACACTATTTAGAATTCAAAGGTTATTTTCTCACTCCATAAATAAGTAAGATCCACATTTAAAAGACATCCTTTCCAATAAGTAATCATGGCTGCACCTATTTGCCATTTTCAAGACCTCTCTTCATTTCTCAGATGTATACATGTTAACATTTAATCTTTTGGACTAAAACTGGAGGTATTCATTTGCTATTTATTTCAAGATGAATATTCTGAGCACTCTTTCATGAATCTGCTTGGTCCTAACTCCATAGATGACAGGGTTAAGCATTGGTGGAATAACCACGTAGAGATTGGCCAGAAGAATATGGATGTAGCAGGGAACATTTCAGCCAAATCAATGTGTTATACAAGAAAAGAAGGCTGAGGTATAAAAGGTTAGACTTATGCATACATGGGAACCACAGATGCTGAGAGACTTGAGTTTGACCTCACAGGAGGGGAGATGGAAAACAGCATGAAGAATTTGAACATAGGAGAAAGCAATGGCCATTATGTCAAATCCCAGGAGAGCAATGGTCCCCAGACGATAAATGATGTTGACCCTGATCCTTGCACAGGCCAGATGAGCAAGACCCATGTGCTCACAGTACATGTGGGGGATGACTTGGTGTCCACAAAAGGGCAGTTGGAAGAAGAGGAATACAAAAGGAAATACACAGAGGACTGATCTCCCTATCACCCCCAAACCAATAAGAGATACTATCTTGTTAGTAAGGATTGTGCTGTACTGAAAAAGTGAACAAGTGAACAAGTGAAGTTGCTCAGTCGTGTCCGACTCTTTGCAACCCCACAAGTCTCTTCCATCCATGGAATTTTCCAGGCAAGAGTACTGGAGTGGGTTGCCATTTTCTTCTCCAGGGGATCTTCCCAACCCAAGGATTGAACTCAGGTCTCCCTCATTACAGGTAGATGCTTTACTGACTGAGCCACCAGGGAAGCCCAGTCAGAAGTGCTATAATGAAGAAGGTTACAAATAGCTACATAACAGTCATAAGTCATGGCAAGAAGGACTACTGACTCCATGCCAGTAAAGATGTGAATGAAAAACATTTGAGTGAGGCAGACATCAAAAATTATCTCCCTGCAGCTGAATTATCTGCCCAGCATCTTAGGGATGTTGGCTGTGGACAGCTCCAAGTCAATGGTAGCCAGCATAGGCAGGAAGCAGAACATAGGCTGGTGAATGTTGTGCTCAGTCTGGATGACAAACAAGATGGTGAAGTTGCCTATGAGTGCAATCAGATACACAGCACAGAAAGGAAAGCCAATCCAGACGTGAATGTTTTTCAGTCCTGGGATTCCCAGTAACAGGAAGGAGGAGAGGTGAACTGGGTGTCATTGGAAAGAGGCATCTTGCTTGTGATTTCATATAATGCATTCATTGCAAATGTGTGCTGATCCATGTTGGGAGGTTCCAGTCTGTTACCATGATGTTTACCAGTACTGGAAAGAAGCAATTATCTGCTTATCCCAATATCAAAAAAACCTCATCAGTAACCTTTTTTGTTGTTGTTGTTTTACCAGATTGATTGAAATCTTCTGCCTTAAGAAAACGTATACTTGGAATTTAAAGAAAACTGAATTAATTTTATTATTCTAAATCTTTGTTTCATAGAAACAAGAGAGGGAGGGAAGGAAGATGGGACAGAAAAGTCAGATATTGAATAATCTTAAGAATAATTTTACTAGAATTTCTTCTTTGTGACACATCATTGATTATGCCCCATAGCTTTAAAATGTGTGCTTTCTGCCAAGAGCATGGAGAACTAAGAAAGGAGGCTGGAAAACTAAAAATGCAATCATTATTGGGCAGAAAAAGTTACAGAACTGGCAACCAAACATTGTTTCTTAACAAATAACTCCTTGTTTAATCTCAAATATCTTCTTTATAACTGAATAGATATTTGTGCAGAAGTTATATGATGTTGTAAACAATG
The DNA here is from genome assembly GCA_006410875.1 of Neotragus pygmaeus. Lineage (NCBI taxonomy): Eukaryota > Metazoa > Chordata > Mammalia > Artiodactyla > Bovidae > Neotragus > Neotragus pygmaeus. Next base: position 87,669 of record SJYV01046795.1, on the reverse strand, counting down.
AGATCTTCCAATTTTCTCTCTCAATATTAGTGTATATATATAAATAGAAGCAATTTATGTGTTTAAAACTATCCTGTACCCACACAACAATTCTGTGTTTCACTTTCAGTATCAGTTCAGTTCAGTTCAGTCGCTCAGTCATGTCCAACTCTTTGAGACCCCATGAATCGCAGCACCCCAGGTCTCCCTGTCCATCACCAACTCCTGGAGTTCACTCAGACTCACATACATTGAGTCACTGTTGCCATCCAGCCATCTCATTCTCTGTCGTCCCCTTCTCCTCCTGCCCCCAATCCCTCCCAGCATCAGAATCTTTTCCAATGAGTCAACTCTTTGCATGAGGTGGCCAAAGTACTAGAGTTTCAGCTTTAGCATCATTCCTTCCAAAGAAATTCCAGGGCTGATCTCCTTCAAATTACATAAGGTATTCAACATGTTGTTACAAAAAACATTTTGTCCTAGATGACTTTGTCCAACTGTAGGCTAATGTAACTGTGTGCTGAGTAGGTTTAAGGTAGGCGAGGCCCAACTATGATGTTTGCTAGGTTAGATGTATTAAATGTATTTTTGACTTATGATGGGTTTATCGAGAGGTATGGCTAGCTGAAGATTTGTATATATACATATATATATAAATACATAACTGTATAACTGTATATATAAATATATATACACATTATATAATTACATAACTCCCTTTTTCTATGTAGATAGATATGTATGTATACACAGCTACCTATATTTGACCCTTGAACAATGCATACATTAGGGGTACTGACTCCCATGCAGTCAAAATTCCACATATAACTTTGTAGTCAACCATATGTATCTTTGGTTCTGCACCTGTGAATTCAATTAACCATAAGTAGTGTAGTACTATAGCACATATGTATTGAAAACTACCCAGAAATAAGTAACCATGTTGAAATCCATGTTTATCAAGGGTCAACTATATGCACTCACAGACAAACACATATATGCTGTGGTATTTACTTACTTTTGCAAATCGTAAAATAAATACAAGTAGCTTTTACACAAATTATTGTTAAGGAATACTTTTTCTTGTGTTTAGTCAACCAACCAAATAAAGTCTTAGAGCCACTCCTGGAAACATCGAATCTGGATTCTCATTTTAAAATTCAGTCTCTTGAAATGTCATTTTCCTTCTACTCAGATGGAATAATCTTAGAATTCATTCTAAATTCTAAGGCATATGTTCCCCAGGTTTCTATCTGTACAAAGTGACAAAATCTTGCAATTCTTTTGGTTAGTATATTTTATTCCTTAAAACGTCTGCTGCCATTTGAGTCCAGTTATAGGTCTAGAATTATGTTAGACACCAGACATACATGACTACTGAAAATCTGAAATCTGGCAAATGCAACAGAAGAACTTAATATTAATATTTATTCATTTTAATTTAAAGTCTGAAGCAGTATAAAAAGTTTCAGTTCAACGTGATATTTTGCTTTGTTTTTCTAAGGCTGCATTTAATTTTAGTCATTGAAAATTTAGTAAATGAAGCAACGTGTTTTAAGTGTAAAGTACTGAATTAAGAAGATTTGCTTGGAATATTTAAAGGATGTAAAGTATTTAATTGATGTTTTATCTTGAATTTATATTAAATAATGTTTCCATATTATGTTTTATTAAATAGTCTGCCAAATTAATTTCACTTTGCTTTAGCTTTTGTAAAGTGATGATTAGAAAACTTGAAGTACATAGGTGACCCACAGTTTATTTGTATTAGAGAGCATCATTCTAGAAACAATAAGGAATGATGGGAATAGCTTACGGTATAGATAAGCAATATACTTTAATTCAGCTATGTCAGGGGAGAGTATTGCATTTTCTTTGGACAAGGGGAGAAAATAAACCTCAAACAAGAGAAGAAGAGCTGCTTCAAATCGTAAGAGAGGTTTGGCAGAACTCAGGATTTGCTTCACTGGGTTATACTCATATAATGTCATTTTAATTCTTAGAACTCTACTTCTTCCCAATAAATGGACTAGTGAGAGATGTGTATTTCTTTAGGATAGTAAAAAATGATTTCCATTTTCTTACCAGGACCTTGGGCTGGATAGTTAAAACCCTGAGCTCATTATTTCCTTTATTCAGGTTCTCCAGCTTATTTTTTTTTTTTTAAGCCAAATCTATACTGTCTTTATTCTTATCAAAATCTTCTTTGGCAGAAATACTTGGACATTGAGAGCCTTGCATTTTTTAAGCATTTGGCTAAGGACTTCTCTGGTGGCTCAAACAGTAAAGTGTCTTGCTTACAATGTGGGATACCTGGGTTCGATTCCTGAGTTGGAAAGATCCTCTGGAGAAGGAAATGGCAATCCACTCCAGTACTCTTGCCTGAAAAATCCCATAGACAGAGGAGCATGGTAGGCTACAGTCCACAGGGTCGCAAAGAGGCAGACATGACTGAGCGACTTCACTTTACTTCACTTCTAAGGAAGTCTAGAGGAATAATATACACAACAATTTTTCACTGCAGTGTCCTCATTACCAACAGGGATCTTAATGACTTTAACTGAATAAGGGACTAATCCTAAATTTGCATTATTAAGAAATTTTTACCCAGGAAATACTCTTGATATATGTATACATACACACACACACACACACAAACACACACATACATGCATGCATATATACTTATGTCAGTTAGGATTCAGAACTACTATGAGTATAAGAAGTAAATAATTTATCACAGGAATTGATATAAGTGTAGAAGGCTCTAGAAAAGTTTTGAAAACAAATTTGCTAAACATATTAGGTATACATAAATGAGTTGATTTCTGCAGAAAGCTAGGTAATTCAGCTTCTGGGATGGAATCATAAAGGATGAAGAGATAGAAATTTATGGAAGATGGTTTATAACCTGTGGCTACTGCACCTGTATACTTGCAGTACCTAGTGGTGAACTTGAAATAACTTTGTCAGCAGGGTTGGTAGAATGGAGAGCTGGACTTGGAGCTGGGGGAAGTGAGGAGAAATTAAAACCCTCTAGTATCACTGTTTACCTGTCATTGCCCATAAAGTATAGAACTGCTGCTGCTGCTAAGTCACTTCAGTCGTGTCCGACTCTGTGCGACCCCATAGACGGCAGCCCACCAGGCTCCCCCATCCCTGGGATTCTCCAGGCAAGAACACTACAGAACCAAAAATTACTACCATTTCACATATGTGCCCACAGCTTCTGCATTTCTTATGTAATCAACTCTAAAGTGAAAAGTAGTAGGGGAGAGGATTCTGGGAAATAGAATGTTAGCTTAGCTAAGTGGCCACAGTGTAAAATTACCATGGAACATCTTATCATCTGTGCTTATTTAAGTATGGAGAATATTTAATTATTAGTTGATATTGTAAAAAATGAATATATTGTGTAAGTTAACCCAAGAATAAGTTAACTCAAAATTCCATGAGGATATTGTTAACTATGGCAAAGTGACAACACTTTTTGTAAAAATTATAATAAAGAACAAAAAGAGGGCAAGATAATTATAGAAGGATAATCAGCTCTGAAAGTTATTCAAATATATTACAAATCTGTAGTGATTAAAACATTGTGATACTGAGTAAAGAACAGGCAGACAAGCCTACTCTATTAATGAAAATCATATTCTTGTATAAATTGAAATTCAATATTAAGAAAGATTAAGTACAATTCAATTGTACAGTTTTAATAAATCAATTGTGTTATAAAACAAGTCAGGAATAGAAAAAGAGACTGTTTAATTTTCTTGCCTGCATTTTACACCAAAACAAATTGCAGTTAGACTAGAAGAAAATGTAAAAATTCATACATACACATAAACATACATGGACAAATCCAAATAATAAAATAGATGTTGGGATGATGGTATATAATAAAGCTATGCAGAGTCCTAAATTTGAAAGTGATTGAAAGTCGTGCTGTAGGTAATATAATTGGTAATGATTACATTTGGAGAAGGCAGTGGCAACCCACTCCAGTACTCTTGCCTGGAAAATCCCATGGATGGAGGAGCCTGGTGGGCTGCAGTCCATGGGGTCAATAAGAGTTGGACACGACTGAGCAACTACCCTTGCTCTTTTCACTTTCATACATCAGAGAAGGAAATGGAAACCCACTCCAATATTCTTGCCTGGAGAATCTCAGGGGTGGGGGAGCCTGGTGGGCTTCCATCTATGGGGTCACACAGAGTCAGACAGGACTGAAGCAACTTAGCAGCAGCAGCAATGACTACATTTAATGTAAAAATAAAGTAGTACATGGGAAGGGTTTATAGGAAAGTGTTAATACCAAGTGCACTCAACTCATGCAATGACACTTTTATGAAGTTAGGCAGAACAATTGGTGAGGTTGAGAAGAAAATTACAATAAATAAGAAATACAATCCAAGAAAGCAATACTTTTTGTCTATAGCCTATTCTCTAACAATTCCAAATATAGAAACTTTAGAAAATTTTCAAATATGCAAAAAATTAATTCATAAAGATGTCACATTGATTCTAAATTAAAAACAGCTAAAGTACTATTCATGTCATCAAAAGATGAGGAAAAATAAAATGCAAATGAAGTTTTAAAGGAAATAACTAAGTTTTAAAGGAAATAACTGTGTCTTATTTGTATTAGCATAGATATATCTAAGTTTAATATTAACTGAAAAAACTGTGAGGTCATACACAGTGCTACTATTTACATGAATTAAAAAATCACAATTTCATTCCCCAGAAATTATTGAATTTAAAGTGATAAATTTGGACTCTCAGAAAGACAAAAAAGCCTCTGGTAGTCACGCTGTCTCTGAATCGGTTATTTCAACTTAAATACCTCATATGTTTGATTAAAATTAACATTTAAGATAAATAATATCAATAATATATTTAAAACCGTTTTATGGAAATACAATTTCTTGTTATATGTTTCCTTATCTTTCTTTCATTAAGCTGAGAGGGAAAATTGGGGGGAAAACAGTATTAAGAAACATTATGTTAGGAGAGGTCATTGTACATATTATCCACATTCAGAGTGAAGTCATGCAAACAAAGAGTTCTTAATTCCACAATAGGAATCAGTACTTGAACTTGAAATATTTTACAGATTATTCAAAGTATAGAATCATTAATGAGCCAAAATCAAATCCCCAGCGTGGAATTTGATAGCACTAAATTTAGACACACCATCTTTCTGGAAAGATCACACACAGGTTTTCTTTCTGGATCAAAATGCTTTTTAATGAACATAGTACTACTCCTTATATTTTAATAAAGGAATATCTGTTTGGTCCACATACCATAAATATTGGGGTCGAGTGATGGTGGGATAACCAAATAGAGGTTGGCAACAAGAATGTGAATATAGCAGGGTATGTTTTGCCTGGAAGGAGAAAACTGAGGGAAGATAGAAAACACAGAGGACAGTAACATGGGAGCCACATGTGCTTAGGGCTTTTAGCCATGCGTCTTGGGATGGCAGATGGAAAACAGCACGGAGAATGTAAATATAGGAGATGCCAACAAGGACTAGGTGCAGGAGAAAAAGAGAGACCACAAAGAGCCCACGATTACCATTGACATAAATGTTTCCACAGGATAGCTTTGCAATTCCCATGTGCTCACAGTAGGAATGAAGTATTATTATATGAGCCTGGCAAAAGGGTAGGCAGTAGATGAGATAGATCACGGGACGTGTAAGCAGAACTGGACAAATTAAAGTGTACAAACTCATGCCCAGCAACACGCAGGATGTCAAGATGGTCATGTAGTGGAGTGGAGCACAGATTACCACACAATGGTCAAATGCCATGGCCACCAGGACCTCAGCCTTCATGCCAGTGAAAGCGTGGATCAAAACATCTGGGCCACACAGTCTCCAAAATTAATCTCATGAAGAAGATAATCTCAGAAGATACCCAGCATACAGGGTACTGAAGTTTGTTGAAAAGGCCAAATCTACTGTTGAAAAGTTGGCCAGAAACTAGAACGTGGACTCCCAGAGAGTCTGGTCCATACTGATGACCAGCAGAACTGTGACACTGCCCAGTAAAGCCACAAGGTAAACAGAGCAGAAAGGCAGGAAGATCCAGCCATGCACCTCTTCCAGACCTGGGATTCTGATGAGGAAAATGTGAGTGGGTGAAAAATGCTCCTGTTGTGACAAAACATCCTTCTAGATCAGAGTAGGAAAAGTTGTCACTACTAGAAGGAGGAAGAAAAAAAGAAATTTCAGTAAGAATTGGTTATTAAAAAATGATTAACTTAGCACTTCAATATAATATGAAATGAAAAATTTTGCTTTGGAAGGATTTATTATTGTTTTTTTTTTTCAAATTCTAAATCAAGCCATAGTATTTTAAATGGTCCAGTGTAAAGAACGTAATACTTATACAGATTTCAGTTCAGTTCAGTTCATCACTCAGTCGTCCGACTCTTTGCGACCCCATGAACTGCAGCACACCAGGCGTCCCTGTTCATCACCATCTCTCGGAGTTCACTCAGACTCATGTCCATCGAGTCCGTGNGGGACGTGTAAGCAGAACTGGACAAATTAAAGTGTACAAACTCATGCCCAGCAACACGCAGGATGTCAAGATGGTCATGTAGTGGAGTGGAGCACAGATTACCACACAATGGTCAAATGCCATGGCCACCAGGACCTCAGCCTTCATGCCAGTGAAAGCGTGGATCAAAACATCTGGGCCACACAGTCTCCAAAATTAATCTCATGAAGAAGATAATCTCAGAAGATACCCAGCATACAGGGTACTGAAGTTTGTTGAAAAGGCCAAATCTATTGTTGAAAAGTTGGCCAGAAACTAGAACGTGGACTCCCAGAGAGTCTGGTCCATACTGATGACCAGCAGAACTGTGACACTGCCCAGTAAAGCCACAAGGTAAACAGAGCAGAAAGGCAGGAAGATCCAGCCATGCACCTCTTCCAGACCTGGGATTCTGATGAGGAAAATGTGAGTGGGTGAAAAATGCTCCTGTTGTGACAAAACATCCTTCTAGATCAGAGTAGGAAAAGTTGTCACTACTAGAAGGAGGAAGAAAAAAAGAAATTTCAGTAAGAATTGGTTATTAAAAAATGATTAACTTAGCACTTCAATATAATATGAAATGAAAAATTTTGCTTTGGAAGGATTTATTATTGTTTTTTTTTTTTCAAATTCTAAATCAAGCCATAGTATTTTAAATGGTCCAGTGTAAAGAACGTAATACTTATACAGATTTCAGTTCAGTTCAGTTCATCACTCAGTCGTCCGACTCTTTGCGACCCCATGAACTGCAGCACACCAGGCGTCCCTGTTCATCACCATCTCTCGGAGTTCACTCAGACTCATGTCCATCGAGTCCGTGATGCCATCCAGCCATCTCATCCTCGGTCGTCCCCTTCTCCTCCTGCCCCCAATCCCTCCCAGCATCAGAGTCTTTTCCAATGAATCAACTCTTCGCATGAGGTGGCCAAAGTACTGGAGTTTCAGCTTCAGTTAGTCCTTTTTTTTTTTAAACATGTTAGGTTTATCATCCCTGGAAGAAGAAATGGCAACCTACTCCAGTATACTTGCCAGGAAATTTTACACGGCCAGAGAAGCCTGGCAGACTATAGTCACCAAGAATCAGACATGACTGAGCAGGCATGAAGGTTTATTATTAAGCCCATGGCAAACCTGTAAAACATAGAACATAGCATGAAGTATGGAATAATTTAGCAGTCCTCATACCTCTTATGAAGTCCCTATCAAAAGGGACACATGAAAAATCAAGGATACACATATGAGAATGTAGATACATCCCAAAATGAAATAGGCAAGTGAGAAAGTAAAATCACAGGCATGAATGCACACAATACTTCCATAATTAGAAAATGCAGAAATTCTCTAATAATTCATTCATCATTTATTGACATGGAGAAAATTCCAAAATTAAACTTAGTATCCTGTCTAAAAGACAGAAACAAAATATCAGAGATACATATTATCACAAGAAAAAAGCACAAGCATTCAGAGTTGCCTGCCCAAGAGCAGACACCAGTGGGCACATACCTCTATACTTGAAGGAGCCCAGAGCCCAAAAAGAAAGATAATAATAAAAGGATAATAATACAATTCAGTAGATTTCCATTGATGTCTCTATTTTCCCAAAGTTATTCCATTTCATAATGGCTCATTTTAGATTGTTGTGTTTGAGGTTGTCTCTAGTGGTATGTGACAACTTCTTTATTCACTCTTCACTCTACATCAGTTCCTCTGAGAAAACCTGATAATTTGATCACTGTTTCAGAACTAGCGACTAAGTTCACTCCTTCTGCCTGATTAAGACAAGAGAAATGTGGGTAGAAGACAAATTAGAAGGCTTCAGGTCATTATGGATCTGGGGAAGGCATATTAAAACTTTCTGGAATAACAAGGTATTATAGGAATGATAATTGTTTTCTGTAATTATCTAACAGAAATAGAGAAGAGTACTGTTGGAATGCCTTCAAAATGATGGAGAACCTATCAGGAAAAGCCCCATAAACTTAAATAATGAAACAAAAGAACTTTCTCTGGGACTTCAACTTGAGGCAGAGTGGTTCAAGATTAGGATAAAGTAGCACAGACTTCTGTTTTCACCCATAGTATAACTCCATATTTCCATGGCAAGTATATCATGTTGAGAAAATAAAATAAGCATGTAAACATTATGAATTTAGAGAGGGAGACAGTGTATTGTGACAGAGAGAGAGACAGAGACAGAGGGAGAAAGAAGGAAAAACTGCATGTTGCAATGCTCCTGTATGTGTTTTTATTCAACAATGAAATTCCCAGGTAATTGCCATTGGCTACTGTCAGGGTGTAGGTCAAGAGCAAGCCCTCTAGACATTGTGAGGCCTACTTTGGGTTCATCTCTGGAAATAAACTCTCAGTAACGAGCCACTGCTTACCTCAGACTTTCATTGGGCTTCATATGTGTGTTTGATTCAATCCCTATAACCTCTTGCAGAAGCAGAAATTCTACTCTATCAACAAGATATGTTACTATTCTTGTAAGCAGATTTTTAAAGTCTCAGATCTAATATTATTAAAGATACCCAATCTCCATTTAGAATTTACAAGATCCTCATCCCCACCCCCGCTCCATCAAGCATATCATATCAAGATTGTAGTTCTCAGCCACCTTGGATCATACTTCCTGCATTTGACTTCAGTACACACCCACAGGAAGAGAAAATTCATCTGTGATGCTTCATTCTTCCACAGAAATAGAGACACACAATAGATATCAAGGAATAAAACTCTATGCCCATTTTTTATATAGTACAAAGAGAGAAGTTTTATGTTAAGGTTATAGCTGCTTATACCTTTGAGGAAGATGAGATAATTCAGCTTACTCTTATAATCAAGCCCTGGTATTAAATTCTCTGAGGTTATTGACAAAACCATCAGACTATGATTTAAAAAATGAGAAGTCTGAGAAAATGTAAAATGGATAAGAATTTATATCAAGTAAATTATAAATATGGGGCAAAAACATGATATTACTATTTGAATGTGGCATAGAGATCAATGTTCATGTCCCTCATTTTGCAATCAAATTCTATGGATTTCTGTTTTCTAGATAAAATAGTACTTTATCTATATTCTAAATTCAATCATAATAACCCAGCATGCTGCTGCTGCTGCTAAGTCGCTTCAGTCATGTCCGACTCTGTGCGACCCCATAGACGAAAGCCCATCAGGTTCCCCCATCCCTAGGATTGTCCAGGCAAGAACACTGGAGTGGGTTGCCGTTTCCTTCACCAATGCGTGAAAGTGAAGTCGCTCAGTCATGTCCAACTCTTTGCGACCCCATGGACTGCAGCCTTCCAGGCTCCTCCGTCCATGGGATTTTCCAGGCAAGAGTCCTGGAGTCGGGTGCCATCGCCTTCTCTGAATAACTCAGCATAGAAGACCTCATTTTTAGCCCTATCTCTCCCTGTCCTTCTTCACTGACCAGGTGTTTTGTGTTCATTGAATGCTTAGCTTCAGGGATTCCAATCTGTGGGTATTTGCTTCCACTATCTTCTGTCCATGACTTCTTCCTTTTCACAATGATCCATATGTATATCACAAAGGCCATAGAGAAGTGGTAAAAAGTCAGTCCTGGAACTGACCTGACTCACTTCAAATACTGGACTTTCCATGTACCAGCTATATCACCATGAGTGATTTATTAGTTATATCTTAGTTTTCTCAACTGTATAATTAGGGATGATAATAATACCAATTGCCTAGAGGTATTTTGAAGAGCAAATTAAGTAGTAGATATCAGATACCAGGCATTTAGTATAATACCTGGCTTGTTTTTTTTTATTAATTTATTTATTTTTGGCTGCACCGGATCTTCCTTGCTGCCCTGGCTTTCTCTAGTTGCATCAAGCAGAGGCTGCTTTCTAACTGAAGCACATGAGCTCAGTACTTGTGGGGTCTGGGCTTTGTTGCCCTGCAGCATGTAGAATCCTCCTGCACCAGCTATTGAATCCAAGTCCCCTGCGTTGGAAGGCAGATTTCCAACCAAATAATCACATGGGAAGTCTGATACCTGGCGTATTTTAAGTGATTAATTAAAATAAGAGCTAGCTCACAACATCACCTTCATAAACTTGGACCTATATAAACTATACTGAGAAATCGCTCATGCAACAGAATCTGTAACATTTGATCTGACAGTTTGCATTTATTTTAAACATTTTTTCATTAGTTTTAAATTGAATGTACACATAGTTATTATTCTCACTGGAATAAATTTGAGTGCAAAAAGTATATCTCATTATATTTAAGCAGACATTTTTGATAATATTTAAGAAAAAACATCAGGCTTAAGATATAAAGCAGATGTGAAATGGTACCTCATTGTGGTTTTGATTTGCATTTCTCTGATGATGAGTGATGTTGAGCATCTTTTCATGTGTTTGTTAGCCATCCGTATGTCTTCTTTGGAGAAATGTCTATTGAGTTCTTTGGCCCATTTTTTGATCGGGTCGTTTATTTTTCTGGAGTTGAGCTGTATAAGTTGCTTGTATATTTTTGAGATTAGTTGTTTGTCAGTTGCTTCATTTGCTATTGTTTTCTCCCATTCAGAAGGCTGTCTTTTCACCTTACTTATAGTTTCCTTTGTTGTGCAGAAGCTTTTAATTTTAATTAGATCCCATTTGTTTA
>SJYV01046795.1:0-75479 GCA_006410875.1 Neotragus pygmaeus | reverse complement strand
GTACTCCTTTTCCTATTTGGAACCAGTCTGTTGTTCCATGTCCAGTTCTAACTGTTGCTTCCTGACCTGCATACAGGTTTCTCAAGAGGCAGGTTAGGTGATCTGGTATTCCCATCTCTTTTAGAATTTTCCACAATTTATTGTGTATATATCTCCATAAATATATGTTCTAAAATAGTTTAATATGTGCATATTCAAACATAGCATTTTCTTTGAGATCATGGGCATGTAACTGATAATTTCAATCAGAATTACTTTTTGAACATAAAGCTGAGAAATATTAGGGAAGTTCATACCCCTTTTTCTGCTAGTTGGGAATGAAGAGCACCTATTTTGAGGAATTGCTGGTCAGGTGTTTAGAATCATGACAAGAGCAACCTTAGACACAAGTGAGTCACAGAATGTCAGCTCTGAAATACTTAAAAAACCATATTGCCTAGTTATCAAAAAATATCAGAACAACTTTTTCTTGGTAACAAGGAACTCAGACCAATATTTTTATTGTACTTTGTTTAAAGGTGAGAGAAAATCTCCCTTAATATTTAAGTAAATTAAGTAAGATTAGTGGGGCTTTTGTTTGATTTTTTTTTTACTTATAATTCAAAATTATGTAAAGACACATACTTAAGTATTTTTTTCAGTACCAATAAGTTTTTATTCATATTATACACACTTCAATGCCATTCTCCAAAATCATCCCACCTTCTCCCTCCGCATAGAGCCCAAAAGACTGTTCTATACATCTGTGTCTCTTTTGCTGTCTCAAATACAGGGTTATCATTACCATTTTCNTTTTCAGTACCAATAAGTTTTTATTCATATTATACACACTTCAATGCCATTCTCCAAAATCATCCCACCTTCTCCCTCCGCATAGAGCCCAAAAGACTGTTCTATACATCTGTGTCTCTTTTGCTGTCTCAAATACAGGGTTATCATTACCATTTTCCTAAATTCCATATATATGCATTAGTATACTGTATTGGTGTTTTTCTTTCTGGCTTCCTTCACTCTGTATAATAGGCTCCGAAGGAAATGGCAACCCACTCCAGTACTGTTGCCTAAGATATACCATGGATGGAGGAGCCTGGTGTCCTTGGGGTCACAAAGAGTCGGACATGACTGAGCAACTTCACTTTTTTTCTTTCCAGTTTCATCCACCTCATTAGAACTGATTCAAATGTATTCTTTTTCATGGCTGAGTAATGCTCCATTATGTATACGTACCACAGCTTTCTTATCCATTCATCTGCTGACGGACATCTAGGTTGCTTCCATGTCCTGGNAAAATGAAGATCATGGCATCTGGTCCCATCACTTCATGGGAAATAGAAGGGCAGACTGCAGAAACAGTGTCAGACTTTATTTTGGGGGGCTCCAAAATCACTGCAGATGGTGACTGCAGCCATGATATTAAAAGATGCTTACTCTTTGGAAGGAAAGTTATGACCAACCCAGATAGCATATTCAAAGGCAGAGCCTTTACTTTGCCAACAAAGGTCCGTCTAGTCAAATCTATGATTTTTCCAATGGTCATGTATGGATGTGAGAGTTGGACTGTGAAGAAGGCTGAGTGCTGAATAATTGATGCTTTTGGACTGTAGTGTTAGAGAAGACTCTTGAGAGTCCCTTGGTCTGCAAGGAGATCCAACCAGTCCATTTTAGAGGAGATCAGTCCTGGGTGTTCTTTGGAAGGAATGATGCTAAAACTGAAACTCCAGTACTTTGGCCACCTCATGCGAATAATTGACTCATTGGATAAAACTCTGATGCTGGGAGCAATTGGCAGCATTAGGAGAAGGGGACGACCGAGGATGAGATGGCTGGATGGCATCACTGACTCAATGGATGTGAGTTTGAGTGAACTCCAGTGGTTGGTGATGGACAGGAAGGCCTGGTGTGCTGCAATTCATGGGGTTGCAGAGTTGGACATGACTGAGCGACTGAACTGAACTGAACTGAACTGAATTGAAGTAAGATTAGTTTTTTTTTTTTTATTCATACCTAATATACCTTAAAGATACACTACATTTTCACGTTTTTTTTCCCATGAGACCTTCTTATCAAAGACCTTTTTTCCCACTGTCCCAGCTAGGTTTGCTTTTACTTAATGTGTTATTAAGTAAGTGAAAGTGAAAGCCACTCAGTCATGTCCAACTCCTTGAGACCCCATGGACTTAGTCCATGGAATTCTCCAGGCCAGAATACTAGAGAGGGTAGCCTTTCCTTTCTCCAGGGGATCTTCCCAACCCAGGGATCGAACCCAAGTTTCCCACATTGCAGGCCAATTCTTTATCGGCTGAGCCTCAAGGGAAGTCCTAGAATTCTGGAGTGGGTAGCCTATCCCTTCTCCAGTGTATCTTCCTGATTCACGAATCGAACCAGGATCTCCCGTATCACAAGTGGATTCTTTACCAACTGGACAATGAAGGAAGCGTAAGAGGAATCTTCAAAGTGCATTTTATTTTGTTCATCTTTTTAGTCTTTGAAATAGCCCTATATGATATAGATAGTATGCTCATTTGCTTATACAGATGGAAAACTTGAACTATGGAATATTTTAGAAATAATATATGTAAAATTTGAACCCAAATGTCTGATTCCAAAATCTGTGCTATTATTCTGTATGTTATAGTGGTGGTGTTCAGTCACTAGCTCCTGTCCAATTCTTAGTGACCCCATGGACTATAGCCCACCAGGCTCCTCTGTCCATGGGATTTCCCAGGCAATAATAGTGGAATTTTCTCCTCCAGGGGATCTTTCTGACCCAGGGATCAAATTTTCCTATCTTGCTTGGTAGGTAGATTCTTTACCACTGAGCCACCAGGGAAGTCCCTTGATACATTATAATTCCTACATTTTCAGTTGAGATACTGAGCCTATTTCATGTTTCAACAAGCCTGTTAAAGTTTCCAGAATCATACTGTACAGTCTTCACTTACACATGAGCTTTAACTTTATACACACTTAAAAATATATGTATTGTGGTAGGCACTCATTGTTCTGAATGCCTTCCAAGGTACCTACCGCCTAACTTCCATTTCAGTGGGTGGGTCTCTCTAACCATAAAAATTGGTTTCTAATTTTCAGAAATAGCTGGGAGGTTGAGGAGTTGGTATCCTCAGAATCAACTAATCTTCATGGTTTTGCTTGAAGCTGCAATCTGACTCAAGATGTGTGATAGTATGTTTTTTTCATGTTCTCATTTATTTGGTGCAGCAGACAATCAGAGGCTTATTGTGATACTGTGTGAATTCAAGCCACTTTGTTCCATACTGCCACCACTTCTTCCTATTTGAAACAGGAACAACAGAACCTATGGCAAAGTGTTATGGAAAAATGAATGGAGATTACTTCTATAGAGAGAGTTAAAAATCTCCCATTTGAAGAAATTGATGAATATCCATGTTAAGTGCAGTATTATTTTATCAACCAGCCAAGCCTTCTGATTCTCACTCTGGCTTTACTCCTGAGATCAAATGCTAGACTGGAGACAGCATTACCAGGAGGTCAGAAAAGGAGTTCCAAGGAGTTAGATGCACTTTATTGCTGCTGCTAAGTCACTTCAGTCGTGTCTGACTCTGTGCGACCCCATAGATGGCAGCCCACCAGGCTCCCCCGTCCCTGGGATTCTCCAGGCAAGAACACTGGAGTGGGCTGCCATTTCCTTCTCCAATGCATGAAAGTGAAAAGTGAAAGGGAAGTCACTCAGTCGTGTCTGACCCTTAGTAGGGACTGCAGCCTACAAGGCTCTTCCATCCATGGGATTTTCCAGGCAAGAGTACTGGAGTGGGGTGCCACGTTGTTAAGTCACTGGAACTGCAATTCCTAAAAGTTGCACAACAAAAAAAAGCAAATAAGCCTGAATTTTTTTTTTTGTTCAGAGTATTTAAGTAGTAAAGCTAGAATTTAGTGTCATTAGAAAGCAAACACTTCAGTACTTCAGAAGTTAATGTTAGGAAACAAAGTTAAATTAGGGAAGCATGAAAGTTAGAAAAAAGGAATATTTGAAAATGTGAAACTTAAAAAAGTGATCGAAAACAAAGGTCAGGAAAGCAGAATTATGTTCTAATTATTAATAATCCTGCTGACCAATAATTCTATATTAAATTATAAACCCTAGATAAATGATCTAAAGACTGTTCATAGAAATAAAGACTGTTCATAGAAATAAAAGAATATGCAGCATATATCTAGTTGGAAATTAATATGAATACCTATTAATCAAGGGATAAGGTAAATAAAATCAATGTTATAAAACAAAATTTTAATTTAAATGAATTAATAACTAAAATAGTGTGATTGGTTGAAGAGCTAAAAATTTATGCACTGCGATGTCAGAAAAACACATGATAAATTTGGCCTCTGGAAAAATAGCAGAGAAGCTGTATTGAAACAGTGTTAAAGATAATTTCAACTTTAATTCTGTATACACATTTATTAAGCTTTATCTCTGAGATGAGTGCAGTGTTAAAAGTCATTAATGTGTGAGTTGTAGAAACAAAGATATTTATTATATTTTTACTTTAATTTTATTTGTTGCTGCTGCTACTGCTAAGTCGCTTCAGTGGTGTCCAACCCTGTGCGACCACATAGACAGCAGCCCACCAGGCTCCCTCATCCCTGGGATTCTCCAAGCAAGAATACTGGAGTGGGTTGCCATTTCCTTCTCCAATGCATGAAAGTGAAAAGTGAAAGTGAAGTTGCTCAGTCGTGTCTGACTCTTAGTGACCCCATGGACTGTAGCCCACCAGGCTCCTCCATTTGTTAAGAGACTGAAAAAGAAAATGATTCTTGTGTGTGTGTGTGTTTGAAATGTCTTTCCTTTTTTAAATTTTATTATTGTTATTATTTTTTATTTTACAATATTGTATTGGTTTTGCCATATATCAACATGAATCCACCACTTTGAAAATAGTAATGTAACAAGTTTGATGATCCAAAAGCTTATTATTTTGTCTTTGAAAATCTTATTGAATCAATCAAAAGTCCTTGGTCACATAAAAAATTGACTATTCTTAGATGTATCTGATAATTTGTACATTAAAATCAGTGAAGGCATTAGGGATAGATCATGGGTTTAGAAAGAGAGGTATTGGATTTGAGGATGAAATATCTCAGGGTCAAGTGTAGATTGAGAGAACAAGGCAATAAAGTGATAGGAAGAAGTCCAGCATGCATCGCATAGACAGCAATACTATATAATAAACCTCAAGACCACATTTACATTATGAGCTTGAGTGCAAAGAAAAAATCACCTAAATGGCACTGATGACATTAATGATAAATTATATTTAAATTTTATGTTTGTTTTGGCTTCTCATTACACTGAGTGTTACATGTTTGGCAGACCTTTCCACTTCAGGGTACAGAGCTGGTAATAATTTTTATTGAAACTATGAGCCTGGCTTTTTTAAAGGGTACAGCAGAATGCAAGCTCCATAAGAACAGATGTTCCTGTTAGTTGGGGTCATTGATTTATCCTCAGTGATAAGAATCATTGAAGACATACAATAAACACAAATGAGTACAAATTGAGTAAAACATGAATGAATGAATGAGTGAATGAGTGGACACAGGAAATAGGGTCAGTTCTAGCACCCCATTTCTCTAATTATAGGGCAATAAACACACAATATAGTAAATCATCTCCAGAAAAGAAGTGATTTTATGTTATCAAGGACAATGTATGATAACATACAAATAGGGATCACACAACTCTCTTTCAGGACAGCCCATTAACCTTTGAACTAAAGTTCCAGTGAGTTTCCACAAGTTCTAAAATTCATTAGTCAGCAGTCTGGAACAAACCAACTTGTGTTGCAATCTGGCAGCAATAGGTCAGAACCAGGAGATACTTGTTAAGACAAGAACACACAAATTTTCCTAGAAAGATCAAAATCCTTAGTAAAACAATATGGTAAGTGTTTTATTTTTTAATAACATATGGAACATTTGCTCCCGTATTTGTTTGGTCCTCACACCATAAATGATGGGGTTGAGTGATGGTGGGATAACCAAATAGAGGTTGGCAACAAGAATGTGAATATAGTGGGGTATGTTGTGTCCAAATCGGTGGCTGAGGAAAGAGAAGAGTGAGGGGATATAGAAAACACAGAGGACAGCAATATGGGAGCCACATGTGTTTAGGGCTTTTAGCCGTGCATCTCGGGATGGCAGATGGAAAACAGCCCGGAGTATATAAACATAAGAGATGCCAATAGGGACTAGGTCCAGGAGAAAAACAGAGACCACGAAGAGCCCATAAATACCATTGACACGGATGTTTCCACAGGACAGTTTTGCAATTCCCATGTGTTCACAGTAGGAATGAGGTATTATTACATGAGCCTGGCAAAAGGGTAGGCGGTAGATGAGATAGATCATGGGAAGTGTAAGCAAGACTGTAAAAATTACAATGTATAAAGTGATGCTCATGAGTACCGGGGGTGTCAGGATGGCTGTATAATGGAGTGGAGCACAGATCGCCACATAACGGTCAAAGGCCATTGCTACCAGGACCCCAGCCTCTATGCCAGTGAAAGTATGGATCAGGAACATCTGGGCCACACAAGCTCCAAAGTTGATCTCATGAGCGTTAAACCAGAAGATACCCAGCATACGGGGTACTGAGGTTGTTGAAAGGGCCAAATCGATTGTTGAAAGAATGGCCAGGAAATAGAACATGGGCTCCCTGAGGGTCTGGTCCATCTTGATGACCAGCAGAATTGTGACATTGCCCAGTAAAGCCACTATATAAATAAAGCAGAAAGGCAGGGAAATCCAGCCATGGACCTCTTCCAGACCTGGGATTCCAGTGAGGAAAAATGTGATTGGGTGAAAAGTGCTCCCATTGTGATATGTCATCCTGTTACTTCTCGAAGAAAGTGAATCTGGTTCTCTTGCTCCTGTCAACAGAAAAAGTGAAAGAGAGGGGGAGAGAGAGAGATCAGAGGGAGAATGATCCATTTCATCAATTCCTAGCTCAGTGTGTCAGCACAGAGTTTATGTCATGTTTACTAGGTAAGTAGGCCTGTTACTGAATCACATGTATGGAGTGGTTCCCCCTAGCATTTAATATACCAGGTCAGAGTCATATTCAGTTTTTATTCTGCCTGATGATTGATCTCTAATTCCAAGTGTGAAGGTTTACAGCAAGCTCATTGCAGAGTGCCAATAATTGGACTGTGCCATTGACTTTGAAAGAGAATTGGATGTGATTCTATTTGGGGAAATATACTCTGGTAAGTGACTCTAGAAAAATCAAGACTACACATGAGAACAAGTTAATGCATTACAGATGCATTCAAAAATGCCTTCAAGGGGTCCATAAGGAACATAAATTATAAATATAGGTGTATAGGAGTTTGTACAATTCAAGCCTGAATTCTTCTGATTCCCCATTATTCACATAGAGACGTACATGCAAAAATTCTGACCCAAGCCCAGTAGCCTCTCACAGACATCAGATCATAAGAGACACAGCTACATGTTCTCAAATTACCCTTGAGATGCCTGGCCAGGAGCAGGACAGCCATTGTTCATGAGTTACAGACTGCACAGAGTATCAGTTGGAGAAGGGGAGTGTTTTCTAGTGGCATTTACACTCTTCTCTATCCATAGCATATCAGGTACTCTCAGAACAGCTGTTAATTTTACTTGAGTTAATTTTACCATTACTGTCGAGCCAACACTTGCTTGGTTACTCCTCCTACCAGTTCAATACACTGGAAGTAGGTAGAAAAATCTGAAAGCCTAAGATCATTTTGGTACTAGAGGAGGTATTTTTGGTAGCTCTCTGGGATATCAGTGTCTCAATAGAGAAGAATCTATCTCTGCAGTGAATTAAAGGTGTGGAGAAAGATACTTGAGAAATGCTTTCAAAATACAGCAGAATGTTGAACATCTTGTCATGTGTTTGTTGGCCATCTGTATGTCTGCCTTAGAGAAATGTCTGTTTAGGACTTCTGCCCAATTTTTATTTGGGTTTGTTGTTTTGATATTGAGCTATAAGAATTGTTTATATATTTTTGAGATTAATCCTATGTCAGTTGCTTCATTTACAAGTATTTTTCTCCCACTCTTCAGGCTGTCTTTTTGCTTTGCTTATGGTTTCCTTTGCTGTGCAAAAGTTTTCCAGTTTAATTAGGGACCATTTGTTTATTTTTGTTTTTAATTGTCATAGCTCTAGGAGATAGGTCAAAAAAGATCTTGCTGGGATTTATCACAGAGTTTCTGATTGTTTTCCTCTAAGAGTTTTTTAGTCCCCAGCCTTACATTTAAGTATTAAATCCATTTTGACTATTTTTATATATGGTGTTTAGTTCAGTTCAGTCACTCAGTCGTGTCCGACTCTTTGCGACCCCATGAATTGCAGCACGCCAGGCNCCTTCTCCGAGCCTCAGTTTATCCTCTTGGAGTTGGGGGGCCCGTCTCCCGCTCCTCGAGGGTGGCCCGGAAGAGACTTCGCAGGTCCCCACCCTCGCTAGCGGCGGATCTCCGATCTTGAATGTGTTTCTGTATCTCTTGTTCAAAATGCAGAGCCCCCTGCCCCGCCCCAGACCTTGGACTCCTTGTTGGGGGACCCTCCTCTTCTGCGGGCCGCCCCCGGAGGGAACCTCTTCTGGGATAAACGCACGTCCAGGTTGCTCCCCGGTGTCTGGTCCGGAATTGGCCTTGCCTCCTGGGCTGGAGTCCCCCAGAAGGCGGAGCCGCCCCTCCTAGCGGGTAAGGGGTGGGGCAGCCGACGTTCTAGGTCAAATTAAGGAAGCAGCTCAGGAGTCCTGGAATAGGGAAGCAGACTTCAACTAGACACCCGAAAGCCAGGGGGAAAAGGTTTTCCAGAAGTAATGTTGTAACGGTGGGCACCATTTTCTTCCCTCCCGCCACCGCACAACCTGTGACCTAGATTTAGGAGGAATGGGGACAGTTAGTGACCACCAGACCGCTGGCTTCCGGGGAGAGAGACCCAAACCTGCACTTACCCAATGGAAGGTGGAGCAAGTCCCCTTTTCCTTGCCTGAGAGTGAGGCTCCCCGATGGAGAGCAGCTGTCGGACAGGTCCCACGACCAGGTGCCACCTGGCCGGCCCTCACAGTGTCGCCGGGGAAGCCAGCAGAGCCGAGAGGAAGGTGCAGGGACATTAAGGAATTCGCTGGCAGGCACCAAGAGCCCCGGGCGCTTTCCTTCTGCGGAGAGCCTGAGTTCCTGCCTCTGTTGCACTTTTTCAGAATGGGTGTGACCTCGCTAGGTTATTTTGGTTCATTTCTGTAACTCGCCCACCTTCCCTTCTTTGGCTACCCCTAGGTTTTGCATCATGTTAGACACTGGCCAGTCCTGCTGGTCACAACAGTAGTGAACTCTTGGTCTGATCTTTAGTTTCTCTTTGAAAGAATAGCTGGTCAGCCTGCATTTCAGACCTCAGGGCATGGAAAGGCAAATATGTGGAAGGAGTTTGGGCCCTCAAATTTCTTTTTCTGCGCTGGTTGACCTCCTGATACCCCCCTCCGGTAGTGGGTGTTATTGAGCAGTGTGTTCTGAGATTCTGAGGAGGGGCCGAGGGTCTTTGCCCTGGAGAAATGCGAGTTCCAGTTAGGGCGTCTGCTTTTTAGGGTGCAAGCCTGTCATCAGGGGCAGTGCCCTGAATCGTGCTTTATTCACTCGGAATTGGTAGAAACTGATGGCTCGATCCTCAGGCTTGGAGCCCATTATTTGGCGTCTTGACGGTGGTGGTGCCTGGGTTCCACACAGATGCTGTCCAGGCCTGTGGGCGATTCCCACAGGATGTGGCTCAGGATTTGAGGGTCCCTCATCAGAAGAGCCGTGATCTGGTCGGTCATGACTGGCTCCAGATGTTGGGGAGCACAGCAGGCAGCTATGGGGTTACTCTTAGCTCCCAAACCACCCCCCATTCCAAGGAAGACTGGCAGCAGTGTAGTTTTCCCTCAGAGTTTACTGTTTATAATAGATTGTAGCTTAAAACTCCTGTTGTGGCACCATAGAAGTGAGGCTTGGCAGTGACTTTAAAAAAAGCCAGATGGAATGGCGTCATGATTTAGCATGTGACATTTGTGAGACCCAAGTCCAGGTTCTTGGTCCTATTTGAGTGAGGGGAGAGTTCCCTAGTGTAAAGTGGAAGAGACGGCTACCCCCCCCCCCAATCTTGTTGAGTGCCTATAACGCAGGCTTCTTGAGCTCCCCAAAGAAGAATCTAGGAAGTCCGGACCCCTGGCAGAGTAACTGTGAAACTTTTGCTTCTGCTTGTGGTAGTAAGCGTATGCATGCCTGTGAGTGGGGTTACCATGGAAAACATGCTTTTTGCAGTGAGTCAAAGAAGTTTGAAAAAATAATGGGCTGATTCCCATCTTTCTGGGGTGCCTGAGTTTCAGTGTATATGAATACAGCACCAGGTCATGTGGGCAGGTGAGGAAAGTCACTTTGGGAATGTCCTTGCTTCTGAAACTTGTGTATAACTAGGAAAAAAACAAATGATTTTCAACGTTGAATTCTTACGAGTACTTTTCATATTTGAGGGAAAACCTTTTCTTTCAGCCTTTTTTAATTATATGCATAACTTTTTGTAGTAAGCTCAGGGTTTATGAAAGTGAAAAGGTAAAATACTTCTCCCCAGGAATCAGTTTGAGAGTTTTTTTCTGTAAATAGAACTTGAGGGAGATTCTGTCTGTTAAGGTTTTGTGCTGGTCTTCCCTGTTATGGTGGCAGCCCTTCCTGAGTGCTGTCCACAGCCCTGAAGTGCTCCTGAGGACCAACCTTCTGAGTGGGTGNTATCCACTTGACTTCACATTCCAGGATGTCTGGCTCTAGGTGAGTGATCACACCATCGTGATTATCTAGGTCATGAAGATCTTTTCTTGTATAGTTCTTTTGTGTATTCTTGCCACTTCTTCTTAATATCTTCTGCTTCTGTTAGATCCCTACCATTTCTGTCCTTTATTGAATCCATCATTGCATGAAATGTTCCCTTGGTATCTCTAATTTTCTTGAAGAGATCTCTGGTCTTTCCCATTTTATTGTTTTCCTTTATTTCTTTGAACTGATCACTGAAGAAAGTTTTCTTATTTCTCCTTGGTATTCTTTGGAACTCTGCATTCAAATGGGTATATTTTCCTTTTTTCCTTTGCTTTTTGCTTCCCTTCTTTTCTCAACTATTTGCAAGGCCTCCTTAGACAGGCACTTTGCTTTTTTTGCATTTATTTTTCTTGGGAATGATCTTGCTCCCTGTCTCCTGTACAATGTCATGAACCTCTGTCCATAGTTCATCAGGCACTCTGTCTATCTGATCTAGTTCCTTAAATCTGTTTCTTACTTCCACTCTATAATCATAATGGATTTGATCGAGGTCATACCTGAATGGTCTCGTGGTTTTCCCTACTTTTTTCAATGTAAGTCTAAATTTGGCAATAAGGAGTTCATGATCTGAGTCACAGTCAGCTCCCAATCTCCCAACTCATGTCCATCAAGTCAGTGATGCCATCTAAACACCTCATCCTCTGTCCTTCCCTTCTCCTCTTGCCTTCAATCTTTCTCAGCATCAGGGTTATTTCCAGTGAGTCAGTTCTTTGCATCTGGTGGCTCAAGTATTGGAGCTTCAGCTTCAGTGTCAGTCCTTCCAATGAATATTCAGGACTGATTTCCTTTAGGATATATGAATTTTAAAATATGCTTGACATTTTACACAAAGACGTCAACTGCAATTTTAATATGGTTTTAATGAATCTGTAAATAAATTTGAGACATATTGCCACCTGTATATAGTCTTATTTTAAAAAAATAAAAATTTTAGTTCACAATGCATAAAAATTAACTTATAAGTGAGTCAAATGTATTAATGAAAGAGATAAAGCTGTAAAATGCTTAGACTAAAACATAGAGTAAAATTTTAATGATCTCAGATTTGGCAGAGGAGTCTGAGTGAACTCCAGGAGTTGGTGATGGACAGGGAGGCCTGACATGTTGTGATTCATGGGGTCGCAAAGCGCTGAACACGACTGGGAGACTGAACTGAACTGAACTGAACTATTAGTACACCAGAAGCATGAGCTACAAAAGGAAAAAAAAAAAAAAAAACTTCATCAAAATTAACTAATTTTATGCTTCAAAGGATATCACCAAGAAAAAGAAATTATAAACCCAAAATTGGGAGGAAATATCTATAATCATGTATATGATAAGAGCCTTATGTTTAAAATTTGCAAAATAATAGAAAGGCAAAAAAAAAAAACCAGTTAAAAATAACCAAGAGATCCGAATAAACATTTCTTAAGGAGAATACACGAATACCCAATATGAATATGAACAAATGCTTGTCATTAGTGAAATGATAATCAGAGCCACAGTGAAATATCATTACATATTCATTAAAACAGTTAGAATAAAAAATGAAACAAGTGTTGAGAAGGTGGAGAAACTAGAATCCTCGTACACTACTGTGAGAATGTAAAATTTGAAGCTACTTTGGAAAAGTCTGGCAAAATTATTTAAGCAGTTAAGCTTAGTGTTCCTGTATAACCCAAGAATTCCACTCTAAAATAAATATCTAAAAGAAATGAAAATGTGTCCACACAAAAATATATACAAGAATATATATATTAGCATTATAATCAGTTCAGTTCAGTTCAGTTGCTCAGTCATGTCTGACTCCCTGTGACCCCATGGACAGCAGCATGCAAGGCGTCCCTGTTTATCACCAATCCCCGGAGCCCCATTCAAACTCTTGTCCATGGAGTCAGTGATGCCATCCAACAAACCCATCCTCTGTCGTCCCCTTCTCCTCTTGCCCTCAGTCCTCCCCAGTATCAGGGTCCTTTCCAATGAGTCAGTTCTTTGCATTATAATAGAATGTGGAATTAAATGGTTATCAGCAATCTGAATGATAACCAAAATGTATGATATACATTGTACTGATTTTGAGGATTTGGGGATCAGGAAAAGGCTTAACCATAAAATGGCAGTAACATAGCTTTAGATTTCTTGGGCAGCACTGGGACAGTTTGTATAGTAAGGCAAGTCCCACACAGTGG
Organism: Neotragus pygmaeus; assembly: GCA_006410875.1. NCBI lineage: Eukaryota > Metazoa > Chordata > Mammalia > Artiodactyla > Bovidae > Neotragus > Neotragus pygmaeus. The sequence goes on along the minus strand of SJYV01046795.1, from coordinate 62,439 downwards.
GACTTCCCAGGGGTAGTGGTCAGTGCCACCATCCAAGGGGAAAAGGACAAGGAAACTCCTGGGACAAATGGGGAATTAGGCAGGATGTATGTTTCTTGAGACTTCCCTGGTGGGTCAGATGGTAAAGAATCTGCCTGCCAATACAGGAGACTTGGATTTGATCCCTGGGTCAGGAAGACCCCCTGGAGAAGGGAATGGCAACCCACTCCAGTGTTCCTGCCTGAAGAACTCCATGGACAGAGACTGGAGGGCTACAGTCCATGGGGTCACAAAGGGTCAGACACAACTGAGCGACTAAGCTCCACTACTATGTTTCTTGATAATATCTTTCACTCTCATGGAAGGTAGTCACTGGGTCAGAGAGCCCTCAAGGGCAACAGTGATTTGGAATTTTTTATAGCTTCTGGATTTGTCTTATCTATAGCTAATAGAGTTGGGTCAGCTTTGTGAGTATACCAATCAGGCAGTCTCTGTGTGGTTATAATTATGTTTATGTGGGATATATTGAAAGGGACTGCATGTAAAGAATTTCAATTTGGTGCCAGTGAGCTTGAGATTAAAGTCCTACTTGCTATAAAGAAGTAAACAACATACAGGTCAATAAACAGGTTCTATCTTTAATCCATTTCCATAATACCATAAAATGAAAAATCATTCAGCAATAAAAAGGACTGAAGTACTGAATCATTATACATAAGTATGCTAAATAAAATAAGTTAGCCACAAAATACACTATGTATTATTACATTCATCAGTTCAGTTCAGTCGCTCAGTTGTGTCTGACTCTTTGCAAACCCATGGACTGCAGCACGCCAGGCCTCCCTGTCCATCACCAACTCCCGGAGTTTACTCAAACTAATGTCCATCGAGTCAGTGATGCCATCCAACCATCTCATCCTCTATTGTCCCCTTCTCCTCCTGCCTTCAATCTTTCCCAGCACCTGGGTCTTTTCAAATAAGTCAGCTGTTCTCATCAGGTGGCCAAAATATTGGAGTTTCAGCTTCAACATCAGTCCTTCGAATGACATTCAGGACTGATTTCCTTTAGGATAGACTGGTTGGATTTCCTTGCAGTCCATGGGACTCTCAAGTCTTCAACACCACAATTCAAAAATATCAACTCTTCAGCACTCAGCTTTCTTTCAAGTCTCACATCCATACATGACTACTGGAAAAAACATAGCCTTCTCTAGATGGACTTTTGTTGGCAAATTATATTCATAGGAAAGTCCAAAATAGGGACATCTGTTAGACCAGAAATTAGATTGGTGGTTCCTTGGGACATATTCTTTTTCAGATTAATTTTCATTGTAGGTTATTTTAAAATATTAAAAATGTTCCTGTGCTATGCAGTGGGGCTTCCCACGTATCACTAGTGGTAAAGGCCCTGCCTGCCAATGCAGAAGATATGAGACATGGGTTCAATCCCTGAGTTGGGAAGATCCCTTGGAGGAGGGCATGGTATTCCACTCCAGTATTCTTGCCTGGAGAATCCTGTGGATAGAGGAGCCTGGCAGGTTACAGTCCATTGAGTCACATAGGGTTGAACATGACTGAAGCAACAGTTCCTTTTTGGTTATCTGTTTTATATATAGTAGCATTTATCTGTTAATCCCAGATTCCTAATTTATCCCTCTACCTTGCTTTCCCCTTTGGAAACCCTAAGTTTGTTTTCTATATCTATGAGTCTATCTCTGTTTTGTAAATAAGTTCCTTTGTATCATTTTTTTTTCCAGATTCCATATACAAGTGATAATCATATGATGCTTGTCTCTTTCTTTCTGATTTACTTCACTTAGTATGATAATCACAGCCTCTAGGTGCATCCATGTTGCTACACATGGCATGATTTCATTCTTTTTGTGGCTTAGTATATATTCCGTTATATGTATATGTATACATATATATATATACATATATATCTCACACATCTTCTTTATCCATTCTTCTGTCTATGGACATTTAAGTTGTTTCCCTGTCATGGCTATTGTAAATAGTGCTGCTATGAACATTGAGGTGCATGAATCTTCTTGAATTACAGTTTTCATTTTTTCCAGATATATGCCCAGGATTGAGATTGCTGGATCATCTGGTAACTCTATTTTTAGTTTTTTAAAGAACTTCCATACTAAAGACATACATTTTTTTAAGTAAAGAAGTGAAGAAAGATATGCAATGCTATCGCTAATCCAAAGAAAATGGGATAAGCTATACTAATTTCAGATAATAAGAACAAATATCAGGGATAAATATCAGGGATATTATATTTTGATAAAATAATTTCAAAGATAATAAATCTTAATATCTATGCACCAGACAACAAACCTCTAAATTCTTAGGTAAAACTGATAGAATGACAAGGAGAAGTAGAGAAATCCACTATGATATTTAACATATTTTTTTCAATAACTAATAGGTCAAAAACAAGCAGAAAACGGATGAAAATCTGGGTCTCAGAAGTATCTGTATCACTCAGTGAAGAAAGGCCTTCCTGGTTCCTACACACAGAACCTATGGTTTCTGAATTATTTGAGAGCTAACCAAATCAGTTCAATTATTTTGGCCCAAGTTTTATTTTTTGTATGTTTATGAACGTGTACTGATATTCATTCAGTTATAATTTTCTTTTAATAAAAGTCTTTCCTGATGGAAATTTTTTTCTCTCTTGAACAAAGACTTTAAAATATTTTATATTAATATATTCATAGTAATTTATTAACATAAATAATAATATAATAAATTAATTAATATAAAATATTTAATATTTTATTAATATAGAATATATATTATATTAAATATTTTATATCAATTTTGTGGGAAATATTGTTGATGTCGACTGTAGAGTCTATATTATACTTGAAGTGAAAGTCACTCAGTCGTGTCTGATTCTTTGCGACCCCATGGACTTAGTCCATGGAATTCTCCAGGCCAGAGTACTAGAATGGGTAGCCTTTCCCTTCTCCAGAGGATCTTCCCAACCCAGAGATCGAACCCAGGTCTCCCGCATTGCAGGCAGATTCTTTACCAGCTGAGCCACAAGGGAAGTCCAAGAATACTAGAGTGGATAGCCTATCCCTTCTCCAACAGATCTTCCTGACCCAGGAATCGAACGGGGGTCTCCTGCATCGCAGGCAGATTCTTTCCCAACTGAGCTATGAGGGAAGCCCCTATATTATACTTGAAGTAATCTTGAAATCCAAATCCTTTTCATAAAGTAAGGACTTCACAAGTTATAACTAATAACTTCACTAGAATGTTGTCTTGATGACCCTTTTAGTCTCATAAACACTTATTGCTAATTATTAAAATGATAGTTCTGTTAAGAACAGTCTAACCTGGATTTAGTGAGCGTATTCTCTAGTATGTCAATATGAATATAAATCAAAATCATGCTTTTTTCTGTTTAGTGAAAAAATACAGTTTACTATTATTGTATTATCATACTACTATAATACTATTGGACTTCCCAGGTGACACAGTGGTAAAAAATCCACCTGGCAATGAAAGAGATGCGGGAGATGTAGGTTTGATCCCTCTGTCAAGGAAATACCCTTGGAAAGTGAAGGTGAAAGTTACTCAGTTGTGTCTGACTCTTTGCAACCCTGTGGACTATACAGTTCATGGAATTCTCCAGGCCAGAATACTAGAGTGGGTAGCTTTTCCCTTCTCCAGGGGATCTTCCCAACCCAGGAATTGAACCCAGGTATCCCTCTTTGCAGGCAGATTCTTTACCAGCTGAGCCACAAGGGAAGTCCAAGAATACTGGAGTGTGTAGCCTATCCCTTGGAGTGGGTAGCCTATCTCTTCTCCAGCAGATCTTCATGACCCAGGAATCTCACCAAGATCTCCTGCATTTCAGGCTGATTCTTTGCCAACTGAGCTATCAGGGAAACCCAGTAAATGGCAATCCACTCTGGCATTCTTTCCTGGATAATATCATTGACAGAAGAGCCTGGACAGCTACAGTCCATGGGATGGCAGAGTCAGACACATTTGCGCATGCACTCACGTAATACTACTATCTTAAAAACAAAATATCAATTTTGATATTTAAAGTCAAATATCTACATTAATATGAAATCATTAACATAAAGAGGGGGAAGAGAAAAGTATGTTTTAGAGTTTCTTTCAAACTTTCTTTTGGTTGAATTTCTTGAGGATTCTGTCACGAATCTGCTTGGTCTTGACACTATAGACAATGGGGTTCATGAGGGGTGGCACCAGCAAATAGACATTGGCCATGAACACATGGACAAAGGGGGAAGCGTTCTGCCCATAGCGATGGATCATAGATAGTCCAATCATTGGTGTATAGAAAGTGAGTACAGCACAGATATGAGAGATGCAGGTATTAAGAGCTTTCACTCTTTCTGTCCTGGAGGCTATACTCAAAACTGTGCCAAGGATGAGGATATAGGAAAGGAGGAGGAGGACTGAATCAAGTCCCATGGAGCAGATGACCACCATGAGGCCATAGATGCTGCTGACCCGACGGCTGGATACAGTTGTCTTGATGAGGTCTTGGTGCAGGCAGAAAGGGTAGGAGAGAATATTGACAGAACGATATTGAAGCCTTTTTAAGAGGAAGGAAGCTGGAAAGACCAGAGCCACGGCCCTTCCAGTGATTGCCAAAGCAATCCCAATGATTACATCATTGGTTAAAACGGCTGCGTAACGCAGGGGTGCTCGGATTGCTACCAAGCGGTCAAAAGCCATAGCCAAAAGCACAGCTGACTCAATAATTGAGAAAACATGAATGAAGTACATCTGGACCAGACAACCATTGAAAGAGATCTCCCGGGCATGGAACCAGAAAACGCTGAACATGGTAGGCAAGGTTGTAGTGGATAGGCCCAGATCAGTAAATGCCAGCATTGATAGAAAGTAATACATTGGTTGGTGGAGGGAAGGCTCAGTTCTGATGATAAGTAGAATGGTAATGTTCCCTGCAACTGAGGTGGCATAAACCAAGAAAATAGGGAGGGAAATTAAGCCATATCTGCTTTCAAGGCCTGAAAAACCTGTCAGGAGGAAGCAGGGGTATAGGACAGAGTCATTGAAGACAGGCATTGTGCTGATGGAGGCACCTTCAGTCTAGGTGGGGAGACAAAAAACACAGAACAATTAGGATGCAATGCACAAAGAAACAACACTCTGATGTATTTTGCTCTGTTTACTATTTTCAATCACTCCTATGCTCATTATGTATAATTACCACCTGTATTTCTTATTTTACAACTTATTTAATTTTCTTCATTGTGCATTTATTGAGAACATATTTTATTAAAGGAAATTGGATAAGCTAAAATATAGAGAAATATATTGGTCTGGAGAAATTGTTCATTCAGATTTTTCCCTAACATCTTGCAGAATAACCCAAACAAACCTTTTGGCCAACCTAATATGAGAAATGCCTTCAGATGCTTACAATCTTGTGGATAGAGAGAGTTAAAATTAAAATAAAGTGTTAGTTTAATGCAAGGTCCTTTAAAATACAGAAAGAGGAAACTAACGATGCAGAGGTCAGAGAAGATTTGCTAAAAGTAATTCTTGAATTAGGTCTCAAATGACAAACATGAGTTAGATAGAAACAAAGGACTGTGTTGGGTGGTCTATACTGATCGGCACACATGTAAATGTAGAGAGGTATCAGTGTAAGTGAATATAATTGAATAAAGCTATAGGTTAGGGACAGAAGTGCCCCGTGGCTCAGCAGTAATGAATCTGCCTGCATGCAGGAGCCTCAGGACATGCAGATTCAATCCCTGGTCTGGGAAGATCCTCTGGAGAAGAGCATGCAAACCCACTCCAGTATTGTTACCTGAAGAATCCATGGATAGAGGAGTCTGGCAGATTACAGTCCATAGAGTCACAAAGAGTTGGACAGGACTGAAGCGACTTAGCACACATGCATAGGGTAGGTAGGCGTTTCAGACAGTCATTGGAATTAAGACTGCATATATGGGCCAAAATTTCAGGAGGAATTTATGCGTAAATATAACACCTTGGACATAATCTTAAAAGACATAAGAAAGACATTTTAACAAAAAGTGAAAAATTCAGCCATATTTGTACTATATTGCTGTCATATGATCCCTGATCTACCTTGTTGCACTAATTCAATTACACTTTATAGTTTCCTCTGACACACTTAAAAAAAAAGTAAATAATTTCTTATTTTTCTAAAGGGATCAAAGGAAATTTTCTCTCTGATGTCATTTTATTTCCTTTGCAGGAACAGATTCAATTAGAATAATTGCTTTATATATTCTTGTCCTGTGGTTTATATACTATGCTAATCATAGCATATTAGGTAATATTGGTCTTTTACATCTCCCTTTATTTCCTAGCTTTTTATATCACAAATTTCTTCTGATCTCTTTTATCATCACTGAATGATAATTGTCATCCCTTTGAGTCTTACACACAATTATTTTCTTTGTCCTTGATACCCTTCCTCAAATCTTTGAATACCTTCAAAAATTCCATCCTGCCTACATATTCCAGGTCTTCCCTCTAAGATCACTTTCTCCTACTTTGTAGAAAACTCTCTGACTTAGGATATTCCTAATCCATCTTCCATAGAGGAGTTCATCTAATACAGACGTAAGCAGTCAGCTCCCAGTGGCTGTTTCTCCAGAGTCACAGAAAGTCTGAAGATAATTGTGAGCATAAAATTGGGAATTGAATAACTTTATATAATATTTAAGAGATTTAAGAAAATATATCTGAAATTTTGGCACAGTTTCCAAGACCTAGGAGACATTTGGGACTTAAGTGAAGCAAAATGGTAATGGAAGTGCTGAAGTAGCCACAATCTTAAGCATATCAGCCTTGTGCACTAGTAACCAAAATCAGGTGTAACCTGGAGTGCCCAAGTTATCACTTATAAGTGTTACTCCTCAGAGCTTTTCTTCAGAATCATTTTGCTTTATTCTCTTTTTGGTTTGTATTTTAAGAGCTTATGGAAAAACCTAAATGATCTTTTTGGCCAACCCAATAATATTGCTAAGTGTGTACGATTTCAGAGAAGGCGATGGCACCCCACTCCAGTGCTCTTGCCTGGAAAATCCCATGGACGGAAGAGCCTGGTGGGCTGCAGTCCATGGGGTCGCTAAGAGTCAGACATGACTGAGCGACTTCACTTTCACTTTCATGCATTGAAGAAGGAAATGGCAAGCCACTCCAGTGTTCTTGCCTGGAGAATCCCAGGGACGGTGGAGCCTGGTGGGTTGCCATCTATGGGGTCACACAGAGCTGGACACGACTGAAGCGATTTAGCAGCAGCAGCAGTGCATGATTTACTTGAGAGTGAGATAGAGGGGATACTTAAATCATTATTGCTGTCATTTTTAACATCATCGTTTTTAGTTAATATCAGATAGCAGTATTTTCAGAGACCAGAGATTTTAGTACATGAGTCCCTACCATATGTTCTATCTATGCCTGGACATGAGTTAAAATACCATCCCAGAGCTCTTCTGAGAAGGCTCTGAGGACAATTTCTTGGGACAATTGTCCCCTTCAGGGACATGGCAATCTGTACCTCTGACCTATCCCAAAACATTGATTTCACACAAGCTATGGTCATCCTATCACTTGACTTCTTTTTCTACTTCCTAAATTCTTCAAATATATTAGATATTAATTCGTTACCCATTTTTTTGTCTTTGAAGACTTCTTTCAGGTGTAGACAGGTTGGCTGGATCTCCAGTCTGCCAAGCACGGGAATTTCTTATAGGTAGAGAAAGCCACTGAATATGGGCATAAGAGAATAATAAAAACAGTGGATCTTGATGCAGATAGTTCTTCAGGGAAGCATAGGTGTCCTGAGCAGGGCATTTGCAACTCTAGAGCCAAGATAGCGTATCTTTGTGTTCAAGGTTCTAGACTCTGCCCAGCTAGGTGCTTGATCAGCACTACACTTTGGTACTTTAAATACTCTGAAGGGCATGTCCCCCTTTTACTATTCCATTCCCTCAGGAATTTTTTTTTTTTTTTNGGTCATCCTATCACTTGACTTCTTTTTCTACTTCCTAAATTCTTCAAATATATTAGATATTAATTCGTTACCCATTTTTTTGTCTTTGAAGACTTCTTTCAGGTGTAGACAGGTTGGCTGGATCTCCAGTCTGCCAAGCACGGGAATTTCTTATAGGTAGAGAAAGCCACTGAATATGGGCATAAGAGAATAATAAAAACAGTGGATCTTGATGCAGATAGTTCTTCAGGGAAGCATAGGTGTCCTGAGCAGGGCATTTGCAACTCTAGAGCCAAGATAGCGTATCTTTGTGTTCAAGGTTCTAGACTCTGCCCAGCTAGGTGCTTGATCAGCACTACACTTTGGTGCTTTAAATACTCTGAAGGGCATGTCCCCCTTTTACTATTCCATTCCCTCAGGAATTTTTTTTTTTTTTCTTAATGTGAACTCCAGGGAAGATAAATGATGTCACTGCCATTGGAAGACTGCCTTCTGCTCTGGAAAGGGAAACGATGAGGCCAAATTCCCAATCTGGGAGTCCAGGCTCAGCAGCAACTGAGAACAGCTGGTGGGGTAGGAAACTTGAGCAGTTACTGATGGAGTGCTAGGGTCTCAGAGTGAACAACTCTGAGAGTTAAAAAAAACCAAGGGAGCCCTGTAATATGGGGTTCCATAAAATATTGTGATATTTACCTTACGGAGTTTTTCAAAGTTTCCATAGTAAATGTGAGAAAAATTCCCTTGTGCTCCCTGTAGGGAGAAGGGGAAAGGGACCATTTTGAAATATGCCAGAGCACTTGTTCTTTTCAAAAAGGCCAGTCATAGGGAGACACTAGTTAATCAGAGGCTAAACTGCCGGGGCATTATCAGCTCCTAACTGTCCTGGAGGAAGGAATACCCAACTCCGGCCGGCACTAGCCTTCCTATTCCATGTAAGGGAGAGAATTAAAAAAGAGAGAGAGAAACACTTGTGAAGTTCTCAGTCCAGGGGCTTTGTGAACTCTTTAGGCTCACTAAAAGACTGAGACCTAATCACAGGACTACAGGATGCTTTCCCTCCCCCATGCCTTACCATACATTAACAAGGGCCTATTTAAAGCTATTCCTTTCAGCTGGTACATAATGTCCAGCTATCAAGAAAAAAATACAGAGTCCTTTCTCTTCTGGAGTAATGTATGTGAGAAAGGGTTGTTTGTTTGTTTGTTTTAGCTTTTTATTTTGCACTGGAGTATAGCCAGTTAACAGTGCTGTAATAGTTTCATATGGACACAAAGGGACTCAAACATATGCATGTATCCATTCTCCTTCAAACTTCCCTCCCATCCAGACCACCACATAACATTGAGCAGAGTTCCATGTGCTATAAGGTAGGTTCTTGTTGATTATCCATTTTAAATATAACAGTGTGTACATGTCCATCCCACACCTATCACTTTCCCCCATCATTCCCTCCCTCTTGCTCCTGCCTTGGCAACCATAAGTTTGTTCTCTAAATCTGTGAGTTTGCTTCTGTTTCAGTTTAATGAATGTAATAAGCATATTAAGTTCATTTGTATCATGTCTTTTTAGATTACCCATATAAGGGGTTTCCTTCTCTATCTGACTTACTTCACTCAGTATGACTCTCTAGGCCCATCTCCCACTGCAGGTGTTCTCCCACATTGCAAGTGGCTTCCTTACCAGCTTAGCCACCAGGAAAGCCCAGGAATTCTGAAATGGGTAGTCTATCCCTTCTCCAGTGAATCTTCCTGACTCAGGAATTGAACCAGGGTCTCCTGCATTATTGGCAGACTCTTTACCAGCTGAGCTACCAGGGAAGCTAAGCGCCATCCATTTTGCTGCAAATGGCATTATTTCATTTATCACAAATGCTGAGTAATATATTCCATTGTATATATGTATATATACCACATCTTCTGGGCTTCCCTCATGGCTCAGATGGTAAAGAATCCACCTGCAATGCAGGAGATCTGGGTTCAATCCCTGAGTTGTGAAGATCCCCTGGAGGAAGGCATGGCAACCCACTCCAGTATTTTCGCCTGAAGAATCCCCATGGACAGAGAAGCCTGATGGGCTACAATCTATGGGGTCACAAAGAGCCAGACATGACTGAGCGACTAAGCACATACATACCAAACCTCAATCCATTCCTCTGTTGATAGACATTTTGTTTGTTTCTATGTCTTAGCTATTGTAAGCAGTGCTGCAATGAACACTGGGGTGCATGTATCCTTTTGGATCATGTTTTTCTCTGGATATATGCCCAGGAGTGGTATTTCAGGGTCAAGTGGTAGCTCTATTGTTATTTTTTCAAGGAACTTCCATACTGTTCTCTGTAGTGGCTGCACCAAGTCATAAACTTCTCCTGGAAGTTGGAGAATGTTATTAACACATGCTCTTTTTTTCTTCATGCTGCCTCTTCTTGGAATACCTTGTCCAGTGGTGTGCTGGTAAACACTTAATGACTTAACCAGTCATTAAAATACAAAGTACTTTCTTTTCTAGAGTAATGTATGTGAGATATCTTTTTTTTCTTTCTTTTAGTTTTTTAGTTTGCATTGGAGTATAATCAATCAACAGTGCTGTAATAGTTTCAGGCGAACTGCAAAGGGACTGTCATTCTCTAGGAGAGTTTTGAAAAGCCCTGATGTATAGTGCCTGTCAGTTTCTGTTGTGGAAATACTCCCATCATGACCAACTTCCAACTACCAATGTGACATTACAGAACATGGGGTTGAAATGAGATATGCACAGTTAGCTTTCATAAGGCAAAACAAGCCAGCTTAAGCATACCAATTTCTTTCACACTTTGTTCAGGAGGTACGACTGAATTTGACCCATAAGGCACTGCTGAGTGTCAACTACCACAATACCTGATTCCTTAATCCTCAAGTAAAATTGGCCACTCTTTAATAACAATATTTCAATGACTTCTGTTAATTTTTCTAAGCTTTCTACATGTATAATTCTATTAAATATTAATTTCTTAATATTTAGATCATCCATTCCACTTTTTATATATCCACAGTTTTGAAAGCAGTAATTGCTATGACATAAGTTTCATGTTTCTCAGTATATATTTATTGGGAGCATGAAAAAACAGTAGTGTTTATACTAACAAATATTTTATGAACATTCATGCTGATTGGGGAATAGTGGCCCCATGGTGACATGTTATTATACTAGTAATGACCCCATAATAAAAAAAATTGCAATACAGCTAAAAAAAAACTGAATATATAAGAATAATAAAATATCACTGATGAGTGTATATATGTCATCTTAATGAAAAAAAAGTAGTAAATTATCGACAATAAGGGAACTGAGAATGACACTAATATTAGCAATCTACACAGACGTGAAGAAGAGGAAAGAATATTATTAAAAAATGAGAGTGATTATCATGCACCAATCCCAATCCACTCACAGATTTAGACATGGAATTCTGAGCTATAGTACTGAACAGGAAACCTACACATTTGCCCAGGTATTTAGACATGTGCTATCAGGATTTCTTGGGCAACTCCATGTGTCTGCCCCAGCATTTGAATTCAAGTTGAAGGAGCAGATAGACCTATAGTGGGGTTGGGAGAAAGAACCCATCTTTCGCCCAGTGCCAGCAACACTGAGGCCTCCAGGAATGTGAATGTATGGATGAAGAGGAGCTGGACATAGCAAGCATTTGCCTGGATCTCCCAAACATTATCTCCAAAAATAACAGCAAAAATGATGGTATATGGATAGACACAAACTTAGGTCAGTTAGTGCCAACCAATAATGAGGTGAGGACTTATTTCATAGCCAACAGTGACTGTAGCAGTTCAAATTCCTCCCAGGAAGACAAGTTCCAAACTTACCCCAAAAGTCAGAAATATTTTTGTTACAATATTGTGACATTTTGGCATGAGAAGCAAAATAAAATGGAGAAAGAGAGATTGATTTCTGAATTTTAGATCATAAATATGAGAAACATATGAACTTAGTTATATTACATAATGAAAGTTATTATAAGCATTAATAGAAATTTAATAATATTAACAAATAGTAAACTTTTTCAAAATAATCTCTTTTACATATGTCTATCGTATATCTCATAATTAACTTGGGATATAAAAGGTCATACTTACAATTTTGCCATGAAAAATGTGAATTTCAAAAGGGTTAATGATTATCTGAGATCATGTATATAGAAGGGGAAATAATTAGGAGTTTAACCAGATGATCAGACTTCAATAATGTACTTCTCATCTACTTAAAAAGCTGCCTTATGATTTTCAGTGGGAAAACCAAAGGTGGCTACTGCTGCTGCTAGGTCGCTTCAGTCGTGTCCAACCTCATAGACGGCAGCCCACAAGGATCCCCCGTTCCTGGGATTCTCCAGGCAAGAACACTGGAGTGGATTGCCATTTCCTTCTCCAATGCATGAAAGTGAAAAATGAAAGTGAAGTCGCTCAGTCGTGTCCGACTCTTAGTGACCCATGGCCTGCAGCCTACCAGACTCCTCCAACCATGGGATTTTCCAGGCAAGAGTACTGGAGTGGGTTGCCACTGCCTTCTCCAACCAAAGGTTAGAGGTACTTAAAACCTCTTCCTTAGCCCAAACTTGCAGAGAATTCCTAGACGAATCTGCTTTGTCCTGACACTGTAGACAACAGGGTTAAGCACTGGGGGAAGAAGCAGGTATATGTCAGCCATAAGAATGTGGACTATGGGAGACAAATGCTTCCCAAAGCGATGGACCACTGATACCCCAATAACTGGTACAAAGAAGATGAGCACCACACAGATATGAGACACACATGTGTTGAGTGCCTTTAGCTGCTCCTCATGAGAGGCAATGCCCAGCACAGCCTTCAGAATCAGGACATAAGAAAGAAGTATAAGGACGGAATCCACGCCCAGTGTGGCAATAACTACACACAGTCCATAAACACTGCTGATCCTGGCATCTGAACAGGATAACTTCAGAACATCCTGGTGCAAACAGAAGGCATGGGAGAGGGCATTGACATGGCAGTAGTGGTAGTGTCTCAGCAGCAAAGGTGTGGGTAGTACAACTCCCATGCTTCTTAGCAGGCAGGCCAAACCAACCTTGCCTATTACACTGTTGGTGAGGATGGTGGTGTAGTGCAGTGGACGGCAAATAGCAACAAAGCGGTCGAAGGCCATGGCCAGCAGCACTGAGGACTCCAGGAATGTGAATGTGTGGATGAAGATGAGCTGGGCATAGCAAGCACTTGCCTGGATCTCCTGAACATAATACAGCAAGCATGGTGGGCAGTGTGGACAAGGACATACCTAGGTCAGTTAGTGCCAACATAGAAAGAAAGTAATACATGGGCTGGTGGAGTGAGGACTCTGTCCAAATAACAAAGAGGATGGTAACATTACCAATAAATGCTAACAAATATGCAAGACAGAATGGGATGGAGAGATGTGAATGAACATACTCCAGTCCAGGAAAACCCCTCAGAATAAATATAGGTTCCATAGTATCACTGTTATTCCAGACCACCATGGTGACTCTTGACAGACAGAAGTATTTTCTGTTATCCTGCTTTATCAAAGTTATCCCTGATGAACATAAGCAGAACAATTAGTATATGATATACCTTTCCTCTAATCTCATAGAGGAAGGAAGGAGTTACCTCTTACAGTTCTTATGTAAGAAATATTTCCCAGTAATCAAAAGCATCAATTTCTAGATCAACAGTGTGTACCCCAGAAGTCTGGTCATCTCTGACAAGAGCTTTGATGGATTTTCATTGAAGACACTAAAAAATTAAACAGCAAAAGAGCAGAGAAAGAAATATTTACTATATATTGGAAGATAAAAAATAGAGAAAATTCAGAGTAAATGTCTATGGATTTTCATAAGCTTCCTGTCAGTAATGTTCTTGAATTAATCACTTATTGTTTCTAGGCTATCTTTTAATCCCTGACAGCTGATTTGGCCCTAAAGACTCACCATTAATTTAACTTCATATTTATTTAATAATGTATAATACTTTAAATTGAAAATTATGTAATATTTTAATAGTAAAATAAACATATTATATGGAAAGAGGGAATGGAAAAGGATACCTTTGTATATGCATTCCCTCTTTTACTCCCTCTTTTCATATATATATATGTATATGTATGTATATGTATGTAAAAGGGAATATATATGTATATATACATAAAATACATAAAATAAGGTCACTGTAATTTTTGAAGCTCTTCCTATATGCCTTCCCATAAAATAATATTAAAATAGATTTACTTCAGACATCTAGTACATGTCATGTGTCTTTAATTAGTAATAATTTGCAATATATCCTATTCATTTTTATGTATCATTTCTTGCTTTTTTTCTGTAAATGAGGTTTCTACATAATAACATTTTACAAAATATTCTATCAAATATTACTGGATAATGAAGATGTAGTACATATGTACAATGGCATATCACTCAGCCATAAAAACGAACAAAATAATGCAACATGGATGGACCTAGAAGCTATCATACTTGGTGAAGTAAATTAGACACAAAGACAAATATAATATCCTACTTCTTATATGTAGAATCTGAGGATAAAAAGGTANTAATTTGCAATATATCCTATTCATTTTTATGTATCATTTCTTGCTTTTTTTCTGTAAATGAGGTTTCTACATAATAACATTTTACAAAATATTCTATCAAATATTACTGGATAATGAAGATGTAGTACATATGTACAATGGCATATCACTCAGCCATAAAAACGAACAAAATAATGCAACATGGATGGACCTAGAAGCTATCATACTTGGTGAAGTAAATTAGACACAAAGACAAATATAATATCCTACTTCTTATATGTAGAATCTGAGGATAAAAAGGTACAAATGAACTTATTTATAAAACAGAAGTAGAGGCACAGATATAGAAAACAAACATGGTTACCATGGGATAAGTGAGGTGAAGGAATATATTGGGAGACTGGGATTGACATATACACAATACTATATATAAAATAGGTAGCTAATAAGAACCTGCAGTATAGCACAGGGAACTTTACATACCCTGTAATAATCTATATGGCAAAAGAATCTTTAAAAAAGAAAAAAAGAGTAAAAAAGTGTAATTGATTCACTTCACTGCACACTTGAAATTAAACAACACTGTAACTCAACAACACTGTTTTATACTTCCATAAAACATTTTTAGAAAATAGTAACTGTTTTCCTAATTTTATGATGCTTTGGCACCTACCTCTGAGAACCCATAGCAAACCCATCAATGCAGCCCAAGTCATTTACCATCAGTGGCTTTGGCTTTCAATAACAAACAAGTTCTTTTTCCCTTTTGAAAATGCAGTTTTAACATCTGGTTTTACTTTCCCTGAACAATCTTCATTGTGCTTGCCTCTACTAGTGCTGTGTATGACATACGCTTGACTGATGGCACTGGGCACAGCAGCTAAGCCCTATGGGACAACCAACTCCTTCAGTTCTCTGTTTTATTTTAGCCCGGTCTAAGCCTATGGAGATCCAACCAATCCATTCTGAAGGAGATCAACCGTGGGATTTCTTTGGAAGGAATGACGCTAAAGCTGAAACTCCAGTACTTTGACCATCTCATACGAAGAGCTGACTCATTGGAAAAGACTCGGATGCTGGGAGGGATTGGGGGCAGGAGAAGAAGGGGACAACAGAGGATGAGATGGCTGGATGGCATCACTGACTCGATGGACATGAGTTTGAGTGAACTCCGGGAGTTGGTGATGGACAGGGAGGCCTGGCGTGCTGCAATTCATGGGGTCGCAAAGAGTTGGACACGACTGAGCAACTGAACTGAACTGAACTGAAGCCTATTGACTGTCTTGAGAAGATTCTTCACTTACCTCATCCTTTAGAGTCTAGATATTGTCAGCTTCAGACATCTTCGCTACAATGTCTCAGCTTCTCCCTCAGGCTTCTGACAGCTTAAAAACTCAAAGTTCTCAGGCTCAACAGTCTGTAATTCCAAAGAGAACTTTGGCCTGGCATCTATGATGAAGAACAGAAGGAAATACCAAGAAAACTTTCTCTCCATGGAATAAGAAAGATTTGTCACCTTCTCCCTTTCCACCAATGCAGTCATCTCTGTCCTCTTAGAGCTGGACATCTCTCTGCTCCTCCTGTTTTCCAGCCCCAAGCAGTTGACACTGAACCTTCTCTAGCTCTGTTGTCTAAGATGAAGCAGTCAGCCACTCACCATGCTCTGCATTTACCAGTCAGAATAATTGTCCAACACATTTATTTTTATTTACCTTCAAACAACACTTTTTGCTTAATCTGCAAAATCTACTAAAATCTCTCATTGAATTTCTTTATTTTTCTTCCTTATTCAGAAATTTTGCTTTAATTTCTATTTAAATCTCAACATAGTTAAAAGGCTGTAGATATTAACATAGAAGTAGAAATATAGAATGCACACATACAAGTATTATATTATGGTCATATTAGAAGGTGATTTATTTTTTCCCATGCCAAAAATTATTCTATGCATTTGCCTTTTATTTTTCTAACCTTAATATAAATCACATTTTCTTTAATTCTCAGAGAAGTTACAAAAAGTAAGGTGAATCATTGTTCTTTTACAATATTTTTCTCCATACTCTAGATCCCCTCAATGCAAACTGCAGCTTTAGAAAACTTCAGTGAATGTCCGGTCCATAGATTTAATTTTGGGACAAGCAAGAATATCCCTATTTATACTCTATTTTTCCTACCCTTTTCTCTTACTGACTCACCTACGATGTGTTTCACTTTTTCTCAATCCCTTCATCATTGCCCTTTTTCTGTACATTTTCTTCTGACATTCAATACATTTCATTAAAAATAATTCTTTGGGTCATTTTGTTTATTTTAATGCAACTTAATCACAGTAAGGTAAAAAATAAATAGTAGAAAGAGACTGGACTAATGACAAGATTGTTTCAAAGGGCAGAAAAGACTCATGGAATACAGTTATCTATTCCAAACAGTTAAGGGAGAACCACAGAGGATAAGAAAACCATTTTATTATAGCCTCTCTAACATCTTGCCTACAGTCTTCAATTACTTGTTCACTGACCAACCTATCTTAAAATTGTTGATAAATATTGAGGTAGGATATTAAGATATGTCATACTTCAAAATTGTTTACCTCTAAAGACAATGACACTCCTGTTTTCATTCATCATAAATTACATGTTGTTCTTTCAATGATTTTTTCTCTCTTTAATCTTTGTATCTTAAACTGTGCCAAAATCTACCCACTATTTATTTGTAATTAAAAATTTTAAAATTTACAAGTAAGCCAGTTATATCAATATGAATCCCTAATCATACAACCAGTAACTCATTTCCCAATGTTTAAGTTCTATACTGATTTTCTCTGCCTAAACTTTCCTCCACTGCAGGTAAAGTCACATTCTATTTTGGTTGCTTTCTCTATTTTTTTTTTCAGCCTTGCTATTATCTTTATATTTCTTCTCATTTCTCTTTGTATTTCTATGCTTTTATTTTTTGTTCTCTTTGCTCTATTTATCACCCAAAGAAGACTTTTCATCTCTGCCTGAAGATCAAACTTGAATGGATTCCAAAGGCTATAATTTTGATTCTCCACATACCTGAGGTGTTGAAAACCTTTGATTCTGTAAATAATGAGGCTTAAATGCTTATACCATCTCTCTATATATTCCTGGTTTCACCTGAGATAGAAGCTTAGGGATTGGTTTCAGAGCCAACTGGATCCCTAGAGATGAAATTAATATAAACATCCCTTAATTGTATCAAAAGCATGTGATCCTGAAATTTGTAAAAATGTGCCACTACATTTATCCACATACCTCTCCCAGTCCTTTCATATCTAGTAGTTTTCACTTTTCTAAAGGGCATATGAGAATAAATTAATGATAATACTCTAACCCCCTTCTGTTATAAGGTATTTCCTGCTTCTCACTGAACAGAGTTTTTCATTAGCTATGTGTTTCATAATCATGCATTAAGCCCTAAGAGGATTCAAGTCTCCACACTAAGCTCTGTAAAGGCAAATTCCATTCTCTGGTTTATTACAATTTCCATAGTATTTAGCATGGAGCAGTTTTCCAATCCATTCTTTTTCTTAGCTTATATCTTCTTTATCTACCTCTTTGAATTTATTTATAGATTTTAGAAACAGGATCAATTTACACAAGATATATATGGGGACTTCTGCTGAAATGTATTAAATCTATAAACCAATTTTGGAAGAATTGAAATTTGAATCTCAGTGCCATTTTATAGTTTTCTGCTATATAAAAAATTTACTAGAGAAAACCCAATTAAATAAAGTTGGGAGACCAGAGCGGGGAGCTCTCCTGCCTTGCAATGATAGGAGAGCCCAAGAGGAAAAAGAAAAACTACTCTTCTTTTCTGACAAGGACTTAACTAATGAAAAGTCATGGACTCTTTGTTTCCAATAGCTTTCTTATTTTCCTTTTTCTCTCTTATAAAAGCTTTTTTCTTCCCTTGCCATGTGGAAACTTGCACATGGCTCACCATGGTTGAAGACCCTGAATCACAATTTTCTGCTGATCCTGAACAAACTCATTTTGGCTGGAAAAATACTTGTCAGATCATTTATTTCAGGTCAACATTAAAAAGATAATATATATCTTACATTGTGCAAGTGTGTGTGCCCAGTCGCTTCAGTCATGTCCTACTCTTTGCGGTCTTATGGACTGTAGCCCGCCAGGCTCCTCTGTCCATGGGATTCTCCAGGCAAGAATACTGCAGTGGGTTGCATTTCCTCCTTCAGGGGATCTTCCTGACCCAGGGACTGAATCTGCGTCCCTTATGTCTCCTGCATTGGCAGGCAGGGTTCTTTACCATTAGCACCACCTCTTATATTAGATTTATTATTAAGTGTTTGTACTAATTTATCCTTATGTGAAGAGCATTTAAAAGTATATTTTTCTAAATCTTTGGTACTGATATACAAAAGTAAAATCAATTTATATTTTGTCTTTTCATGAAAAATTCCTGTTTATTTTTATTTCTACTGAATCTTAGGCCTTATTTTGTACCAATCACACCTTCATAAGTAATGCTAGATTTTTATCTCTTATTTCCAAACATTGTGTTTTTTATTATATTTATTGATGTTTTGTGACAGTCTCAGACTTTTGATAACCACTGTTGGTTGGGACTGGCCCTTGTGATTCCAATATGATTGCAAAGCACCCTCTTCAAGAAGCATCAGGAAACCTTGAAAATAGGCATATCAATAATTATCAAAATGATAACTGCAATCGTAAGAGCAGCCACTTTTACCAGTCTTTAAGTGTCATGAGCCAGTTGCATGAGTTCTTGTCTTTTTCCTCACTTTATAGATTAGGGAATTAAAGCTCAGAGTTAAATCATTTGTCCAAAGTTGGGAAGCTTTCACTATTAGAGCATGCAGTTTTAACCTATAATACATATACATACACAAAAAAACACGAATAGCTTTTGTAAAAATTGCATGTGCTTAACAAAACATGGAGCTGACTACAGACCCTAAAGCAGCCTCCATGATATAGCTCCAGCTCTGTCTGACTATTCTGCTTCATGGAATAAGGAAGCCTTGTAGGGCATTAGCCATAAATGGCTAATGTATATGCATAATGGGAATTCAGTTGACCTCTCTGTGAATTAACTCATTTCAAGACTTGACTGTGGACTTTTCAGTCTCTGGGTACTGTTTCCTGATTTATCATCCCCAGAGGCCTCAATTCTACTAAAAAGGTAACAGCATAGGAGAACTAGAATCATATTGTCATGATCAACCCTTGTCCGTAACAACTGAGACTGAAGTAGCTTCATCCTAAATACACCTCTTGTTTAACCCTGATATGTAAGTACCTGAAAACTGTCATGTCCAAATTATGAATCTCATCAATGAAGATAAGTATCATGAACTTGAAGATGTGTATCTTATTCCTAATAAGCTGTTGTGCTTTTACTGTTTAATAGTTGCTTCAGTCTCAGGATATACTCAAGAACTGAAACAGTCTGGGTAATACTACCATCATGACTACATACATATCACTCTGCTTTTAATACAAAGAACAAATAAACAGTCTCATTTAATAACTCCCATATAAATAGTAAACTTTATTCTAACTTTAAAGCCCTTCTGTATGTGTTACTTAAACTACATTTTTCACATTTTTGTGAAGCCAGAGAATTGGGTTGTTTAGGCCCTTCTGAAAGGAAAACATACTAGAAAATTTTCTGTGCAGTATTCTGCTTTCCTCTAAAGTCTCTTAAAAAATAATAAAATAGCTTTTGCAGAGAGGTATAGTATTACCTAAAGAGAGTCATACTCTTTTTTTTTTTTGATAATTCAAGACAAGTAGAGGTTGATAATGATGAATGTATCACGTGCTTTTGAAATTTTTCTTATTATTTAGATTTCTCTTCATTAATCAGTAATCACGTAGTTTTCCATTATTAAGAAAACTGATATGAGCAGTTATAGGATATGGTATTGAAGGATTTACAACTCAAAATTCAAAGTATTTAAACTGATTTGCTAGATAACATTTGGAAGAAAATTGAAAGAGGATCAGCGTCTCCATTTAGCCAAAAAGGAACAACTTAACAGTCGGGGGAGGGACATTAGCAAGGAAGGCTGATATTAGAGACTGAACCAGATGAGGTTAACAGACAACTCAGACACGAGAGGGGCCCCAGGCAGCAAAGGAACATTCTCCTCCAACAGCTCACTTAGCTTTCACAGTGTGACACATCTGTCCTGGAGACAGAACTTCCAATCTCTACTTGCTGCTACTGCTAAGTCACTTCAGTTGTGTCCGACTCTATGTGACCCCATGAGACGGCAGCCCACCAGGCTCCCCCATCCCTGGGATTCTCCAGGCAAGAACACTGGAGTGGGTACTTAACGGCATGATTACACAGACCAAACAAGCTTGCATTCTTGCACAATATCTGTTGGAATAAAACTTTTTTTTTTCTTTGAACATTTATCTCACTCCTTTCAAATTAGTGTCATGAGCAAATTTTGGGAACTGGAAGACCAAGTCTAACAAATAGCTCTCTGCTAGTAGTTCTATGACTTGACACAACTGTATTAGCATTTAGACAGACAAATATCACAATGGTATTAAGTCACTGTAACAAGTTTATTCCGGAGAAGGCAATGGCATCCCACTACAGTACTCTTGCCTGGGAAATCCCATGGACAGAGGACCCTGGAAGGCTGCAGTCCATGCAGTCACTGAGGGTCGGACACGACTGAGTGACTTCACTTTCACTTTTCACTTTCATGCATTGGAGAAGGAAATGGCAACCCACTCCAGAGTTCTTGCCTGGAGAATCCCAGGGACGGGGAAGCCTGGTGGGCTGCCATCTATGGGGTTGCACTGAGTCAGACACAACTGAAACGACTTAGCAGCAGTAGCAGCAACAAGTTTATTCATCGCCTTACTATGAATGAGTCTTCCAACGTCTAAAGTGAACAATATTCAAACACCTGCCAGGTTTTTTTCTTTTTCTTTTTAATGGATGTAATTTATTTTATCAAATCAGGGAACTCCTAAGTGTTTCTTTCTAATTGTCTTTCTCCTTGACATCTAATCCTTACAGTTAATAAATATTACTAAAATGTTATAGACAGCCTAGAAATATAAGTAGTTTGGATAGAGGAAAATAATTATAGCAAGTTGGAAGTAGAGTCCAATCCAGATAATCCAGTTCACGGTTGCAACAGCTCAGAAACAATTAAAGGTGGATTGGGACCATTAGAATATGAGATTGCCAAAGAGAATAATTACAGAAAAGAAATAGTTAAGGAAGGGAACATGACCTTTTAAGAATTCTCCATCATGACAACAGAATTATAGTAACACAATGGTTGAAAATGTAATTAAAGATAAGAATAGTAGTACCTAGGAACTGCCTGAATATTTCAAATCTGAGGAATATTATCAAATCCCTCATAACAAGGATTGATGATAAACTTGTAATTAGCTTTATTGTATTTTTGGACAAATTTGTACCTTTATTCATTATTTTCCAAAGAGCACATAAACAAGTAATTCTCAAGAAAATTAATTTTTCCTAAACATAAGCATTAACAAATTATATTTCTAAAATTGTCTCTAACTTTTGATGGTAAATTTTACTCAGTGTGGTGAGCTGAATCATATATGTAAATTTCCACTACACACCAAAATGTACAGCAAAAATAAATATGATAAAAATACATTGCTATGCTCTTTAGGTCAGACAACAGTATAAAATACATTAATATATAGATAGGTAGATATTTTGAGATGCAATATAAAAACATATAACTGTGTTGAAACTGAATCCACAAACCCACTTGATTCCTTCTATAGAAACACATTGATAGTTGGCAGTTCAACACCTATATGGGACTCAGAATGATAGTGCCTCATGTTTGACAAAGAATCAGTTCAAAGTACCAAGTTATTAACCCACATGGAGGGTGGAAATACATGAGTCTGCTCCCAATAACCAGCTAGGTCTTGAGATTGTTGGAGGGAAATGGGCAACACTGCACTTAATTCTCCTTTGAAACAAGATCCCTTACCCATTATAAAAAGATATTACAACTTATAATTTACAAACTTCAGGAAGTCAGAAGAGCCAACTACTACATCTAATCATGGAAAAGGAACAAAACAAATCAAGAAACAAGGAAATTTCCACTCAAGATGGGATTATAAGTAGAATTGCAAAACAAAGATGAAGATTAATACTGCTTAGTTGTGTCTGACTCTTTGCAACCCCATAGACCACAGCCCACCAGATCCCTCTGTCCATGGGATTTTCCAGGCAAGAACCCTGGAGTGGGTTGCCATTTCCTTCTCCAAAAGGAACTACAGAAAGAAAAAAAGTGAAGTTGCTCAATCGTGTCTGACTCTTTGTGATCCCATGGACCATAGCCTACCCGGCTCCCCCATCCATGGAATTTTCCAGGCAAAAGTACTTGGAGTAATCATTAAAAAAGAGAGAATAGTAATAGACAGTAAATGATTCCATAAATAATAACAACCATGTAAAATCTAAAAATAAATTTTGCAAAAGATATAAAGTTCTCTGTGGAGAAAAGGACCAAATTTTTTGAGAGAAATAAAAAAAACTCAAGGAAAAGAAAACGAAACCCTTGTTTTACATAAGAAGACTTGGGAAAATACATTGTCTCTGAATTTTATGTAAATTCATTGATGTTTTAATGAAGTCCTTAACAGTGGCTGCACCTGCTGCTGCTGCTGCCAAGTCGCTTCAGTCCTGTCCGACTCTGTGCGACCTCACAGACGGCAGCCCACCAGGCTCCCCTGTCCTTGGGATTCACCAGGCAAGAACACTGCAGTGGGTTGCCATTTGCTTCTCCAATGCACGAAAGTGAAAAGTGAAAGTGAAGTCGCTCAGTCGTGTCCGACCCTCAGTGACTGCATGGACTGCAGCCTACCAGGCTCCTCCATCCATGGGATTTCCCAGGCAAGAGTACTGGAGTGGAGTGCCATCGCCTTCTCTGCCTGAACAGTGGAGAGTGTTATATTTACACAAGAAAAGCAAAAGTCTCAACTTCTTTATTTGGAAAATAGATAACTATATTCATTTGTATAAAATATTGTCTGTATGACTAGTTGAACCATCAATCCTTGCGTTGAATGTATGTCTCTTATAAACTATATCTCTTGTAGGCTTCAATTTGTTTTCCTTTTCTCTCAGTTTTCATCTTTAGTTGGATATTGACATCTAACTCTATATGAATCTATTTTTATCCATTTAGGTTTACACTTGAGAACTATATGAATAGCCATTGGATTCACAGGACCTTAAATGATTGCAATAGACTTGAGTCAGGCATTTGAGCCAATCTGTTTTCATCACTGCAGAAAGTGTTTCCTGGGCCTCTCATCTTGGTTTCCTCATATTCTGGCATGTCCATCTTCAACACCTCTGAAACTGATATCGCTACCTTCTTCCTCATTGGAATCCCAGGGCTGGAGTCTGCTAACATTTGGGTCTCCATTCCCATTTGTTTCATGTATGCTATTGCCATCCTGGGGAACTGCACCATCCTCTTTTTCATAAAAATGGAGCCTTCTCTGCAAGAACCCATGTATTATTTTCTATCCATGTTGGCTGTCTCTGACCTGGGACTGTCCTTCTCCTCTCTCCCTACCATGCTAAGAATATTTTTGTTCAATGCTCCAAGAATTTCCCCCAATGCCTGTATTGCCCAAGAGTTTTTCATTCATGGATTTTCAGCTATGGAATCATCAGTACTTCTCATCATGTCTTTTGATCGCTTTATTGCCATCTGCAATCCTCTGAGATATGCTTCTATCCTAACCAGTACCAGAGTCATAAAAATAGGCCTTGTCTTTTCTCTCAAAAATGTTTTGTTGATCCTTCCTTTTCCTTTCACCCTGAAACATCTAAGATACTGTAAGAACCTCCTTTCCCATTCTTACTGCCTCCATCAGGATGTCATGAAACTGGCCTGCTCTGACAACAAGATTAATGTCATTTATGGCTTGTTTGTGGCTCTCACAGGCACCCTAGACATAACATGTATTTTCATGTCCTACATGCTGATACTTAAAGCAGTGTTGAGCGTAGCATCACAGAATGAAAGACTCAAGATTCTCAATACATGTGTTTCCCACATCACTGCTGTGCTCATCTTCTATGTTCCCATTTTCTCCCTATCTGTCATCTACCGGTTTGCCAGATACAGTCCCCCAATCATTAAAATCCTCATGGCTCCTGCTGGTGCCTCCATTGATGAACCCCATTATATACTGTGTGAAGAACCAACAGATAAGAAATTTGATTTTAGTGAAACTGTGTCAAAAATACAGCTGACAGGGGTTCTTAACCACAATGTAAACCCAGTCAGTACAGGACATGGGGCAACAGAGTTAATCAATCACACCATATATTAATCACTTTACAATGTACAATATCTTCTCTCAATGTGTTTATTAAGATTGAAGACTCAGCCTTCCTGGTTAAGGATTTAGGATTAGAGTTCTTATGTAAACATAAAGTGTTCTAAGCTCTCTTTTCATTCAGCTTTCCTTACTAGCCTTTTGAACACAATATACACTTGCCATTTTGATCATGTTTAATGTAATATTCTATATGTGTATACAAATGTCTAGTGATTAGAAGTGACAGAGGATTGAATATTCATTTAAAATATCCCTTTCCAAGACATAGTTTTTCACTTTTATGATGTATACCTGTGCTCTCAGGAACTGAAATTGAGAACGGCAATGACAATGCACACACGGAGCCAATAAGGCAAACAAGTATGCATGTATGCAGAGTTTACAAAAATACAAGACTAATTTAATTCATTTATTTCGTTTTAGTATTTCTTCCATGAGCATTAAGATATCATTTTCTAAGTTATGTAAGGCAGAAAATTTTCTGTATTCCAGGTTTTACCTAAGGCCATAGCTCATTTTACATTATATAATTTGTTTTTTCTCTTATGCAAGAATATAAACCTTCAGTTCAGTTCAGTCACTCAGTCGGGTCCGACTCTTTACGACCCCATGAATCGCAGCACGCCAGGCCTCCCTGTTCATTACCATCTCTCAGAGTTCACTCAGACTCACATCCATCGAGTCCGTGATGCCATCCAGCCATCTCATCCTAGGTCATCCCTTCTTCTCCTGCCCCTAATCCCTCCCAGCATCAGAGACTTTTCCAGTGAGTCAACTCTTCGCATGAGATGGCCAAAGTACTGGAGTTTCAGCGTCAGCATCATTCCTTCCAAAGAAATCCCAGGGCTGATCTCTTTCAGAATGGACTGGTTGGATCTCCTTGCAGTCCAAGGGACTCCCAAGAGTCTTCTCCAACACCACAGTTCAAAACCATCAATTCTTCGGTGCTCAGCCTTCTTCACAGTCCAACTTTCACATCCATACATGACCACAGGAAAAACCATAGCCTTGACTAGACGGACCTTAGTCAGCAAAGTAATGTCTCTGCTTTTGAATATACTGTCTAGGTTGGTCATAACTTTTCTTCCAAGGAGTAAGTGTCTTTTAATTTCATGGCTGCAGTCACCATCTGCAGTGATTTTGGAGCCCCAAAAAATAAAGTCTGACACTGTTTCCACTGTTTCCCCATCTATTTCCCATGAAGTGATGGGACCAGATGCCATGATCTTCGTTTTCTGAATGTTGAGCTTTAAGCCAACTTTTTCACTCTCCACTTTCACTTTCATCAAGAGGCTTTTTAGTTCCTCTTCACTTTCTGCCATAAGGGTGGTGTCATCTGCATATCTGAGGTTATTGATATTTCTCCCGGCAATCTTGATTCCAGCTTGTGTTTCTTCCAGCCCAGCGTTTCTCATGATGTACTCTGCATAGAAGTTAAATAGGCAGGGTGACAATATACAGCCTTGACGTACTCCTTTTCCTATTTGGAACCAGTCTGTTGTTCCATGGCCAGTTCTAACTGTTGCTTCCTGACCTGCATACAGATTTCTCAAAAGGAAGGTTAGGTGGTCTGATATTCCCATCTCTTTCAGAATTGTCCACAGTTTATTGTGATCCGCACAGTCAAAGGCTTTGGCATAGTCAATAAAGCAGAAATAGATGTTTTTCTGGAACTCTCTTGCTTTTCCCATGATCCAGTGGATGTTGGCAATTTGATCTCTGGTTCCTCTGCCTTCTCTAAAACTAGCTTGAATGTCAGGGAGTTCATGGTTCACGCATTGCTGAAGCCTGGCTTGGAGAATTTTGAGCATTACTTTACTAGCATGTGAGATGAGTGCAATTGTGCCGTAGATTGAGCATTCTTTGGCATTGTCTTTCTTTGGAATTGGAGGATTAATTTTTATAAAATAACAGCTCTCACAAAGAAATAAAATAACATCTATTAAAGATACAATTTAACTCATTTTTAATGAAAGACCAGGCAAATGATACACTCAGTACAAAGGAGACCAAATATAAAAGATACATTTATGAATAAAAAATTTACATTAATTTGCAAATGAGTTGAAATATGACTTATTCCATCATATAGGACACATGACAATTGACTCTCCACCAGATACTTAATGTGAATGTCTACCAACATGAATTATTTTGACTGCTATTAGTATCTACAACTTGCAGAGCTGGAAAATAGATCAAAGACAATGAAAACTCCATGGCCCCACATGATAAGAAGTAAATAACCCATCAGAGTGGACTATGAACAATGAAGAATTTTCCAGTGAAGAATGCCTTTTTTTCATATAGCCTTACCCATTTTCATGAAATATTATTTCAAAGAAAAATCATTCTTGATACAAGAAAAGGCTCTCCGCATTAGATTTGGCTTCAATACTTATGCAGATGAAGAAAGAATGTTAATTTATCAGACAGGACTTCCTAAGTCTGCAGTGCTGGAAATTTCCACATAGAATCTCGGATAAGATGTTTTAAAACTGCTATTGTATTCTATCAAAAGAGGAAAGAGAGGAAGCTATAACCAAAAAAAAAAAAAAATCCTTGATCAGATTACTTCTCAGGTATCCAAACATATGGGTAGTATTTTATTTTCTTGCACTCTAAATCACATCCCACCATTCTGACCTGCCATGGTCTCTTTTACCATCACTACGGCTATCTATAAGTCAAGTAACAGGCTAATTTACCTAGGTGGGCTTTGTCAGCATAAACTTTGCAAAGTCAACCTTTGTTCTCTAAAAGTGACTGGTCAGACCTGATTAAATTAGTAACATTTTCAATGTTTTATAATCAACTTTTCAAATTATGTCATGTTTAAAAGGAGGACAGATTCTTATTATACCTATAAAAGTAATACATTGTACTGAAAACTAAAGACCCTCAATAAGTTTCTTGAACTCAGAGGATTCAGTGAGAATCAGCTATGACTTAATAATGTTTCATTCAATTCATGAAAGCAGAGTCTACTAGATTATTAAAACTTAAGAGAATGAGATAACGTTACTCATCAGTTCATCCAGTTCTATGCTATTTATTTTTGTTCCACTCGATCTTGTTTTAGCAGTCTCGTGAACTTATTTGTCTATTGACTAAAGAGAGTTATGGAAATCATGATTCAGCCCACTGGAACAGCCTGAAAGTTACCCAGGAGTTGAGTCATAAGAGTTTGAAGTCATTGATTCAGTCCTTTTTCATTGGTTCTGGCAGGTTCCTTTTGTGTTGAAGGGAAAACTCCAGCTCTATTGCTGATTACAGAGCTTTCATGAATGCATATCAAAGTTAAACAAATATTATCTATTATTTTGAGAGAGTTAAGCTAACTTAAGATGGTTAAATTTATCTTTAAGTGGTCATTGTTAATTTATTACTTATGCTTTCAAATGTAAAAAGTCAGATGAGAGTTGAAAACACAAATAATGCAACTGACAAGTAGATCTAGTTGTTTCCATGGCATGCAAAACAAGATAATAAAGCTCTTACAAAAAAAAAAAAAAGAGAGAGAGATTTCAAGCAAAATGTCTCTAAGGGTAATTATATAGACCAAGTGCAGTAATGTTATATCTGATATACAAAAATAATTAGCATAGTTTTTACCATGGAAACAACATTGATACATAACATGATAATCATGGGAAATGATATACATAATATACAAAGAAAATACAAAAACTATCAAGAATACCAAATAAAGAGATTAAGTGAATAGATAACTGCATTTTTATAAAACTCCATAAGGAATTCTTATGTACATCCTAGGTTGAAAATTGCCTTTGAAGATGCTGGATGAAAATTAAATTTTCAAGGCCTTCTGAATTTTGTAGAAGAAGACATATAACTTCACGAGATTAAATTCTAGTGGAGGAGACTGACACACAAAGACATGCATACACTTATATTTTCTTTTTTAAAATTTTTACTGAAGACCGTTGATATACAATGCTGTGTTACTTTCTGCTGCACCACAAAGTGGTTCCATTATAAACATGTATATTCTTTTTCATATTCTTTTCCATTATGGTTTATCATAGGATATTCAATGTAGTTCCCTGTGCTATACAGTAGGGCCGTCTAGTTTATCCATTAGATATATATAATACGTTGCATATGCTAACCCCAAACTCGCAATCCTTCCTTCCCCTACCACCTCACCTCTCCCTCTTGGCAATCACAAGTCTGTTCTCTATGTCTGTGAGTCTATTTCAAGTTCATTTGTGTCCTATTTTAGATTCTGCATACAAGTGATATGTTACTTGTCTTTCTCTTTCTGACTTACTTCACTTAGAAAGCATGGTTATCATACGCTTTGAAACTGCTCTAAGATTATTCACATGATGTTGTCAATCAAAGTAAAGAGGAACATTAATTCTGCCAGAGGGATCCGAGGAGGCTTAGGAGATGTTTTCCTCAATGAATTAATTCTTCCTATAGGAGGTTGGATGACTCTCCCCTTGGTTCCAGTCCCACTGAGTTTCACCTACAGGGATTTTTCTTTTTCTCTGAGTGTGGCCTGCTGATCTGCAATCCCCAAAGTATTCTTGGTCAGTATGAAAGCACCAGGGAGGAAGGACTAGATTCTGCAGCTCAGGATAAATGGTTCTGACTACAAAGCAGTGAAATTCTGGTGATTTCTTGCCACCTCCATTTCCCCTTTAAGCAGACATGTGGGTCCAAAGACTTAACAACTTACTGTAAGTTTTCTGATGTTCATAGCTACCATATGCCTTTGTACCATCTCAAGCAAAATAATTTACATAGTATGTGAATGCTTATA
Source organism: Neotragus pygmaeus (assembly GCA_006410875.1). Lineage (NCBI taxonomy): Eukaryota > Metazoa > Chordata > Mammalia > Artiodactyla > Bovidae > Neotragus > Neotragus pygmaeus. The sequence goes on along the minus strand of SJYV01046795.1, from coordinate 32,696 downwards.
GTCACTAAGTGATTAGAAATGAATGGCATTACCCTGATCTTCTGAGAAGTCCAACAATTCTGTAAATGCACAGTAGAAGGCCAGAGTTAAACAAATCTAGGCCAGAATCACTGAGTGAACACAGAAAGAAATTCAAAGCCAGGTACTCAGACTTGACTCTTGGGTGACACATTTTTAAATGGTAGTTGTCAACTGACACATTACTATGCATTGTTTCTGGATGCAGATATGTGAGACCACTGTGCTTGCAGTGAACATCAGTGAGAAGGCAAGAGTGACTACTAGGAGATGTGTTTTTTTGTTTTTTGGGTTTTTTTTTTTGCCATTGTTATTGTTCAGTCACTAAGTTCTGTCAGACTCTTTGCAACCCCATGAATTGCAGCATGCCAGGCTCCTCTGTCCATCACTATCTCCCAGAGTTTGCTAAGTTCATGGCCACTAAGTGGGTGATGCTATCTAAACATCTCATTTTCCGCCGCCCCCTTCTTTTTGCCTTCAACCTTTCCCAGCATCAGGGTCTTTTCCAGTGAGTTAGCTCTTTGCATCAAGTTGCCAAAGAACTGGAGCTTCAGCTTCAGCATCAGTCCTTCCAATGAACATTCAAGCTTGATTTTTAGGATTGACTGATTTGATCTCCTTGCAGTCCAAGAGACTTTCAAGAGTCTTTTCCAGCACCACAATTTGAAAACATCAATCCTTCAGCACTCAGTCTTCTTTACGGTCCAACTCTCCCATCCATACATGACTATTGGAAAAATCATAGCTTTGATTATATGAACCATTTCCTTCAAAGTGATGTCTTTGCTTTTTAATATGCTGTCTAGATTTGTCATAGCTTTCCTCGCAAGGAGCAAGCATCTTTTAATTTTGTGGCTACAGTCACCATCTGCAATGTTTTAGGAGCTCAAGAAAATAAAACCTGTTACTGCTTCCAGTTTATTTTGAATAGCAGGTGTACAGAAGTCTCAGAAAAGGATGGCAAAGGGCATCATAACTAACCAAGCATTTGAACAAAGAAAAGTCAAGGCAAAGGAGAGCATTTTTACTGTTTGCAAAAGGAAGAGACTTGAAAAAGCATAGTATTGCAGAAATTAAAAGGTAGCTGGAACATAATCAGGGGAGTTGAGCACAAAGAGGGAGGAGGATGGTAATTAATGTCCTTTTGTGGCCAGAATTACACTGTGATCATTATTATGAATGATTAATTTCATACTTTATCTGCTTATGTCCACTACACAGAAAAAATATTCATATTATGTATTTTTCTACTGGAATTCAACAATTCATTTCAGGAAAAGTAACATTTTTCTTGATCTAGAACGGTAATGCCCTTACCATATCATAAGGGCTATTCTATAATTTGAATATGAATTTTAAGTTTCCATTTGTGACCCCCTTAACAATGATTATGGAACACATTGTATTTAGCACTTTGACAATAAATGAAATCAAACAAATATAAAATATTAACTGTGGTTCTGCTATAACTTTAAATTTTTTTATCTAGCTGATTCATAAAATCAGTGGAGGCATGAAACTCTTTGACTAGTCTTGTCATAGAGTAGCTTCGGGCTTTTCAGGTTTTGTAGATATCTAAAGCTCTTCATTTCTCTTTAGGGTACCTGTTCAGTCTTCGCTGATTTCCCTGCTGAGTGTTTTCAGTGCTGCTCTCCTGTGACCTGTGTTTCTCTTTTAATCCTCCTTTCATATCCTCATTGCTTTGATAGGATCTCTTTTAAAATGACCCCAAGTTGGCCCTCCTATATTTTATTCCACATTTGGTACCTAAATCCATGTGCCTTTTAGCCTAAAGAAGCTAGCTAGCCATTTCAGTTATCCTCAAAATTTCCTGGGTAGCAGTCAGACAAAGGTACTCTGTATTCAGCTATACAAAAGCTCCATCAAGTGTTCTGAGTAGGTTTTCTTTGTAAGAGAAAAAAAAAATGTCCATATTTTAGCATGTTATATAAGAGAAACATTAAGGTAAGTATTTGGGATGTAGTTTCATTGTATTGTATTAACAGCTCCATTGAGATACTGTTGTTATATCATAACATTCAAAAACTGTTAAAATGATTTCCAAAGTTGGTGAACCATTTTAAAATCCTTCTAGAAATGTAGGAGAGTTAAACTTTCTGAGGGGAATCATGGCTCAGACAGTGAAGAAACTGCTTGCAATGTGGAGACCTGGGTTTGATCCCTGGGTTGGGAAGAGCTCCTAGAGAAGACAATGGCAACCCACACCAGTATTCTTGCTTGGAGAATTCCATGGACAGAGAAGCCTGGCAGGCTATAGTCCACGGGGCTGCAAAGAGTTAGGCATGACTGAGCAGCCAAAAACACTTTTAACTTTCTCCACATTCTTGCCAGCAGTTAAAATTGTCTTTTTTTATTTTAGTTCATCTGTGTACATGAATCGCTATCTGATTTGATTTTGACTTGCATTTTCCTAATGACTAATGATCTTAAGGGTCTTCTTATCTTCATTGTAGAGTTGTAATAGTCCTTCATATATTCTGTATACAAGACTAGATATATTATTTGCAAATATTTTTATTCTGTGGGTTGTTTTTCTCACTTTCTTGTTGCTGTCATTTGAATATTTCTTAATGTCGATGAATTGTTTTTTATATATGTTCATATTTATGTAATGAATTTCATATTTAGCTTTCTGTTTGTGCCTTTGATGTCATATACATTGTTTAATCCCAGGTCACAAAAATTCATTATCTGTTTCCTTCTAATACCTTTAATGCTTTAGCTCTTGAACTTATGTCTATGATATATTTTAAGATAATTTTTGTATAAGATATGAAATAAGGATCTAATGTCATTATTTGGGGCGTGGATATCCAGTTGTCCTAGCCCTATTTTTTTTTTTAAAGAATACTGTTTCTTAAACATTCTTCAGCAACTACAAATGCAATGCAATTGTGGTACGTCATGCCCTCTATGATCCTATATTTATCCATACATTGTTCTAGCTAAAGGCCATCACTATCTAAAAAACAATGGTATCAGAAATAGACCCTGTGAAATTTACTGCTTCTTTTATGTATGCTAAATTTAAGGGGGAAAATGATTATAGCTAAGTGTTGGTGGTTACTTGTTTATGTTTCTCTTGATATCCTACTTATATGTATGGGTCCTGATACTATTTCTATTTAGTGATAGTGAAGTCACTCAGTCATGTCCAACTCTTTGCGACCCCATGGACTGTAGCCTATCAGGCTTCTCTGTCCATGGGATTTTCCAGGCAAGAGTGCTGGAGTGGATTGCCATTTCCTTCTCCAGGGCATCTTCCCGACCCAGGAATCGAACCTGGGTCTCCCACATTGCAGGCAGACGCTTTACCGTCTGAGCCACCAGGGAAGCCTATTTACATATTATGAAATATTATCTTCATACTGTGAATTACAGGAAAATAGCTGAAGTCCCAAGATTTGTACCAAACAGTTGACTGAAGCATGTACATTTGAACTAATCTATTTCTTCCATTGCGGGAAGGGCTTTGCAAGATCCACATTGTGATTCCTTTATACTCTTGCAATGTCTATCTTTAACATTTCTGAAGGGGAAATCTCTGCCTTCTTCCTGATTGGGATCCCAGGATGGAACATGTGCACATTTTGGTCTCTGTCCCCATCTGCCTTATACACCTTGTGGCTATCCTGGGGAACTGTACCATCCTTTTTCTAATAAAAATAGAGACCTCTCTGTATAAGCCCATGTATTATTTCCTCTCCTTGTTGGCCTTCTCTGATTTAGGATTATCCATCTCCTCTCCTCCTACCATGCTGAGAATCTTCTTGTTCAATGCCACTGGAATGTTCCCTGATGCCTGTTTTCCCCAAGACTTTTTCATTCATAGATTCTCAGCTATGGAGTCATCAGTTCCTTTTATCATGTCCATAGATCACCTTATGGCCATCCACAACCTCTGAGATACTTCTCAGTTCTGACCAGTGCCAGAGTCATTCAAGTTGGCCTTGTATTCACAGCATTATGATTTTGTTTGTCGTTGTTTTCCCCTTTATTGTAAAGAGGCTGAAATTCGTAAGAAAAGCCTTCTATCCCCCTCCTACTGTGTCCACCAGGGTGTTATGAAGCTGACCTGTACTGAGAACAGGGTCAATATCACCTCAGATTGTTTATAGCTCTTACCTCTTTATTATATTTGTTGTACATTTCTGCATCTTACATGCTAATCCTAAAAATTGTTCTGAGCATCACCTCATGCAAAGGCAGTCTCAAGGTCCTCAACACTTGCATCTCCCACATCTGTGCTGTGCTCATCTTCTAGGTGCCTCCTGTCACCTTGTCTGACCTTCACCACTTTGCCAAAAATGCTTCTCCAATTATTAGGGTCACCATAGCTGGTATCTTCCTTCTGGTTCCCCCTCTAATGAATCCCATTGTGTACTCTGTGAAAAGTCACCAGATTAGAAATCGAATCCTGGTGAAATTCTGTGAGAAACGAAGTTGATGGGCAATTACAGCTGCAGTGGAAGCTCCCCTACTTGGCAATTCCTGAGCAACTGTAGAAATCTGAAGATGGTAATGAAAGAATAGAAACTGAATACAAGGATACATGGTACATACTTAGTGGGCCCATCAAATATCAAGTTGTTTATTTAAGCACTAACAACAATCTAGATTAGATGTTTTAGGAGTTAGGCTTGGAACTATAACCTTTTTATAACTAAGTTTTCCACCTCTTCTCTGGTTTTTATCTCTACAGGCAGCCAACTATGTATCAACCTTAACCACAGCAATATAGTGTCAATTAGGACTAAATAGATTTTCAAAGTATTATTCTAAACAAAAAGAGAAAAACAGTAAAATAACATGTTCCTTTGCAGAATAAAAAAGAAGCCAATTATGGCTCTAATGAACTCAGGCATGGTTAGCAGTATCTGAAGTGTGCTATGAGATTAACCATATATATCCCCACACAAACAAAACATCTCTTACTTGTATGTGTATGCATGTTAGTCATTAGTAATTCAAATAAACTATTAAAAATTCCCCTCTCCTAAAGTACTATGAAATGTGTTTGGAGATAAAAGGCTCATATACATAAAATAATTTAAATGAAATGCAAAAAATAATAGATAAGCAAATATTCATTTATATTTTCAATTATTTGCAATAGATTTCATAAATTATCTCCTTTAAATGTACATTGAGTTATCTATTCTTTATCCAAGTATGTGTAATGCTATTTGCTATTTTTAAGCAGTATTATTTTTTAATTGTATCCTAAATCACCTAAATCAATTTACAAGTGACTTAAGAAGCAGAGTTTAATCTTTGTCTTTGTCAGTACCCAGCAAAGTACCCATTATATACCAGTTATTTGTTGGACTTAAAACCTCATTATTTTAATCAGTTTCAAAGACATGAATAAAATACATAATCGTAAAGCCAAAGAATCAAGTAAACTATGTCTGAGAAATCCCATTAATGTAGAGCTCACTTGTTCTACAAATCAATTTATTGGGGCATAAAAGAAAATAAAAGAAAATTGGTAAAAGCAAGTGAAAGTAGCACTTGGACATTATTTTAAAATGAAATAACACCATGTATATATAGGATCTAATCAAATCCTCACTGAAAGTTCCTAAATGAATTTAAATCTGCTTGTAATCAGAACTAATATCATTAATTCACACTCTGGGGAAAAAAAAAAGCCTGCTTTAGTAAATGAGACATATACTCTATTGCAAGTGACAACAGATACAATATTATCTTAATAAAATTTTCTTAGGTAAGATATTACAATGGCTCACAGATGTGAAATTTGTAGGAACCTGGGGAACCTTAGCATAACTAAGTGCGGGAAAAGGTCATCAGCATCATTAAACTCTCATTCTCTTCTTCCTGTCTTCCTACTTTTATCAGTGTTCTGGATGAAGCTAACCCACATGGTGTGCTAAGTAGACAAAAATTGGATAAATAGGCAGTAGGGACACTTTTTACTTCTTCTTTAACTGGACTTCCCTGGTAGCTCAGCTAGTAAAGAATCTGCCTGTAATGCAGGAGACCCTGGTTCGATTCTGGGTTGGGAGATTCTGCTGGAGAAGGGATAGGCTACTCACGCCAGTATTCTTGGGCTTCCCTGTGGCTCGGCTGGTAAAGAATCTGCCAGCAAGGCGGGAGACCAGGGTTTGATCCCTGGGTTGGGAAGATCCCCTGGTGAAGAGAAAGGCTACCCACTCCAGTATTCTGGCCTGGATAATTCCATGGACTGTATAGAAGTCAGACGCAACCGAGTGACTTTCACTTCACTTAACAGAGAAAAGAGAACTTTCACTATCAGCTCCATTTAGAGATCTAGGGAAAATATTGAATGTAGCTTTGTTAATATCCTGAAGCAGAACTGATCACTATACCCATATAGGAAATATAAATTTAATGTGATTTAGAAAACTGGCCATGTACAAATCTCTACCCCCCATTTCAATCACTGTGATTTAGCATATAAAGTAAGTTTATATATAAGTAACATATAAAATGAAACAAGTGAGTGAGTCTCTCAGTCATGTCCAACTCCGACTGTATAGTCCATGGAATTCTCCAGGCCAGAATACTGGAGTGGGTAGCCTTTCCCTTCTCCAGGGGATCTTCCCCTCCCAGGGATTGAACCCAGATCTCCCATATTGCAGGCAGATTCTTTACCAGTGCTCAGAGGTTAGTGTCTGCTAGCAGTGCGGGAGACCTGAGTTCGATCCCTGGGTTGGGAAGATGCCCTGGAGAAGGAAATGGTAACCCACTCCAGTATTCTTGCCTGAAGAATCCCGTGGATGGGGAAGCCTGGTAGTCTACAGTCACAAAGAGTCTATTAGAATAAGACACATTCATAATTTCTTTAAAGTATAATTTCTGGGGATAACCTGTATTTTACCATGACATATTATCTTTTTTATGGGTCACTATATACTATTTGCTGTTTGTTAAATGTATGGATCTATGTTCATAGCCATATTAGCCATTAATTACTTTTTCTTATAATTGTCTTGTTTAGCTGTCACTCACAAAGCCAATTAGAAACTGATCTATTTTCTGAAAGAGCAGGTACAATATTGATATTATTTCTTTCTGAAATGCATGCAGTGAATTCATATGAAACCTTCTTGGCTTTAAGTTTTCTCTGAAACCTTTTTTTTTAAAGTATTAAAAATTTTTGACAGATATGAAACAATCCAGATTTTCTCTTTCTTGTTTGAGTTCTGGACACTAATGTTTTTCCAAAGTATTTTCCATTTAAGTTAACTTAGGTACAGTAAAAATAGTTGTTTATTATATTCATCATATTTATTTAACTATATATCTGTAAGATCTGTATATTATGTTCCTATTTTATTATTAATAGCACTTTGTTTTCTCTCTTGATCAATTTTCCTAAGCTTTTAAATGGATTTTCTTTTTATTTATTTATTTATTTATTTATTTATTTTTTGATTTGACTTTACAATACTCTGTTGGGTTTGCCATACATCGACATGAATCCACCACAGGTGTACATAAGCTCCCAATCCCGAATCCCCCTCCCACCTCCCACCCCACAACGTCTCTCTGGATCATCCTCGTACACCAGCCCCAAGCATCCTGCATTCAAATTATCAAATTTCTGCTTTGTTGATTTTTTTCTATTTTATGATAGATTTCCATTTCATTAACTTCTGATCTTACCTTCCTTTTTCCTTTGGATTTAACATATCATTCTCTTAATATCTTCTTGAAATGGATGTTATATTTTTGTTTTCAATCTATTCTTCTTTCCTAATAAATGAACTTCACCTGTATTTTACCATAGAGGTACTGCTTAAGCTGCTTCTCATCTATTTGATATGCATATCTTTATTAACATTTAGTACATAGGACCAAGAAAAACTTCAACTAGACTGTAATGTTTTGTTTTATAACAAAAATTACATCAAAGTTGTATCACAAAACATTTGATACACTTCATAATGCATATTTATTATAATATACTTATGTTTTAAATATACTTTATATACAAGTAAAACTTTGTAATAGTATATAAATTAAACATGTAAAAATAGGTGTCAGTTTACAAAATAAAAATCTATATGAATAGACGTTATATTTACCAAAATCTGTGCTTTTACTCTATGACAGACATAGCTATTAACGTATGGAAACCATACTAAAGATAAAAAAGATTAAAATGGTATGTGTTACATGATGCCAGTTTAAAAAATGCAACCCCCTTATTCTTTCAAGAAACATTTACAAGCTACTACAAGCCATTCAACATGCTATTGACTGGACATATTAAAATAAAAAGGACAAACACCCTAAGTGCCCCATTGTAGGTTAATTGCATCATCATTAGGACTTCCCTGGTGGCTCAGATGGTAAAGCGTCTGTCTACAATACAGGAGACCTGGATTCGATCCCTGGGTCGGGAAGATTCCTTGGAGAAGGACATGGCAACCCACTCCAGTACTCTTGCCTAGAAAATCCCATGGATGGAGGAGCCTGGTGTCCATGGGGTCGCAAAGAGTCACACATGACTGAACGACTTCACTTGGGACAAATGGGAGCAGTCTCCAAAGTTGGATAATAAGTAAATAAATGCATAAAACCATCATCACAATTATTATACACACACACACACACACATGCACACACTAATAACAAGGAAGCAAAATTAATCCTTCTATCTCTTTTATAAGAAGGACCCAGAGAACATTCAGAGATAAACAAAGAGTGGAAGTTAGAATATTCTTGACTATCTAGCCAAAAGGATTTCTTTTGAGGGGATGAAAACAATAGACATTGGTAAAATAAAATTATTATGACAAAATTTAGAAAGAACTTATTTCAGAAAATTATGGTTGTATTTTGTTGTGCTTCCTCTTTTTGGTCAATTCAATATTTGCTCTTATCCAAAAGCTATGTATTAATGGAAGCAAGTATAGATATAATTTCAAGAGCATTTTCCTTAGGATCCTCAAACTACCATTTTGTTTCCTTGCAAAGTACACCAAAGATAACATCACATGTTCTATATTAGTCCCCAAAATTAACTAGTAGGCAACTTAGGATGCTGAAAATAGTATGGAATTCCAGACAACCATTCAATCCCTAACTCCTTAAATATTGATCATTCCAATTGCTTAATATATCTTTAGTTATCAGGAATCAGACCTCAGCTCCTACCTTACCTCTAATGTACAACCCTGATATGACCTTGGACAGACCACTTGAACTCCTTGAGAAACATTTTCTTGATCAATAAAATAAAGATAATACTTATAGTTATCATTGTTCAAAAGATACAAAATCATTATCCAACAATGAATGAAACTCAATAAATGGAACAATCTAGATTCTTAAATTAAATATTGGCTAATACTAAGTGCAAAATATGAGAGAAGAGTTTAAAGGGCTCAGATTTTGAACTTGCAACATATTAAGTATAAAGGATTAATGTGCCATACATAAACGACAAATTTGGAAAAGGGGAGATTACATCTAATTTAAACAAGTTGCTTTTAAGAGATATTTAGTTAACAATGTTTGGGAACATTTTGAATCATGGATCTAGGGTTCAAGAGTAAAGGCTAGGCTAAAATATATGTAATAGGGTATTTGTCTCACATCACTTCCCTGAATGCTAAGATTCATCTCATAGCATCTCTGCTTTGACATTGTCCATGGCAGAGAAGCAATATCTGAGTCGAACACCCAACAGAAATATCAGGAGACTTTATTTATTTAAGATTTACAATGTCTCTATCATGCTCAGTTATAAAGGACCTCTCTTCAACTGAAATAAACCCTAGCTCAAAGTCTAGATGGAGAAGTCAATGGCACCCCACTCCAGTACTCTTGCCTGGAAAATCTCATGGGCAAAGGAGCCTGGTAGGCTGCAGTCCATGGGGCCGTTAAGAGTCGGACACGACAGTGACTTCACATTCACTTTTCACTTTTCACTTTTATGCACTGGAGAAGGAAATGGCAACCCACTCCAGTGTTCTTGCCTGGAGAACCCCAGGGACGGGGAGCCTGGTGGGCTGCCATCTATGGGGTCACAGAGAATCGGACACGACTGAAGTGACTTTGCAGCAGCAGCAGCAGCAGCAAAGTCTAGATCCTCATTTACTTCCTTTACTGTTAGCCATCTCTGTGGATTTACTATGTCTGCACATGTTTATTTTAGTCTCAGAATAGATCCAGCTTAGCTGAAATCCCCAGAGAATTCAATGCCCCTAGAGCAGGTGGCTTGGAAAGAAGAGGCAAACCCTCATATATAAGAAGGAGACTTTGGTTAAGAGACAAATGACTTCTGGGATTTTATGCTAGCATCCTTCAGCTGCTCTCAAGAGTCCTCTGCAAAATATCCCATTCTCTGGTAAACTCTCAGATTATCTTTATCTACTTTGTGTTCACTTTACTTCTCTTCTTTGGAAATCAACCATTTAGAACTTTATATAGAGCAGGATATATCTCCAAATGTCATATACCTAGGAAAATTGTTCATTTCAGAAACTTTGTAAATGACATATTCACTTTTTAAGATATCAGTCTTCAATAGAATTCAAATTCTCCTAAATCATGATACTGAGCTCTTCAGATTATTGCTTTCCTGTGAACATGACACAGTTCATCACACATTCCAGGCCAGGTGAAAATGAGATGTAATTTGTCAGTAATCAGTAGTAACTGCCCTTTCAAATATATAAATGATTTGAAAACCATGGGGTTTTTAAAAGGGTATTTAACCAACAATCTTCAGATAGCAAGGGATGGGACTAAGGGTAGTTTGGGTTTGAGAAGACCATATTTCTTTGGGAGTTCCAAGAAGTGCATAGAAATTAAGTTGTGAGACTCCTTTGCCTTCATTTAGTGTCATTCTAGAAATCACATATTCTGTCCACACATCTCATCTAGAATGTGAAATAAAGAAATTGTAGAGGCTTCTAGATTAATTGACTAAGGTTTACTAATATTTCACATGGAAAAAGAAACCAAGTTTCATCTGAATACAAAATATATTTCTAGTTTCTCTATTTAGAAAAAACTTGCCCAGAAGTAATTTTGTTAATCTGTGATACAGATAGATTCTATTCTAAAGTTGAAACCACTTCTCACAATATTATAGTCACATAAATGCTTTGTTCTATCAAAAGACAGCTAAGCAGTCAGAACTTAAGAGTTGCATTTTTACAACTAAATTTCCAGATATTCACATTTTTTTGACTCAAGGCTCTATGTATCATTGCAGAGCCCTCTAAATGCATCATGTCCATTATCAACATATCACATGCTGAAATCGCCACCTTCATCTTGGTTGGGATGCCAGGGCTGGAATATGCACACATCTGGATCTCTAGTCCAATATCCAGCATGTGTCTTATTGCTCTTCTGGGAAACTGCACCATCCTTTTCATCATTAAGACAGAACCATCCTTGCATGAGCCCATGTACTATTTCCTTTCCATGTTGACTTTGTCTGACATGGGCTTATCCTTTTCCTCTCTTCCCACTATGTTGAGGATCTTCTTATTTAAAGCTTCTGAAATCTCTGCAAATGCCTGTTTTGCTCAGCAATTCTTCATCCATGGATTCACAGCACTGGAATCCTCAGTGCTCCTGATCATGTCATTCGATCGCTTCCTAGCCATCCACAACCCTCTGAGATACAGCTCCATTCTTACAACTCTCAGAGTTGCCCAAATTGGAACTGTATGCTTTTTCAAGAGCTTCCTTCTGGTTCTTCCCTTTCCCTTCACTTTGAGAATGTTGAAATATTGTGAGAAACGCCAACTGTCACATTCCTACTGTCTCCACCAGGATGTCATGAAGCTGGCCTGCTCTGACAGACAGATTGATGTCATTTATGGCTTTTTTGGAGCACTCTGCCTTATGGTTGACTTTATGCTCATTGCTGTGTCTTACATCCTAATCCTCAAGACTGTGCTTGGAATTGCATCCCAGAAGGAACAGCTCAAGGCCCTCAATACTTGTGTTTCACACATCTGTGCAGTGATCATCTTCTACCTGCCCATCAACAACCTTGCCATTGTTCATCGTTTTGTCCAGCATGTCTCTCCCCTCTTCAATGTTCTTATGGCAAAAGTTCTTTTACTTGTACCTCCACTGATGAATCCCATTGTGTACTGTGTGAAAACTAGGCAGATTAGAGTAAAAGTTGTAGCAAAATTATGTCAGAAACAAATATATTAATAGCAGTCATAGATAATAGGCAATATATGGTGGAATGTATTGCATAAAAGGTTAAAGATGTGTTTGAGAAAACCTAATATTTGTCACAAATAATCATCAATATATTTTTTATTATTATTATCAAATTTATTTCATTCAAACTGATTACTGTCTATGGCATAAAATAGGAATGGTGTGTATTTTAAGGGGGTCTCCATCCAAATCAACAAAAATGAAAATGATGCCTGATGATGTCACCTTTTATAAAAGAGTCAAATTCCAATCAAGACAGACAAATGGTAGCTCCTATCCTTGCAACAAAAATGAATTCCTCTCCTTCATGTTCAGTTTATCCATACTATATTCTTTTGATTCTAAACATAACCTATATCTTAATTACATCTCCTCACTATCTCTTTTAATCATCTTAGTATGTCACCAGCACTTCTTTACTGAAATACCCCAGTAACCTTTTTTAGTTTTTAAAATCTACTTTTTGCTACTTTCTAACTGATTCTCTATGCAAGATAACAGTGATCTTTTAAACAAGACAAATGATATAATTTTTATTTTAAATATAAACTATTACTTCTTTGGAAATAGAATTAAAGAAATAAAGTACCTACTATAAGTTGATACATGTTCTTTACCCTCTCTAACTCTCCAGTATTGTCAAATAATGAAATTCTAGTCACAGTGGTCTTCTCAAAAAATTTGTTGAATTTGCCAATTTTTCTGTTTTTTACAAATTTTCAGATCTGAACCCTTCCCTTAGGATGCTGTTGGCTTCAGTTTTACTCATTTCTATTCAATTTTTAGAAGTTTCAGCTTAACTTTATTATAGATTACCTAAAACCCTCAGTTAAAATCATGGACTTTTATTTTTAACCTCTTTTATTGCTTCTTATTCTTTATTATTGTATTATACTTACTATTGTAATTGTAATTAAATATATTGTTGTTAATTCACTAAGTTGTGTGTGACCCCTTGCAACCCTATTGACTACAGCACACCAGGTTCCTCTGTCCTCCACTTTCTTCTGGAGTTTGCTCAGAATCATGTTCACTGAGTTAGTGATACTATCTATCCATCTCATCCCCTGCTTCCCCTTCTCCCTTTGCCTTCAGTCTTTCACACCATCAGGGTCTTTTTCCAATGTGTCAACTCTTCACATCAGGTAATTAAATTCATATTTCTTTGTTTTTTTTTTNGTTCTTCCCTTTCCCTTCACTTTGAGAATGTTGAAATATTGTGAGAAACGCCAACTGTCACATTCCTACTGTCTCCACCAGGATGTCATGAAGCTGGCCTGCTCTGACAGACAGATTGATGTCATTTATGGCTTTTTTGGAGCACTCTGCCTTATGGTTGACTTTATGCTCATTGCTGTGTCTTACATCCTAATCCTCAAGACTGTGCTTGGAATTGCATCCCAGAAGGAACAGCTCAAGGCCCTCAATACTTGTGTTTCACACATCTGTGCAGTGATCATCTTCTACCTGCCCATCAACAACCTTGCCATTGTTCATCGTTTTGTCCAGCATGTCTCTCCCCTCTTCAATGTTCTTATGGCAAAAGTTCTTTTACTTGTACCTCCACTGATGAATCCCATTGTGTACTGTGTGAAAACTAGGCAGATTAGAGTAAAAGTTGTAGCAAAATTATGTCAGAAACAAATATATTAATAGCAGTCATAGATAATAGGCAATATATGGTGGAATGTATTGCATAAAAGGTTAAAGATGTGTTTGAGAAAACCTAATATTTGTCACAAATAATCATCAATATATTTTTTATTATTATTATCAAATTTATTTCATTCAAACTGATTACTGTCTATGGCATAAAATAGGAATGGTGTGTATTTTAAGGGGGTCTCCATCCAAATCAACAAAAATGAAAATGATGCCTGATGATGTCACCTTTTATAAAAGAGTCAAATTCCAATCAAGACAGACAAATGGTAGCTCCTATCCTTGCAACAAAAATGAATTCCTCTCCTTCATGTTCAGTTTATCCATACTATATTCTTTTGATTCTAAACATAACCTATATCTTAATTACATCTCCTCACTATCTCTTTTAATCATCTTAGTATGTCACCAGCACTTCTTTACTGAAATACCCCAGTAACCTTTTTTAGTTTTTAAAATCTACTTTTTGCTACTTTCTAACTGATTCTCTATGCAAGATAACAGTGATCTTTTAAACAAGACAAATGATATAATTTTTATTTTAAATATAAACTATTACTTCTTTGGAAATAGAATTAAAGAAATAAAGTACCTACTATAAGTTGATACATGTTCTTTACCCTCTCTAACTCTCCAGTATTGTCAAATAATGAAATTCTAGTCACAGTGGTCTTCTCAAAAAATTTGTTGAATTTGCCAATTTTTCTGTTTTTTACAAATTTTCAGATCTGAACCCTTCCCTTAGGATGCTGTTGGCTTCAGTTTTACTCATTTCTATTCAATTTTTAGAAGTTTCAGCTTAACTTTATTATAGATTACCTAAAACCCTCAGTTAAAATCATGGACTTTTATTTTTAACCTCTTTTATTGCTTCTTATTCTTTATTATTGTATTATACTTACTATTGTAATTGTAATTAAATATATTGTTGTTAATTCACTAAGTTGTGTGTGACCCCTTGCAACCCTATTGACTACAGCACACCAGGTTCCTCTGTCCTCCACTTTCTTCTGGAGTTTGCTCAGAATCATGTTCACTGAGTTAGTGATACTATCTATCCATCTCATCCCCTGCTTCCCCTTCTCCCTTTGCCTTCAGTCTTTCACACCATCAGGGTCTTTTTCCAATGTGTCAACTCTTCACATCAGGTAATTAAATTCATATTTCTTTGTTTTTTTTTTCTATTTCCTAAATAGAGTGTGCTATCATTGAAAGGAGAAAGCATACCTATTTTTTTATGTCTGTTTGGCTAATATCTAGAATATTTCTGGCACAGAGTGGATCTCCAGTAAATTGTTATTAAAAAATAATATTATTATTTTCACATGAGACTATGTTTTAGGTAAATGAAATTAAAGAAGAGTTCTTCAATACTCCATTCAGGTGGAATATAACTTTCTTAAGTCTATATTTCAAAAGTAAGCGTATCTTACATGCTCAAAGATTTTGAAAGTACAGAAAAATTATATCAAGCTAGGGAAGAATTTACTGTCTTATATTCGATCTGTGACAAATAGTCCAACTTCCATTCCTAATATGACCTAAAATCTTGGTAGACTGTAGAATAAATTTCTAGCTTTTTCTTATTTCAATTCATTGACCTAAGTCCTTTCCACAAACCACATCTATTTATTTATTTATTTATTTTTAATTGGAGGACAATCACTTTACAATATTGTGTTGGTTTCTGCCATACATCATCATGAATCAGTCATAGGTATACATATGTCCTCTCCCACTTGAGCTGCCTCTCACCTTCCACACCATCCCAACTCTCTAAGTTGTCACTCAGCACAGGTTTGAGCTCCCTGCATCATACAATTGATTCCCACTGACTATTTTACAAGTGGTAATGTATGTTTCAATGCTCAATTCAGTTCCAGTCGCTCAGTTGTGTCTCTTTGCAACCCCATGAATCACATTACACCAGGCCTCCCTGTCCATTACCAACTCCTGGAGTCCATCCAAACCCATACCCATCGAGTCGGTGATGCCATCCAGCCATCTAATCCTCTGTTGTCCCCTTCTCCTCCTGCCCCCAATCCCTCCCNCAGGTGAAAGAACTGTCTTTTGGGTTTTTTTTCTTTCTTTTTTTTTACAATTAAACATGTTTACTGCCTCAAGTTCTCAAACATGTCCCAAGTTAATTCAAAATGTAACACATCTGATCGTTAGAAATGAAATACAATCCTTGTTGTTGTTGTTTTAACCGGCAGGCATCAATGGAAACAAATCCTACCTGGAAATATGGATGGTCTCTTTTTTGGGCGCCTCAGGTGAATGGGTTCCAAGTTTCTAAAGTTTCTTTGAAGTCTTGCTTTAATATCATTTCCTATGAGTAATTCAGGTGGCAGGCTGCTCCGTCTTGATGATTTATAATCATTTTGCGATGAATTTAGTTTGTTCTTCGTCCTGGAATATAAATTGCTGTCATCAACCGCCATGGTAGGAAATACATTTGATTTTCCTGGCAAAAAATTCTGAAAAGCCAAACCCAGGCACAGCCGCCTCCGTCTCCACCCCTCCACTCCACTCAGGAGTTCTCATGCTTTGCCCCGCACTTGTCTGGGAAGCTTAGCAAGTTGATAGGCGTGGACTTGAACAGGTGTAGAATTACTAAGCAGCCCCTCCTATCCACAGTAAAGAGCACAGGGGAGGAGAGATCTAAAAAATCATTAGGTGCAGGAGGCTGAGGAATGCCAACAGCTGTGGCACACGGGTAATAAAAGGGGCGAGATGAGTGCTGAGCATGATCTCTGTTTTATTGGTGCAACGCCATAAAGCAACCACAACTTACTCTTTCAGAATGAATACCTATGCAAATCACAAGCCTAATTATTGTTATTTTCTGAAACTCTTGGAGACTTTTTTTTTATAGAAGTTTTGGGGAAACTTTGGGAAACATTTTTACACTCCCTCCGACCTTTTTGTTTCACACAACACACAGCAAACGTCTGTCTTTACGACATTCCTTATCTGGCGGGCAGTTGACTGGAAGTGGGCTGGACGGAGGAGATGACAGATGGCTGGGATGAGCAGGAAGGCCCCCGGGGTGGGTGCGCATGAGCAGCAGTGCTGCCGGGAACCCAGTGCAGCCTCCCACCCTCCCCTCCCCTCCTGCGCTCTACCTGGAAGATGGCTTTNATGTACTCCTTTTCCTATTTGGAACCAGTCTATTGTTCCATGTCCAGTTCTAACTGTTGCTTCCTAACCTAAGGAGGTAATTTCTCTGGACGTTAAGTCATATGTCCTAGGTTGCTGGATATAAAGTATCAGAGATAAAGTTAGGATCAACTATATGTTTTATCTGAATCTGAATCAAAACGTTATGTTGTGTAACACTTCTTTTCAGTCTGAGATAGTGCTTTCTTACACAATTTCAGAAAATGAAATCTGTTAGTACAAACATCCTTTTGAATATATCCCTTGCCTACATACAAAATTGCGGTTTCTCAGCCTCTCACAGCCTCCTTCTCTAGCCCAGTGCTTTGAGAATTCTTCAGGGAATTTTCAACCTCAGCTGAGGCCCCAAGGGAAATGCTGCTGGGCTCTTCAAAAGAACCCTGTGTTTCAAGCAGGAAATCTTCTTATAGTTGGGCTATCATTTTTCCTGAGTTCTGACTGGAAGTAATGCACCCAACTAACTTTTCTCTCCAGCTGTTGCTGCTCAGGTATGTAATGCAAAAAAAAAAAAAAAAAAAAAAATTACGGGGGCACATAGAATCAGACACTGAACTCTCAATCTTGGTTACTTCTGAATCTCCACATCAAATCTTAAAATTAGTCAAAGAAGTTTTGAGAAGCAGATGGCCTGGGGATAGTCAGTCCTCACTTTGTCTTTGTCTGTGACCCTGTAAAAGTCATCTTCATCGTCCATTTTAATTCTTGCTGCCTTTCATATCTTTCCTCCTCATTAGAAATATCATTAATAGTTCTCTACCTTTAAAATTAAAATTGTGATCTCTACTTTGCTTACCTTAAAACTGTATTATGATAATTAAATATTAAAATGAATTTGATTATGCTCTATAAGACCACTAATATGAGGTCATAATTGTCCTTCGGAGTAATTTTGCAGACTGTCACCAACACAGATGTTGATCATTGTAAATACCATTGTGTGCAATTATATGAAGAATGAGAGACAGAGGGAGTCAGATGTCATTGAAATCTGTTTAGCCCATCTCTTCTCTATTTCTGCTGCAGACTCTAGGATGACATCCCTTTACACCAATAAATTAGAGCTGAAGGGTGGTTCAAGGGTGTATGATATTGTCTAGTGTCAGCTGACACTTCTCTGATCCATTAATCTGGAGGAAGTGAAGATAATAATTGGTGTGGGATACTATGGATGCAACNTCTAGGATGACATCCCTTTACACCAATAAATTAGAGCTGAAGGGTGGTTCAAGGGTGTATGATATTGTCTAGTGTCAGCTGACACTTCTCTGATCCATTAATCTGGAGGAAGTGAAGATAATAATTGGTGTGGGATACTATGGATGCAACATTTCACTAAGCAGGCAGAGTGAAACTTCTCTGTCTGGAGATTTATGATGAAATGGATGGTTTCTACCTCTTCTATTTCTCAAACTCTCTGAAATCTCTCAGTGTGGAATGGATGGAAACCAGCTTGACTGAGTCTGCTGGCTGAAAAGTCATATATATGTTTAAACTCTTATTTGTATCTCCACTTAACATACGGAAAAATTTTCCTTCTTTATTATCATTCATTTTTAAGGTTTTGTTGAAACTTTTTTCTTCCATCACTGTTCACAGTGTTGGAGTCAGACTGCATTGTTGTCTGTGCCACCAACAGCATGCTATTCAAACCTTATGATATTCCCTTCTTCCTTCACAGCCCATCTTCTCTCCAAGTCTCCACTTTTATCCTGCATCTCTCTTGTTTGCTAGAAGTGCCCCTTTATATCTTTTTGTTTGTTTGTTTCTCCTTTGGGATCATAAAACAACATTAATTTCAGTCTTATATTAAGTATTGCATTATTATCTGTTTTACTACTTGTTTTGATTTGTAGTTTGAATAGAAAAATCTTGGCATGGACATTTTGTCTTTCTTTATTCTCAGCTGTTCAATGCTTCTTCACTTTATTGATTAATAAAAGAAGCTTTTTTGAAAGAGTACCCTCAACTTTCCATCTCTCTTCCTTAAAATATCCCATCTTCACCTATCATGTAGATTTTTTCCTAGAGGAAAATTACAAGTAACATACACTTCTTACATATTCCTGCCCATTCACTGATAGTGTAAGCCTGTATAGTCTTTCTCCAATCTATGGAAATATTCTCTGAAAAATCAATAATGAACTCACTATCATAAGTGCAATGCCTTTCAAAAAACCCACATCTTATACCATCTCTTTTTCTCAGTCAACAGTAGTGATTTGACTTCAGTAACATTGAGTCGAATTGAAGTTGCTTAGTCGTGTCCGACTCTTTGCGACCCCGTGGACTGTAGCCTACAAGGCTCCTCCATCCAGGGGATTCTCCAGGTAAGAATACTGGAGTGGGTTGCCATCTCCTTCTCCAGGGGATCTTCCTGACCCAGGGATCGAACCCAGGTCTCCCACATTGCAGGCAGACACTTTAACCTTTGAGCCACCACTACTATTTTTATCCTATTTCTTTTCTCCAATCTGTCTCTTTTCTAGTTCTACTTTTATGTTCTACTCTCATGTAAAATAATTTCCAGTATTATGAACAGAGCCTTGTCTTTTCTTTCACACTGCACCTCCTAGTAATTTTCTGCATATTCTTGGGAGATATCCTATAACTCAAGCCTCCACTCAATGCAAAGATCACTACCTATAATACCCTCTAGACAATCTCCCCCAAAATTTATTTTTAAGTTAACATTCAGCATGTCCCAACTGAGCTTAGTCCCTGTAACACATTTCCTCTCATCTGTCATGTACACAGTTGAAATGGTTGTCGATACATATATCTTGGTATAGTTTTGTTTTGTTTTTTGATTTTTTTTAATTATCTGACTTTTCTAAGACCTAAAGTGCTATGTAGTAGTAGGCTACAGTACTAGTACAGTACAGTAGTAGGAAATATGATGTAAGACAATAATGTAGACTCTGGAATACCCTATCAGAGTTTGAATTCCATACTCAACCCTTACTTGCTCCATAAATTTACTCAGGTCACTTCATCTTTCTGGGCTATGGTTTTCTCACCTGTAATATGCTGCTTAAAATAGAATCCCTCTATTGATAATATGATCATTGTTAGAGCTGAATGGCATAATAAACTTTAAGCACTTAGGAAGGTGACAGAAAGATAACATATTAAACATTAGCTATTTTACGCTTTTTATGCATGTGATAAATAATATAATAGTCACACTACATTAATATACATAGAACTCATTAGAGTGTGGCTTACAATAAACATAACTGAATAAAAGTTCAGAAGGCACAGGTAAAGGAGAGCCTAGTTTCAGGTATTACAGGAGAGACCTATACCTCTGTGTCATATTATCCAAACCCCAGAGGCACAGCTCACTCTGAGAGCCTTAAGATATACTTTCCTTAGCGTAGAGATTTCCTGACTATTTCAGATTTTCCTTTGTTATCACTGTTTTAGAGCTAACATTTCCCACCTCCGTATCTCTGTTTCTACATCTAGCCTCAGCTTAACCACTGCGATGACAGAAACACACATCTCTCCTAATATCTCTCAGAGCTAAGCCCTGTAGCACCCTGTCCTAGAAGTTTTTTTTTTTTGTTTTTTTTTTGGAAGCCTGCCTTTTCAGACATTTCTCAGTTCCAGACTTCAAATTTGCACATCGACATTTGCCTCCTCAGCCATCAAAGGCTTTTATGTAAATTCAGGAAAGGGATCACTCTGGTCACAAGTTATAAGCTTAACTAGTCCAACAAATATTTACTCAATGCTTCCTCTGCATTCCCCTGCAGGCCAGGCACTGTGGAATGAAAGACAATCCCAGCCAGGTTACAAATATATTTGAAGGCTCTTGATATGCAGCTGATTCTAGAAGACAGTTTTGCAGAATGGTGTGTATAGTACCAGTTCCACATATAGATGGTGCAGCTTTAAGTGATCTGCTGATTGAATTGGAGATTTTTTTTTTTTCCGGGAAGAACATATGAAAAAGGTGACATCTGAGGTGACTTAATTAAACTACTGAGAGTCCAATACAGATGGACGTATCACCATAAGCCTAAATCACACAGCATCCATGAGCTATAGAAATCACCTATTACAATCACCTCCCTAGACCTTCCAGAAAAGGCTAATAGATCAGGTGCCCCAATTCTTTGCCAATTCATCTGCAGATCCTTCCTGAATCACCTACCCCAAGATAGGTGAGTGAGCATTCAGACCTGTCATTCTCCAGAAATCCCATTCTATATTGCAGGTTGGCAAATTCAAGGTTATAAAGTCATGAGAATCCTATATAATAGCAGCCTCCAGAAAGCCACCTTCTTCCTGACAGGCTTCCAAGGTCTGGAAGATCTCCATGGCTGGATCTCTATTCCCTTCTGCTTCATCTATTTGGCAGTTATCATAGGCAACCTTACCATCATCCATGTCATCCGTACTGATGTCACCCTCCATGAACCCATGTACTATTTCTTGGCCATGCTTGCCCTCACAGACCTGGGCCTTTGCCTCTCTACACTGCCCACTGTGATGAGCATCTTCTGGTTTGATGCCAGAGAAATTGGTATCCCTGCCTGCTTCACTCAGCTCTTCTTCATCCATACTCTGTCCCTGGTGGAGTCTTCAGTCCTGTTATCCATGTCCATTGACCGCTATGTGGCCATCTGCAACCCACTGCGTTATTCCACAGTGTTGACACCTGCACGTATCACCAGGATGGGGCTGAGCTCAGTGCTCAGAAGTGCGCTGCTCATCCTTCCCCTGCCATTCCTCCTTAAGCGCTTCCGGTACTGCCGCTCCCATGTGCTGGCCCACGCCTACTGTCTACACCTAGAGATCATGAAGCTGGCCTGCTCTAGCATTATCGTCAGTCACATCTATGGGCTCTTTGT
Source organism: Neotragus pygmaeus (assembly GCA_006410875.1). Classification (NCBI taxonomy): domain Eukaryota; kingdom Metazoa; phylum Chordata; class Mammalia; order Artiodactyla; family Bovidae; genus Neotragus; species Neotragus pygmaeus. Next base: position 10,758 of record SJYV01046795.1, on the reverse strand, counting down.
CGTGGCCTGCACTGTTGGTGTGGACTCACTGCTCATCTTCCTCTCTTATGCCCTTATCCTCCGCACTGTGTTAAGCATTGCCTCCCACCACGAGCGACTTCGGGCCCTTAACACCTGTGTCTCCCATATCTGTGCTGTGCTCCTCTTCTACATTCCCATGATTGGTTTGTCTCTTGTGCACCGCTTCGGTGAACATCTGCCCCGCACTGTACACCTCCTCATGTCATATGTGTATCTGCTGGTCCCACCACTCATGAACCCCATTGTCTACAGCATCAAGACCAAGCAAATCCGCCAACGCATTGTTAAGAAGTTTGAGTTTATAAAATCACTCAGGGGTTTTCAGCAGGATTAGTTTAGAGAAAGAGAAGTTTGGGGCATAAAACTCACAGATATTTTTTATTTCATCTGTCCCTATTGCTCAGACAGTAAAGGATCTGCCTGCAATGCAGCAGACCTGAGTTTGATACCTGAGTCAGGAAGATCCCCTGGAGAAGGGAATAACAATCCACTCTAGTATTCTTGCCTGGAGAATCCCATGGACTGAGGATCCTGGCAGGCTACAGTCCATAGGGTTGCAAAGAGTTGGACATGACTGAGTGGCTAATACTACTACTACTAGGGAAGAGTAACAATCTCCCAATTATCAATAAAAAGGAAATAAATTATGCAATATACAGCATGTGTGACCTTGGAAAAATTACTCAGTTTCTCTGTTCTTTAGTTTCCTCAATTGCAGAATGAAAATGTAAATAATTATATTACCTTCCTTTTAGGAATATTGTGAAGATTAAATGAGATCATTCATGTAACTCTGTAACACAGTACCTGAAGTATTATCAAGTCTCAACAAATATTGCCTATTATTACTTGGAAAAAAATCCAAAAGAGTATACACAAATTTCATCTTTTATTCCTCTAATCAGTGGAATTTGATCAGAGATTTATATATTTAAATTTGCATTTTGGTTAATTTATGTTGCTTTTTCATAACTATTACTTTTATTTATTTGCAACAGACTTGCAGATACCCATGCCTATGCCTAAGTTAATAACTTTTCATGAGGCTTCTTCCTAAGCACACCGCAAAGTTAAGAAGAAGAAGACACTCTAGGAGCTTGAGATAAGTTCTCCAGTTAGAACAACAGCAAAACAATAATCATAGTTGAGCCTTTTAGAAGGTAGTTAAGGTTTAGGGTAATCATGCATCATCTGAATAACTAGTCAAGGGATTTAATTTCTTTCTTCAGTTATCCTATTATTACAGGGGTGAAAAGAGAGAGAAGCACATGCATATTTTATGTTTTTTGCAAGATGCTTTTCTCATGTCGATGTCTAGCTTTCACAAACCACACACACACACATATACACAATACACACACAGAATTGCAAAAAAGGTTTAATATACATGGATTGAACAAATCAACACATGAAAGAACCAATGAGTGAATTAATCAAAACAGCTTTATCTTTCTAGATAAGACTATTTCTTAAAGAGATTGTTTTTCTTCATTTTCTTCAATTTTTATCTCTTTCCTGTAATATCAGGAAAGATGTAAGACAATCAACTGCCAGAAAACAGAAGAAAATTCATGTTGATATATGGCAGAAACCAACACAATATTGTAAAAAAAATTATCCTCCAAATTAAAAAGAAATAATTCAAAAAAAGTCTGTGCTGTGAACTTAATATTTGTGTTCCCATGTGTGCATGCTAAGTCACACTTTTTGCAACACATGGACTGTAGCCCTCCAGGCTCCTCTGTCCATGGGATTCTCTAGACAAGAATACTGGAGTGGGTTGCCATGCCCTCCTTCAGATGACCTTCCCAACCCAGGAATTGAACCCATGTCTCTTATGTCTCCTGCATTGGGAAGCAGGTTCTTTACCACTAGTGCTACCTTGGAGGCCCCTTTTGTGATGCCACCCCCCACCCTCAAAATTAATATTTTGAAGGCTAATCTCCAATGTGATGGTATTTTGAGATGGGGTCTTTGGAAGGAAGTTTGCTCATGAGAGTGGAGCTCTCATGAATAAGATTAGCGCCCTTACAAAAGAGACATAAGAGAGATGATTTCTCTCCACCATGTGAGGACACAGAGAGAAGAAAGCTGTCTGCACACCCAGAACAAGGACCCTTGGCAAGAACCCAATCAGCCCACACCTTGGTCTTGGACTTCTCAACCTCCTGAATTTTGAAAAATAAATGTTTGTTTTTTAAACCCAGTCTGTTACAACAGCCCAAATAGACTGAGTCCAAATTCTAGGACTACAAAGGAGATAATAACTACATAGTAATACACACCAAGAAATGAGGAGAAAAACAAATAGCAAAGTAATTAGGGTGGTCATAATTGGGCAGAAAATGTGTTCTGAAGGAGTATCTAATAATGTTCATGGTAGTAATGACAGAATATTGCATATATCTATAAGCTAATGGATCTGAGATTTCTCTCCAGAGCCAAAACCACAGAGTCTTCCATGACTGGCAGCACATAATGGTCATTCCAGAGAAATTATATGCCTGGACATGAACTTGAGCAATCTCCAGGAGATAGTGAAGGACAGAGGAACCCAGCATGCTGCAGTCATGCAGTGTCAGAGTCAGACTTGACTTAGTAACTGAATAACACCAGCAACTTGTCATCCCCATCTTTTCTTTTCCCTAAGCAATTCAATGATGTTATGCATTTTTAAGTATGACTATCACTTTTGTGAACCCATGTATAAATTATTGACTCTGTTGGCATTCCTGGAATTTGGTTTGGCCTTTTATACCCTCCTTAGTGCCCTGGCTATTATGCTTTAATCTCTGTTATGTTGTTATAGATGCCCACTTCACTCAACAATTCTTCATTTATAGTTTCTCCTTCTGGGAGTCTTCAGTTCTTACCACAACCTTAGCTCCTGGACGTCATTTCTCATTCACTGAGATAGACCTCTTCGTTTATTGTTTCCAGAGTCCAACAGGTAGACTCTGGGGCCAGGAACCTGACTCTCATCCTTTCCCTGCTCTTCTTCCTAAGATGCTGTATCCACCAGGATAACACAAACTGACCTGTTCAGGTATAACTGTCACCTACATTTATGGCCTAAAGGCACTGGATTCAGGTTTGAGCATGGATATTGTCCACCTCTCACCTCCTACACCCTCATCTTGCATATGGTGGTCAGCATGACAGTACCTCAGTGATCATTCTTGGTGTTGCACATTCTGTGCTTTAGATAAGTGTATAATGACATGTATCCATTATTGTTGTATCATACAAAGTATTTTCACTGTTCAAAAATTCCTCTGTACTCTGCCTATTCATCTGTCTTCCCAACCCGTCCTCTGGAAACCACTGAACGTTTTACTGACTCTAGCTTTGCCTTATCCAGAACATTATATATTTGGAATCGTGTAGCATGTAGCCTTTCCAGATTGACTTCTTTCACATAATATTGCTCATTTAAATATTCTACATGTTTTCACAATTTGACAGGTCTTTTCCTGTTTGTTTGTTTGTTTTTGGAGTTGTACTTTATTTTTTTAATTGGAATATAGTTACTTTTCAACGCTTTGTTAGTTTCTGCTGTACAATAAAGTGAATCGGCTATATGTATACATATATCCCCTCTTTCTTGGACCTCCCTCCTCCCCCACCCCCTCCATCTTGGTCACCACAGAGCCTAGAGCTGAGTCCCCTGTGTTATGCTCGGGTTCCTGCTAGCTGTCTATTTTACACATAGTAGTGTACATACGCCAATCTCCCAATTCACCTCACTGCCCTCCCCAACCCCTGCTGTATTCGCATGTCTGTTCTCTTTGTCTGCATAACTATTCTTACATTTTCTGCATGTACCACAGTTTATCCATTTACCTCCTCAGCAACATTTTTATTGCTTTCAAGTTTTGGATCTTATGCTAAAAGAAGTTTAGTCAAACTATATTCCGAAGTCATTGTACCATTTTTGCATTCCCGCCAATGATATATGAAAGTTCTTGTTGCTCTGCATCCTTACCAGCATTTAGTGTTGTCACTGTTTCTGATTTGGCCATTGAAATAGGTACCCAGTGGTGTATCATTGTTTTAATTTGAATTTCCCTGATAACATATGATATGGAGAACCTTATCATATGTTAATTTGCTTTCTAAATGTTTTCTTTGGTGAAGTGCCTATTAAGATCTTTGACCCATTTTTTAATCTCATTGTTTATTTTCTCATTGTTCAATAACAACTTAAAAAATTATTTTTAAAAGCGCTCATTTAGCATGAGTTTGTCTCAGTCCAATAATATTCCCTTTGCTGCTGCTGCTGCTGCTAAGTCTCTTCAGTCATGTCCGACTCTGTGCGACTCTATAGTTGGCAGCCAACCAGGCTCCCTCATCCCTGGGATTCTCCAGGCAAGAACACTTGAGTGGGTTGCCATTTCCTTCTCCAATGGATGAAAGTGAAAATGAAGTCGCTGTCGTGTCCAACTCTCTGTGACCCCATGGACTGCAGCCTTCCAGGCTCCTCTGTCCGTGGGACTTTCCAGGCGAGAGTACTGGAGTGGGGTGCCATTGCCTTCTTTAGGTACCCTGAAATCTCTCTAAGTTCTGTCTCTCCTCAAGATAGATCTTTGGATACAAAATGTTCACCTGACACTTCTCTTTTCTCTATACCTCCCCCAGTTCCACACACTTTTCTGGGCTAAAAAATATGAGCTTTTGTTTTGTCTCTCAACACATCATGTCCTGTGTCTCCTTTGCAGAAGCTGAATAACAGATTTTAGAGCAGACAGTTTTGTCTTCTCTATACTATAATCAAACTCTATGTTCCTTCTAATCAAAGCTATTGAAAGATTAATCTAGTCCTTCTCTCTCCCTATCTTTCCCTTTATCTCTGTCTTTCTTTCTCTCCATAACACCTGAGATGCAGACCTATTTTATGCCAATATACATCCATTAATAATACTATTTCTCTCTTCTCAGTGCTTGGACTCAGAGGCTATAAACAAATATTACTTGTGTATAGGGGAGCATTATCTCTATTCTAAAATATTTATTAACTAGATGAAAAAAATGAGTGGTGGGATGTGTGCCCAAACAAGTACTATGGAATTAATTGTATCCTCTGCCCATAACTTACATATTAAAGTCCCAATCCCCGGCACCTCAAAATGTAATTTTATTCAAGGGCAAGGTCTTTAAAGAAGTAATTAAGTTAAAATGAGACCTTCATGGTGGTCCTTAACCCAATACACCTGGTGCCCTTACAAGAAAAGGAAGAGACACAAAGGATTTTCATGTCCTCAGGAGAAGTCAAGTGAGGACACAGAGAGAAATGTCACTTGCAAATGGAAAGAATAAGAAACTAGATCTGCTGCCACCTTGATCTTGGATTTTTAACCTCCAGAATTGTGACAATATGAATTGCTGATTTTAAAACCACTCGGTCTGGTCTTTTCATATGGCAGTTTGGAAAACTAAAACAAGAGGTATAACTGTGTTTTGGAATAAATTCAATGTTAAAAGTGAAGTTGGATTTCAAATTACAGAAAGAATAGAAAAATTTAGAATCAATGTTGAAATCAAATCATAAAAACAAGGAGATATGAAATTCCTAAACCTCTTTGGTTGTCATAAATGTCCATTTCTAACTGTAAAACAGAGAGAAGGCCCAGAAATCTGAATTTAAGCAAGCATCACATGTAATTCAGATTCTGATTATCTGGAGATTATAATGAGAAAAACAGGGCTTCATGACACCCAAAATTTGTCAACAGTGTAGTTGATAAAAAATTAATGGAATGTGGCCACAAGAAAAATCTCATCATATTCCAAGAGGACCTGACAGGCCAATGAATTGGAATAATGCCCTATGATTGGCTTGGGGATTCTGGGGCAATCCTTAATGTTTATACCTTTGTAGTCCCCAAAGAAATCCAATGTGGTGGATGCTAATTAGATGGATAATAAAAAACACTGAAATGACCTCAATTATTCTCTCTAAATGTCTTCTCTATTAACTTTTAAGAGTCCTAAATAGATGATTAACTCTTTACAACCCTATGCTAACATATAAAGCTCCTCTTTAAGCTTAACCACCCTTTGCAGAAACATGTTCCCACAAAGGTACCAGAATGGACTGGTTTCTCCAATTAGCTCCTTGATGTATAGGAACAAGAGAGCACTGAGGATGATTCGGAGGCAGGAAGAGGAGATGGAGTCCCTGAGCGTGGGCAGGAGTCAGGAGCATATGCGGTTACCTGGGACCCCAAGAATAAGCATCAACACAATTGTAATATTTCCAAGAACTTGCTTGCCCAGACTTCTTTCTTCCCCTTTGGTGATAGGAAAAGCATTCAATTGAAAGATACATGCACCCACATATCCATTGCAGCACTATTTACAATAGACAGCACATGGAAGCAACCTAAATGTCCATCAACAGAAGAATGGATAAAAAACATGTGATACATATATACGATGGAATATTACTGAACAATAAAAGGGATGAAATAGTGTTATTTGCATAGATATGGATGACCTAGAGACTGACACAGAGTAAAGTCAGTCAGAAGGAGAAAAACAGATATTGTATATTATCACTTATATGAGAAATATAGAAAAATGATACAGATGAATTTATTTGCAAAGAAGAAATAGAGACACAGACATAGAAAACAAGCATATGGATACCAATGAGGGGAAGGAGAAGGTGGGATGAAATGGGAAATTGGAATTGATAGCTATACACTGCTATGTATAAAATAGATAACTAGTGAGAAACTACTGTATAGAACAGGGAACTCTACTCAATGCTCTGTGGTGACTTAAATAGGAATAAAATTTTTAAAAAATAGTGAGATGTGTGTGTGTGTGTGTGTGTGTGTGTGTGTGTGTGTGTGTAGCTGATTCACTGTGCTGTACATCAGAAACACATACTCCAATAAAAATTGACTAAAAAATAGAATAAATAAAAAGCCCCATTTAATGTTACATATGGTTTTATATTTACCCACATGCACACACATATACAAAAAAATTTTCATGAACCAAATAACCACAATATGTGTGATCACTCACCTAGAGCCAGACATCTTGAAATGCAAAGTCAAGTGGGCCTTAGGAAGCATCACTATGAGCAAAGCTAGCAGAGATGATGGAACTCTAGTTTAACTATTGCAAGTCTTAAAAGATGATGCTGTTAAAGTGCTGCACTCAATATGCCAGCAAATTTGGAAAACTCACAGTGGCCACAGTCACAGTGGACTGGAAAAGGTCAGTTTTTATTCCAACTCCAAAGAAAGGCAATGCCAAAGAATGCTCAAACTACCGCACAATTGCACTATCATGCTAGCAAAGTAATGCTGAAAATCCTCCAAGCCAGGCTTCAACAGTATGTGAACTGTAAACTTCCAGATATTCAAGCTGAATTTAGAAAGTACAAAGGAACCAGAGATCAAATTGCCAACATCTGTTGGATCATCAAAAAAACAAAAGAGTTCCAGAAAAACATCTACTTCTGCTTTATTGACTATGCCAAAGCCTTTGACTGTGTGGATCACAACATACTGTGGAAAATTCTTCAGGAGATGGGAATACCAGACCACCTCACCTGCTTCTTGAGAAATCTGTATGCAGGTCAAGAAGCAATAGTTTAGAACTGGACATGGAACAGCAGACTGGTTCCAAATAGGGAAAGGAGTATGCCAAGGCTGTATATTGTCACCCTGCTTATTTAACTTATATGCAGAGTATATCATGCGAAACGCCAGGCTGGATGAAACACAAGCTGGAATCAAGATTGCTAGGAGAAATATCAATAACCTCAGATATGCAGATGACACCACCCTTATAGAAGAAATTTAAGAACTAAAGATCTTCTTGATGAAAGTGAAAGAGGAGAGTCAAAAAATTGGCTTAAAGCTCAACATTCAGAAAACGAAGATCATGGCATCTGATCCCATCACTTCATGGCATATAGATGGATAAACAATGGAAACAGTAAGATACTTTTTTTTTCTTGAGCTCCAGAATCACTGCAGATGGTGATTGCAGCCATGAAATTAAAAGACTCTTGCTCTTTGGAAGAAAAGCTATGAGCAACCTAGACAGCATATTAAAAAGCAGAGCCATTACTTTCCCAACAAAGGTCCATCTAGTCAAAGCTATGGTTTTTCCAGTGGTCATGTATGGATGTGAGAGTTGAACTACAAAGAAAGCTGAATGCTGAAGAATTGATGCTTTTGAACTGTGGTGTTGGAGAAGACTCTCGAGAGTCCCTTGGACTGCAAGGAAATCCAACCAGTCAATCCTAAAGGAAACCAACTCTGAATATTCATTGGAAGGACTGATGCTGAAGCTGAAGCTCCAACACTTTGGCCACCTAATGCGAAGAGCTGACTCATTTGAAAAGACCCGGATCTGGGAAAGATTGAAAGCAGGAGGAGAAGGGGATGCCAGAGGATGAGACAGTTGGATGGCATCACCAACTTGATGAACATGAGTTTGAGTAAGCTCTGGGAGTTGGTGATGAACCGGGAGGTTTGGTGTGCTGCAGTCCATGACATGACTGAGTGACTGAAATAAACTAAAGATGCACCTTTCACATTTGTTGTGCATAAACTATAGTTAGGATATGTCATTAACAAGACACTATCATCTACACACACTGTGAAGTTGTGAGGGTTGTTCAAAATTTTTACCAGGTCTTTAAAATTAGTTACAGTGCATAAGATCCTCTGGGCTTCCCATCCAGATAGCTCAAGGGGACACACTCCTCTCTTTCTCTATCTCCAGGGTATGTGATAATGAGGGCTAGGGAACCAGTCCTAGTAGGAAATAGATTAAATATCCTTAAAAAGTTTGCAATGGGTCTCTCAGGCAGTTTCATAAAAATCAGGAAGTTAAGCATCCACCCTCCAGTCTCACCATGTCCCCAGAGCTTTGTGCTCTATTGTAAGATCTGGAGCTTCTGGACCCAGCGTTGGTATGTAAGGAGTCAATATAGTGAGCAGGTGTTTGGTGCCGAACTGTAGAACCAAGAAGAGGCCCCCAAAGTCTCAGCCTGAGCTTTGGAGACAGAGAGGAGAGAAGGGACTGAAAGTGACAGGAAAAGCTGTCTAGGGTGCCTGCCCAAGTCGGGTGACTGCTGCCATCAGATCTTGCTGATTTAGTAGGCAAGCTCAGGTCTGTGTTTAAGTTACTATAGATTCCATATCTACCTTTTAGCCTCAACACAAGGTTACAAGAGTCAGAGGTTATTTCCAAGAAGCAAAGAGTGGTAGGAAGTAATGTGATCCTCTGGAGAAAAGCTAGACTGTGATATAAAAGGACACTTCCTAGAATAACCACAATGTATGACTAATGGAATTAGAAGTGATCACTGCAATTGTTTAAGTGCCTCTAGGAATGATCTCCAAGAAGAGCAACTGGGGCAGAAAAGCCATCTGTTGAATCCACCACCAACCTCTACCCTGGACAACTGACTTTTGTCCGGTCAGGAACAATGAAATTCTCAGCAAACCTGAGGATGAATACTCTAAAGATACTTTAACTAAGAAGAGCTTAGCATAGTCATCTTATTTAAATCTCTTCAGCCAATCTTTTCCAAGCAGAGATCTCCTGGCTTCAGTATTCTAAATTTTCTTTTATGTCCAAGTTCCTGCTCTCTTTTTCCTCATAAATCCTCTTCCTGATTCCTGTTCTGCTCTGCTCCCTTAAATTCTCAAGTACAAGCATTGATTCCAAAGAGTCTGTCTTGACTAAATGGAGGCAGGCACCCAGAACTTTGATATTTCTCTTTCTCGTTTTTCATTTAATCTCTACCCATTCCAGGCTGTCTCAGGCTGGATTTGTTAACCTAAACGCTTCTGACTTTCTAGACTGTGCCTTGAAGTTCCAGAGATTTAAGCTTGAATCCCATTTCTGCTGCTGATTGGCTGTAAGACTTGAGGCGCGTTACAAATCCTCTAAGCTTCTCTTGCCTTATTTGCCAACTGAGGTGACAATATTAACTTGCAAAGCTTTTCTAAGGTCTAAATGCTATTTCACTTGTCATGTCCTTTGTGCAGTGGCTGGCACATAGCAGATGTCCAAAAAAAAGTGTTTTATCTTCTTCACCATCCTACCTCATCTTCATGTTAAAATATTTTCTGCCTTAGCTTTTATGAATTTCATTGTTAACCACCATGTAAGTTGCCTGTTACCACATAGCTTACTTGACATATAAGTTTACCACAGCTCTTCTGAACTTACTTTGATGAATAATGTGCTGGGCACTGATCATGGCCAAAGAAGAAACTGAGGAACACTGAAAGTCAACCTGATCTTCAAGTGAACAGTGAGTTCATTGCACTTACTATTCATTTCATTGGTATTTGTAGCAAGAAAGAAACTGTCTGTGTATACAATTGTGTATATTTCTCCAGGAAGTTTATTTATTAATTCAACTAAAGAGTCAGTACCCTTTTTTTTTTGAAGGTCCATTAAGCCTTGATTTCATGCTAGCTGCTGACAGTTGACAGTGTTATATGTAGCCATCATTTAGAGCTTGAAATCTAGAGAAAAATCAGATCTTGATTCAAATCCCATTTTGGCAATTTTACTTTGAGTTTGATCTTAGAAATGTCAGATTTTTCTAAGCCTCTGTTTCTTCATCCATAACATGGTACTGTTAATAGAACTTTATTCACAGATTTTTAAAGGAGATAAAACATGCATGAAGTTAGTAACAGCTAGCTAAATAAAACTGAACTCTTACTCTTCCATAAAAAAAAAAAAAAA
>SJYV01046788.1:0-24631 GCA_006410875.1 Neotragus pygmaeus | reverse complement strand
TTGATTTGCATTTCTCTGATGATGAGTGATGTTGAGCATCTTTTCATGTGTTTGTTAGCCATCCGTATGTCTTCTTTGGAGAAATGTCTATTGAGTTCTTTGGCCCATTTTTTGATTGGGTCGTTTATTTTTCTGGAGTTGAGCTGTATAAGTTGCTTGTATATTTTTGAGATTAGTTGTTTGTCAGTTGCTTCATTTGCTATTGTTTTCTCCCATTCAGAAGGCTGTCTTTTCACCTTACTGAATCGGACAGTGTATTAAAAAGCAAAGATATTACTTTGCCAACAAAAGTTCATATAGTCAAAACTATGGGTTTTCCAGTGGTCATGTATGGATGTGAGACTTGAACTATAAAGAAGGCTGAGTGCCAAAGAATTGACGCTTTCAAACTGCTATTTTGGAGAAGACTCTTGAGAGTCCCTTGGACTGCAAGGAGATCAAACCAGTCAATCCTAAAGGAAATCAATCTTGAATATTCATTGGGAAGACTGATGGCGAAGCTGACGCTCCAATACTTTGGCCACCTGGTGTGAAGACCCTGATGCTGGGAAAGACTGAACAACAACAACCAGGGAATGGACACTTAGAGCATCATTTGTTTGTTTACATTCTATGACACATCTGCATGCCTACATCCACTTCATAAGCATCATTTAAAAACATTTACCCTTTTTCTCTGACACCTCTAAAGGGGTACAAAAAAGTGCATGAGCTGCAGCCCTCACACTCACACACACTTCTGAGGAGCCCAGCTATGAGGCTGACATTGAAATGACTAGCTGGTTGCTGAACCAGAAGGGCTTGAGGGATTTTCTGGTCCAATCAAGTCTATCAGATGATGAAGCACCAAATGGTCAAGCACGAGATCTCCCAGTGAGTTCCCAGAAGGGTTAGTGTCAGAGACAAACCTGTCAAGGCAGTGTTCTTGCTGTTAAATCACGTGACTTGTCGACCCTAAATCCTCTTATGATTTGACATAATTAAGCAAACACAGTTTACCATATCAGGCAAAATGGTGCATGAGGCTGGCAGACAAGTATATCTTGAGAACAGTCTTTGACACGGATGAACTCTGGGGTGTTTTCCAGTTGGCTTCAAGCCATGAGAAAGTCCTCTTCCTGGGGGCTATCAGAGACCTTGTTGGAAGCATCTTCATTATTCTTAGCTTGATATAAAAGATTCCTATTCCTAAAGGAAATGTCAGCAACCTGATGGTGAGGGTTAACTCTTGCCCAATGAGTGGGCTGAATATCTTCCTCTAAGATCCACCAAGGTGAAGATCAGGAAAGAGCTCAAAAGAGAAGACGAGTAGTTTCTGTGCCGCAGGAACGTTCTCTTGTCAGACGTCTAAGCCACCAGAAGAAAAGGTACAGTATTGGGCTAACACTTCACTGAAATACAATCATTTCTGACATATGCATCTTTACCTGGCTTGTCCTTGGCTTTTCAAGAGCAGAGAGCATCTCTTGGGATTGTCACCAAGTCACCTTCCTGGACAGTAGCAGAGCAACCTCTCACCTTGGATGGGGACACAGATGCTGGAGGCTGTTGATGTGGTATACAGGGTAGGTTTGATGTGTGCAGTGCCAGGTGTGAGCACTGTGGTTGTACTCTTGCTCAGGGTAAGGGTCCTCATTTCCCACCTCCCCAGGGGCTGGATGCAGGATCAGCGCAGAGCCATCACTTCTTCAGTTCAGCAGTCACAACCTTATGTGAAACTTGTAATTTCCTATCTAGAAACAGGAAGCATCTTTTTCATAGACTAAGTATTTTTCCATAGAGGGGCAAGACCAGGTCCCCTCTACTTTGGGAGGCACTGAGCCCTTAGGGAAACCTCAGAAGATGAGAAATTGAGGCAAAAACTGAATAACTCTTTGAGAGCAGAACCCCAGCATCCACACACAGCATGGTTGGAAATGCTGCTTCCCCTCTGATCATGATACCTGGGCAGATCCGGTACCCACCCAGGCGATGGTTCAGCCCCTGGCTCCGGCCCCTTCTGAGCATCTTCTCTGACATACACATGAATGTACATCCCAATTGTTTCCTTCTCGAGGAAGGGCTAGCTCTTTGAGGCAGAGCACAGCCCTCTCTGGGGAGGTGCATTGCCAGAGGGTATAAACATTGTCTTTTCTCCCTACAGCTGGTTTGAAGTTTTGGGGACACAAAGAGTGCTCTGGCTTTGTCAAGCTTGTCTAGGGAGATGAAACAGGCACTCTTTGCCATGTGCTTGAAGTCACCTTTCCCAAATTTTTTTTTTTTTGAAAAGTGAGAGATTGAAAAGAGGAAAGAAAAAAAGGTACCATCAAACTGTAAAAAAAAAGCTGGTGAGTGAGTGGATCATAACCACAAGTCTAAGCCGTAAGGGGTCCTGCCAGACAGTGGAGGAGGGGGTGGTGCCGCCCAGGTCTGATTAACGTCGAGAACCCTAGAGAGGCTCAGCTTTCCCCATACTTGAAAAGTGATGAGCTGGCCTCCATGGTTCCATGGATGCTGGAAGACACTTAGCATGACATTCCTCATGACCCAGAAGTTGGCACGAGTGCCATGTCTCCATCAGTCCCACTGCTATCTCTCCCCGCATCCTGCCAGGCCCATGGGTGACACAGAGCAGCAGGGTGGACCCTGTACACCCAGGGGTTTTGTGTCACAGCTGAGGAACCCTGAACTTATGAAACCCCAATCTTTTTTTTCCAATTCAACAAATATTTATAGGATGCCTATTATGGGCCAACATCGTCTGTTTTAAGAACTGGTGATGCAATGAACAGAAGAAAGAGTTCTGACCTTGTGGAGCTGACACTCCAGTGGGACAAGACAGGAGTAATGAACAGTAACCATGGTAAATAAAGTAAACGATGGAGGCAGTTGAAGATGATAGAGAGATGGATAGAGAGGATAGAGGGCTTCCCTGGTGACTCAGTGGTGAAGAATCTGCCTGCAGTGCTGGAGACCTGGGTTCAATCCCTGGGTCAGGAAGATCCCCTGGAGAAGGAAATGGCAACCTACTCCAGTATTCTTGCATGGAGAATCCCATGGACAGAGGAGCCTGGTGAGCTACAGTCCATGGAGTCATAAAGAGTCAGACACGACTTAACGTTTATGATTTTTAGGCTAATAAAGATGCCCTCAGGAAGGCATTATAGATTAGAGATGGGCAGAGGTCCAGAGGAAAATGATCATTACCCTCAGTAACGGACAATGCACAGAGACCCTTTTAAGCTGGATCTCTTGGTAGATATTAATACCAGGCCTCATATACACTACTACATACAAAATAGATAACTGATGAGAACCTACTGTATAACACACTCTATTCAGTGCTCTGTGGTGACCTAAATGGGGAGGAAATCCAAAAAAGAGGGGATGTACATATACATATAGCTGATTCACTTTGCTATAGAGTAGAAACTACCAGAACATTGTAAAACAACTATACTCTAACAAACATTAAACAAACAAATAAAACACCAAGCCTCTACCTGAGGGATAGGTTGGACTACTTTTTGATACAGTGCTTATGTGTTGAACTCATTTTAATGAGCATTTTCAAGGCAGTATTATTGAAAACAATCCATTCCACAGACAGATGTGGTATGAAATTTTTTATTTTTCCACAATTTGAAATAAATTTTTTTTTAAACGCAAATTTCTAAGTTTGGGGGAGTATAGTAAGTTTTAAGTTGATGAAAGATAGAAATTTTTCTTCCCAGAAAGTAGCATTTCATTTCTTTGTATAAAAGAAAGCAGTCTGTGAGAGCCTGTGAGGATGAAAACAGTAAGCTGTCAACACGGATTAAAGCCTGAAGCCACAGCAAGAATAAAACAATTCGCATCCAGGGAGTCACAATCAGGACCAGCAGGTGGTCCTGACATGGTCCTTGACCTGTTCTGCAGATGCTCAGTGTCACTAAATCTACGTAGGCAAATGGGCCTGCTTGGAAAATAAGTGGAAGGAAGGAATGTTGGAAAAGGAGTGAAGGAAGGAAGGGAGGAATGGAAGGACAGAGGGAGGGACAGCAGGAAAGAAATTCCTGAACATGTTTCCAGACGGCAATGGCTGGCACCAGCGTAGGTAGGTGGCTTTAGGAGAGCCTGTAGAGACTATAAAGGGAGGGAAGGTATTTGTGCAGTCTTCTCCCTGGGCAATTGAGCAGTCACGAGCATTCGACCAAGTCTTCTGGTCAATGCCTAACCTCTGATATGAGACCTAAGAGAATCTGGAGTGGGGAATATGTGTGTTGGGGGTTCTTTCTAAAGTGTACTATAAGAAGAAAATGGTTGATACTATTTAAGAGTATGCTTTCTGTTGGGATGAACCACATGGTAAATAATTTAAACTCAGAGGAAGGAAAAGAGTTAGATTTCAGCAGAGCACCACTTACTCTTGGACTTGTTTTCTCTGAGTGCAGAGGAGAGAGTTAGAGGAACAGACACTAAGCTGTTCTACTGCACAATTAGATACTGGTCATGGTGGTGACAGGACAGGTCCCTGAGGGTTGGCCCCCTCCTGCTCCAATATTCCTTCCTCCAGTGAGATGGGGCCAACCGTGGAGCTCCAGAGTGAGGGTCTGCAAACTTTTCCTATAAATAGTCAGATGGTGAACAGTTCCAGCTTTGCAGGCCATACCATCTCTGTTGTAACTGCTCAACTCTGCTATCATGGCATAAAACATCCATAGGCAAAATGCAAGCAGTGTGAATGATTGTCTTCCAATAAAACTCTATTTGTAAAAACAGCAGTGCACTGGATTTGTCTTGCAGGTCATAGTTTGCTGACCCCTGGTCCAAACTGGAGGGCCAAGTATCATTGGAAGGTAGAGAGCAGAGCATGTGAGGGAGCTCAGAATACCTGGCCAGCCCTTCATGAATACTCAGACTCACTGCATCTTCTGTGTTCTTCCCCACTGTCCTGCAGAGATCAGAGTCTTGGAATCCACTCTAGTTTATTAAATTGGGTTCTGGTTCCAGCCCTGGTGTTTGTAAACTCAAGCCTCCCTAGGAAGGAGGATCCAGCGATCAGTAGGAGACAAGAGAAGCAGACATCGAAATAAAGGCAGACCACCTTTCTTTTTTATTTCGCTTAGACAAAATGCAAAGAGTGTCTCATTAAATTAAAAAAAAGTAAACCAAAAAGAAAACAAAAACAAATTGATTCCCCCCACCCCTTCACTGACGGTACTCATTCTAACAACAGAGGAAGTCAAATCGGGGACCCAGTTTCTAATGGGAAAGAAAGATGTGCAAACATGACGGACATTTCCCCAGCCCCCAAATCAAGGTTCCTTTTAAATTCACAAAGAGGGTTAATTTTTTTTTCCTGTTTTTTTTTTTTTTTTTTTTTTCCCCACTTTTGAATCTTGTGTGATAGAACTTCCGGTCAGAAGGTTGAATGAGTCCCCCATGCACTTTGTAGAAAATCAGTAAAAATGCAATAGCCCGTGAAGATCATAAAACTGGACTTCTTTCCCAAAAAATCAGATGCCCAGACAGATGGATCTCACACTCAGACAGAAAAAAAGCAGGAGAGTCTTTGCACTGTCTGTGGGTTTTGTTTTTTTTTTTTTTCAGCATTTTCTCTCTCTCTCTCTTTTTTAATATATTTTGGCAATTTTCTTTCATTATAAATATTGGAATTCCGTAAAAAAAAGGTAGCTTTGATTGACTTTGTTAAACCGTATTTACAACCGCTGTCCAGTCATGCCGTTGGTTATACCAGGGTGTAGGATTTGGCGTAGGGATTGTTGCCTTTCAAATGGCCCCGGGAGTCCAGCAGTGATTCCTGGGAGCTGCTCATCTTGGCTGCCTGTCCCAGCTCTGCCCCCTCGCGCTGAGGTAATGTGGCCACAGCCCCCTGCTGCCACTGCTGCCCCTCCCTCGTGGAGGCTGTGGAGGAGGCCGCCTCCATGGGGATGGGCTCAAGGACAGGGGGGCGTTTCAGGGTCCGACTTTTCTGGGGCTCCAAGCACGCCTGCCCTAAGCTCGGGTCCCTGCTTGTGCCTGGACCACTTCGGTTCAACAAGAAGTCCATTCGAAGGTATGGAGGCAAGTGGATGAGGTCACCTGGAAGGAAATGCAGAGGATTAGGTGGGCTCTTCAACTTGGTCTGTAGATACCTGGTGACCCTGTGCATATGTGATGGGCAACTCAGGGTTTAGAGGTGGCTATCACCACGCCCTCCAGGTGCCTTTCCCAAGACCCTTGGTCAGAATTCCTACAAAGGCATCATCTTCACTCCCCTACCCCCACCTGACACAAGGAGAGCTGGCTTTTGTACAACTTGTTGACTTTAGCCATAAAAGTCGTACTTAACCAGAGAAACAGAAATCTCAAGGTACTTGGAAAGAAAAACAGGCTAAAGGTAACAGTGCACGCTGAGTATAAATGGTGACAGACCAAACCCTGGATACAGTGAGCAGTGCTTAGGAGAGCGCGGCGCTTGAAGAGGGAGGCAGGGCTGCTGAGCAAAGAATGATGGCATCTCAGCACCTCCATGGAATTATGTGACCTTGGCCGTCATTTAGCTACTGGCTTCTATGATTGCTTTTGGTGGAAATCCCAGAGTACATGGCCTCTTTACCAGGCTTTGCCTGCCTGCTAAAATGCTTGTATCTTTCTGTTTCAGTCAGTGCCGTGTAGAGAGAGGAGAACAGCTAAGACTGAGTATCAAGGTTACCACTTCCTTCTCAGAACCACTCACTTTGACTTCTATGGTGCCAGGGAAACAACCCTCTTCAAGAGAACCTGCTGCAGGGAGAATCCAACTGCAGATTTCAACTTCACCCCCTCCCTAGACACTGAGGTCACCTTCTGGGCTGCTCCCAGCACTGCCTGAGACCACAGGCTCTCTTGATGACTAATCCTGTCGATTTGGGGTTTCCCAGTGAGAGGTTTGCTCAGGGCTTCCCCACTGCCAGGCTGCAGCTGAGACTCTCCCTGCCCACCTCCTTATTTCCCTCCTCCTCTCATAGGTATCACATCTGCATCTTAGTCTGTGGACTCTCTTTGCCTGCTTCTGCTGTAACTAAGCAGGACTCTATGAGGCCTTCCTACAACACACCCTGGCTGTGTCCTCTGCCTGTCTCTTATTTGTGGAAAAACTTTAGCTTCCATGGCCTAGCCCAAATTCCAAAGAATAAATTTAGTCAGAGAAATAAAGTGAAGAAACAAAGAAAAACAGTCAAGCCAGACAAAATAATAACAGTTTAGCCATCAATCAAAGCAAAGGACCTTTACTTCTTCCTCAACGGCTTTAGATAATATTTTCAGCTATATCCTTTGGGCTGTTTTGGAGATATTGAAACCCCTATCAGGTAGAAAGGGTTAATTTTACACTGACCACAAGCACATAAATCCCTGAGCAGTAGAAGGTTGATGATGTTGATTTCCTGTGACCTCACCACCAACCACAGAAGAATTTCCCTAAGCTGATTATGCATCCCAAATCCTCTCTTCAGCATGTAGACCCTTCCTCTTTTTTCTGTATAATCTCTGAGCAAAACCTGGGGTTTGGGGACTTGGTTCTTTGGGACCTGAGTCCACCTTCTCCCCAGGTTTGCCAGCTTCCTCAATAAAGCTATCTTTTCTTTGGCCAACACCTGTCTCTTCATGTTGGATTCTTGAGCAGGGGGAAGCTGAACCTGAGCTTGGTGACACTGCTTCTTTATCTCTTTATTCTTTGCAAGAATGCCTCGTGAAATCCCTTGCATAATAATCTGCCTTGGCATCTGCTTTTTGGAAAATCTGAATGGGCACAGCTACCATCACCATCAACTACAGCACTTGTTCTTTGAAAGTAGGACTGTGCCTCTAATTGTCACATTCCATGGCTGCTTCTTAGCACCTCTATCATTTCTTCCTTCTATAGAACCGACAACACCTCATGCAGTTGATCTTTCTGTTCTCAGAACTCTCAGCTTCCATGTCACTGTGCTTTCCCAGAGCTCTTCTTGCACCTCTGACTGACACTTGTCAGTCCTTTCCTCCATCCATCTTCAAGTACAGGGTTTCTTCAGTGGCCTGAGCTCAGTCCTCTCTTTGGGGCTCAGCCCTCATCTAATCTCATTATGAATAGCTCTCACATCCATCTTTTCCTTTTGCTTGCTCTCTCTTGAGCCCTAGACTTGAATTTTAGATGCTTTGCTAACTATTTCCACATGACTGTCCATTATGAATTTTAAATGCCACAGTCTATAAACCCAGTTTATGAAGGCCAGCCCCTATTCCCAGACTCATTTCCAAAGGCCACTTTCTCCTTTGTGCCCAATCATTTTAAATGTCATCCTCATCTTACCAGAAATTGATGCTTGAAACCTCAGATATTGATACCTCCTACCCAGGTTAATTCTACTTGAAATTAGTTCTACTTCTCTCTGTTGACTCATTTTTGGTCCTATCTTCATGACCCTGGTTCAAGTCTTTAATATATCTTGTAGGTTTCCTAAATGCACGAGCATGGTTTCAGCCCAGTCACTAGACATGCTTTGCAAACTACATCCTCTAGGTTTGAGCTGGACTGAAGCCTGGATCTGATCTGTTGGCAGTTTAGGAACAGTGTTCATTGTGTAGCCTAGTGCTTCTGATTGTTCTCACTTTGAGAAGCAAACAGACAAGGGATATTTGTGCAACACACTGGGATGAGTGCAGTGGGCTTTCCCTGGCCACACTAGGGGTGAGAGGCTCACCTGTAACTCCTTCATGGCATACCTGGTGAGCAACTCTGGTTAGAAAATGGCCTGGGGGCAGGCAGTCCTGGAGCTGAGAGACCAGGTGGGAGAATGTGCAGGTGAGGGAGCCATGATGGTGGGCTGAGCACCAAAGGGAAATGACAGTGAATGCGATTGTGAAATGTGGAGGAGGCTCAAGGAGAGGGCTCTGGAAATGACCACAGGTGGGACAGGTGAAAAAGGAGGAAGAGTCAGGGATGACTCCCTTCTAAGTGTCAAGATCAGGAAACCTGGGCAGACAGCAGGATCATTCATTCATTGCAAAAAAACTGTCTAGGAGAAAAATCACATTTTGGTTGGAAAAGATTGTGGGTTTTGTTTCAGACGTGCTGAGTTTGATGTGGTTGGGGACACCGCAGGGGAGATCTTAGTAACATATCTAAGGCATAAATCATTCCTTAACTTTCTGAATCGAAAATAATTGGCAATTCTTGTTTCTTTTGCTTCAAAATATTCCCAGCGTTCCATGCCTTCCTCAGCCAACCCCTTGTTTGGATCCTCCTGTGTCCAGCAGGGCTGCTGTGAGCTGGTTGTGGTGCTGACAAAGAAGTGAAATGTGTGCAATTAGACAGTGACTTAAACCGCAGAGGAGCCTGGTGGGCTACAGTCCATAGAGTTGCAAAGAGTCAAACAAGA
Source organism: Neotragus pygmaeus (assembly GCA_006410875.1). Classification (NCBI taxonomy): domain Eukaryota; kingdom Metazoa; phylum Chordata; class Mammalia; order Artiodactyla; family Bovidae; genus Neotragus; species Neotragus pygmaeus. Next base: position 15,269 of record SJYV01046788.1, on the reverse strand, counting down.
CTGAGCGTACATTCACAACCCCCTCCCCAGCACCACCACCCCACCCACACACGTGAATCCCAGAATCTTTGAAATTGAGGTTTACTCACTGAAAGAGAATAACCATTTAAATAGCAGGGAGAGACTGCTCAATGGTTAGGAGAACTAGAAACAAAAGCAAGACAGGCTGAAAAATTACTGGAAAATTCATTTTGCACAGTATAAATGAGCATAAGGATTTTCAAAATGCTTTGGGTTTTCTTAAGATTTTTTCCCCCAGGATAAGAGATATGATGACTTTTTTTCTGGGAAATTTACCGAGTTGATTTCTGAGTCCTTGTTCTACACTGTCATGTTATTTGGTATTTTTGAAGCAAGAATCCACTTAGCATTTTCCCATTGGCTTTTTCAGGATCTCATGAAGTGACAGTGAATAATTATATATGATCTCATTAATATTTTTAGCCTGTATTCCACTAAAACAGCCCCAGGACACCTTGGTTTTGGCTCACTGAAGTCAAGGTACTTTTAATTCAGTGCTAGCTTCATACAGTGAACTGGATCAAAGGAAATCCCAATAATAAATTCTTGACAATAAATTGTCCACAACACTCTTAGAGAAAGAAATGATGTAATTTGGCATTCTCGTGAAATGGGTTTTGGTGACTTGATGTATCTGGACTTTGACGTAGAAAAAATGGTGGCATGAATTTTACTGTTATAGACCCTAATGTTTAAGATATATCTAGCTGTGTATCAGCTTTAGTCCTGAAAAATAAAACTATTTAATTAAAAAAAAAACAAAAACCATATGTCCCTAGTGCATTTTTTGATGGTGGTATTGAAAATTCTCTGTCTTCTTTTATGGTTGTGGATGTATTATTCAGCCTTTTCTATTGTGGGCTAATTATTTGTAAACAAATATCATGAAAGCCTTGTCTAACTACCACAGCCTTGTCTAACTCAATGAAACTAAGCTATGCCCTGTGGGGCCACCCAAGATGGGCGGGCATGGTGGAGAGGTCTGACACAATGTGGTCCACTGGAGAAGGGAATGGCAAACCACTTCCGTATTCTTGCCTTGAGAATCCCATAAACAGTATGAAAAGGCAAAATGATAGGATACTGAAAGTGGAACTCCCCAGGTCAGTACGTGCCCAATATGCTACTGGAGATCAGTGGAGAAGTAACTCCAGAAAGAATGAGAATGGAGAAGGAAATGGCAATCCACTCCAGTACTATTGCCTGGAAAATCCCATGGACAGAGGAGCTTGGTAGGCTAAAGTCCATGGGGTCGCAAAGAGTCAGACAAGACTGAGTGACTTCACACCACCACCACACCATCACGAAAGCATTAACAGAGATTTTATGTTTTATGTCATTAAAAAAAAAATTGGAACAATTCCTTTGTAACATGAAGAATATTTTTTTGTGCATGTGAATCAACATACCCTAATGAACTAATTTTGAAATTTTAATATACCCAATTTCCAGAAAGTGATCATCTGTCTTTATTCCAAGAGTCCAATAAACACATTGGATTTAATTGACTCTTTCATTTATTTACATAACTAATATTATTTTTAAAACATTTTGCTCAAACGCTGAGAAATTGTGGAGGGCATCTACCTCCACGTTTCTTTTAAAATGTAGGTCAAGAGTGCCTTATGCTGTTTCTGTGACCCAGCTGAATCTCGAGTGCTTGGCATATTTGCAGTGCATCGTCACAGATTCAGGAATGGGTCTCCATCTCAGCAACTCCCCACTGAATGAACAGGCTTATTAAATCCCTAAAAAGTATTAGCATCTTAGTCCCAGCCGGGTTGCAGGATGCTCATGAGCTTGATTATGGGGAACGAATGTGTCTGAAATCAAAAGACAAAGCCCTTGATACCTGCCCCCTGTCTGCAGGGGTTCCCGCTTTAGATGGAAGGAACAAGGTAGCTGGAAAAGCATGGTGAGAATTGGAAATCCTTCATAATGAAAACAGCTCAGCACCACGTCTTTATGTACAAGGGCTTCTGTGTTGGCTTCTTGCAGGCCTGCCAAGCATCTCTGAATAGTCAATATCTCTGAAAGATCCAGTTTTTCAGGCAAAAGCTTGATTAAGTTGTGTGATGCTCTCATTAGCTCCTTTCAACAGTGTGTGTTTTCTGATTAACAGGTAAAGTAGCTCTTTCAACTGTGTGAATGCTGCAAATGAGCTCTCTTAATAATTCATGCACTGATGCGGAAGAAAGCACCAGAGTGATTGTGGGGAGTGCTGTTTATTAAGGTGCTTTATGGCCACTAAAATCCCACCTCTTGTGCTAGTCACAGTTGTTGTTGTTTACTCATTAGGCCATGTCTGACTCTTTTGTGACCCCCTGGACTGTAGCTTGCCAAGCTCCTCTGACCATGGGATTTCCCAGGCAAGAATATTGGAGTGGGTTGCCATTCCCTTCTCCAGGGTCTAGTCCCAGCACCAGTTAGGAAACTGGATTCTCTAATTGTCCGTCCATCTCTTAGGTTCTGCAGATATCTATAGATGTATGGACAACCAAGCACTTAGAGAGAAGCGGAATGTGAAACCGTTCTGACAATCTAGACACCTACACAGCTGCTTTCCTTGATCCCCGGCTCTCCATCCACCTGTTTCATGTGGGAGGAACTAAATGACATTTCTAATGGTGGTGATTAAGGGTGAAAGTCTGGATAACATGGCGCTCAGTTGCTCAGTCATGTCCAACTCTTTGTGAGGGACTGTAGCCCTCCAGGCTCCTCTGTCCATGGGATTCTCCACGCAAGAACACTGGATTGGGTTGCCATTTCCTTCTCCAGGGGATCTTCCCAACCCAGGGATTGAACCTGCATCTCTTATGTCTCCTGCATTGGTACCACTAGAGCTACCAACCACCCAGGGGTCGAATCCTGGTGTCCTCCATTGCAGGCAGATTCTTTACTTTTAGGGCCACCTGGAAAGCCCCTGGATGACGCTGTCTGCATTTAATGTGATAGACTTAAGTCTGGGCCTAATTTTCTTATTCATAAAACAGGAATAAGAGCTGAATCCACCGTAGAGTGCTGGAAGGAGGGTTTAATGAGATAATACAGGTGAAAGTTTTATTGTCAGATGTCTCCCTTCCCAGAGAGTCTGAAGTTACAGGGCTGGAAATCAGCCAGGTGAATGAATCGAGAACTCTTCTTTTACTTCAGTTTCTGTCTTTTGTGGGTTGATTAGTGTCCCCCCAAAGACAGGTCCATATGCCAACCCTCAGCCTCCAGGAATGTGGCCCGATTTGGAGAAAGGATTTTGTTGCAATTCAGTAAAGGATCTTGAGATGAGATCACCTGAATTTAAGGTGGGCCCCAAATCCAACTACTCTGTGCATGCATGCTCAGTTGCTTCAGCCGTGGCTCCCTGAACTGTAGCCCACAAGGCTCCTTTGTCTGTGGGATTTCCCAGGCAAGAATACTGGAGTGGGTTGCCATGCCTTCCTCCAGGGGATAGTCCTGACTCAGGGATCAAACCTGCATCTCTTTGGTCTCCTGCATTGGCAGGTGGCTTCTTTACCACTAGCGCCCCCTGCGCAGCCCTAGTCCAAAACCATGTGTCCCTATAGAAAAAAAAAGAAGAAGAAGAAAATAGAGGAAAATCTGAGGGACAAAAAGGGGAGAAGCCAGAGATTGGACTGATGGGAACATGAGCAGAGGAACACCTGGAGCCTCTGGAAGCCAGAAGAGACAAGGAACAGATTATTCCCTGAAATTTCTGAGGGAGTACTACCCCACTGACACCTTGATCTCAGCCTTCTGGCCTCCAGAACTGTGAGAGGGTACATGTCTGTCCTTCTGAGCCACCCAGCCTGCAGCGATTTGTTAAAGGTCACAGGGTCCCAACAGAGAGGGTATTCCCAGCTGGGATGGGCTGGGAGCCTCAGAGGATGTCTCTCTGAACATGTCTGCCATGTGGGACAGTCTCTGCCCCTTCCACCAAAGACAGGAGGGGCTTTCTCTTTAATGGTCAGTAACAGCGGCCAATATGCTTGTGGTTTCCAGCGTCCACAAGGTGTGCCTTTGGTGGGCTGTCCTGTCATCCATCTTTCTCTGCTGAGGCCAAGCCAGTCACTTGTCCCTGGTCCCCTGCTCCCTGGGGAAGCAGGGTCTGCCCAGTGGGCACCCAAAGACCCCTTCTGCCCAGCCTGGGTGGGGGGAGATTCCGGGAAACAAGGAGCGTGGGGTTCACGTTCACTTCTTTGGTTATAACTTCCCCTCTTGGCTCTCCTCTGGCCACCTCTCCACTTTCTCACTCTCTCTTTCTTGCTTGGTTTCCGTTGCTTCACAGGTGGAGAATCCCATGGACAGAGGAGCCTGCAAGTGGCCTACAGACCATAGGGTTGCAGAGAGTGGGACAAGACTAAAGTGAGTTAGCACACGTGTTGCAAGCTTCATCCAGAAAATAAAAGGCATGGGGGTGGGGAGCAGAGCACGGTGAGCGCAGGCGGGAGGCGGTTAGGAGGTAGCTGAGTGCAGAGCAGGAGCCAGGCTGACCGGCTTCCAGGGGAGAGAGAGGGCGAGTGTGTGGGTCTCTGTGTGTGTCTGTGTGTCTCTGTGTGCATGCATGTGTGACAAGAGGACAGAGATGGGAGGGTATCAGAGCGGAGGCTGCATATTGAAAGGCAACGTTGCGGCTGTAGGAGAAAAGGGCAGAGTCCGGCGGGAGCCTGGTGAAGGCTGGAGGGAAGGACCCAGGGACCCCAGAGCTCCCTTCCTGCCCACCTTCCTTCTTCCTTCCCTCCCTGCCCTGCTCACCTCTGTGCCTGCAATTCCATCTCTTCTAGCACATTCCCAATCACCTGATCCATGTGAGCTACTCCCCCAAACCCAGTAGGAACCCAAAGATGGCCCTGGAAGGATCCTGCCTTCACCCTGAGGGCTGTCTCCACCCACTGGCTTTCATGGGTCCTAATTGTACATCTGTGTTCGCTGGAAGGTCACACCCTGTGCTCTGCTCCTTAGGAGGATGATGGCCCCTGTGTCAGAGTCAGGGAGGCAGGGAGAGTGGGGAAGGAGGTGAGATGAGCGGGAAGAAAGACCGAGCTGCCCAGCCAGCCTGGTCAACATGGTGCTGAGATGGATGGGGCAGGGTGGGGGTGAGGGGGAACGAGAAGGGCAGGGTGGGGGAGAGACAGACAGAGACTGAGAGAAGCAGAGAAATGGGGAGAGAGAGACAGAGAGAGGGAGAGAGGCAGGGAGGATTGGGGCAGAGGAACATGGCCAGAGGGAAGCAGATGGATGTCATGGAGACATAGGACCCAGAGAGATGACTGTGAGAGACACAGAGCCACGTACAGAGAAAGGTCAAGGTCAGGGAACAGTGACCACAGGGGACAGTGAGTCACAGGACAGTGGCAAAGGCGTCTGGGTTATGACTGCAGCTGTGAGCCGGCCCTCGACCCTCGACAGTCCACCTGCCTGGGGGCCTCTGTGATACCTGGGCGTTGAGCCGCACCCTTCACCCCTGCCCTCTCCACCAAGCCCAGGTGCTGCGCTGACTCATCCCCTGAAGGATGAGAGGCGAGTTAGCCATTATTTCCAAGTTATGCCTTATTATTTGACATAATGGGCCATTTCTCATCCTCTTATCACTGCCCTCCGGGGTCGGTGCCACTAACATCCCCAAAAGTTCAGACTACATAAATTGGCATCCATTTCTCTCTCGGTAGTTAACTCTGCTCACTGGTGTACAGATAACTCCTGGCCATGGGCTGCAAGCCAGCACAGTGATCCATCCCAACATCCATCAGCAGATGTGAGCTCAGAGAGTGTCATCCACCACTCCAGGGCCTTCAGCCCTGCTTGGCCCCACTGTGCAAAAACTGCTATGTTAAACTTGCCTCTTTTTAGCTGAAAACCAGGACACCCCCCCACCCCCCGCACCCCACAGCTGCCTATCAGGAAAGCAAAACCTCCTGAACCATCTCTATCCGTTTAGACTCACGCGACGTTTGAACGCACTTTAGCTTTGGAAGAAAATGGCGAAATCATTCCCAGCACAGAACGAGAATGGACCAACTCAGGCACTCTGTAATGGACTTGAACTCCATGAATCTGGCTGTGATAGGGTTCTGGCCACTTGCCACACACATCCCAGGAAAAGAAAGTCTACAGTCGAGAACAGTGGTTCTCAGCTGAGGGTCATTTTGCCCTCCAGGGCACACACAGCAATCCCTGAAGCTTTTTGGAGGTGTCTTGGTTGGTAGGGCAGCTGCTACTGGCTTCTAGCCCAAGGCCAAGGATGCTCAGCATCCTGCCATGGCCAGGCTGGTCCCGGCCACAAAGCTTCACCCAACCCCAAATGTTAATGGCACTGCTGTTGAGCAGGCCTAGCTTAAATGGTCCAAGCTCAGAATTCCAAGTGGTCCTTACTTCCCTTCAGTTTTATTTTGTGCTCAGTCACTCAGTTGTGTCTGACTCTGTGACCCCATGGACTGTAGCTCACCAGCTCCTCTGTCTATGGAATTCTCCAGGTAAGAATACTGGATGGGTGGCCATTTCCTCCTCCAGGGGATATTCCCAGAGCAGTATGGAACCTGCCTCTCCTGCATCATCTGTATTGGCAGGTGTATTCTTTACCACTGTGCCACCCAGGAAGCCCGAATTTTACTTTTAAAGCATTGGATTCAATCAGAATAAGGAATTGTACTCCTCTGTCTCTCCTACTCCATAAGGAATTACAGCCTCAGTTTGTCATGGAGAACAGTAAGGGATGTGCCTGATGGACCAGCAATCAGAAGGTCTGTGTCAGACCTGCCCTGAAGAGGTGGGAGCTCAGAGCCACGGGCAGGTATGAGTGAGAGCAGGCTGAAATCCTGCCTTGAAATACTGCATCTGCTCAAGTAGTTCTGTGACCCCTGCTTTAACTCTTACCTATACAAGGGAAGGGCTTCTCAGGTGGCGATAATGGTAAAGAACACACCTGCCAATGCAGGAGACACAAGGGATGTGGGTTCAATCCCTGGGTTAGGAAGATCCCCTGGAGGAGAACATGGCAACCCACTCCAGCCTTCTTACCTGGAGAATCCCATGAACAGAGGAGCCTGGCAGGCTACAGCCTAGTGGTTCACAAAGAGTTGGGCACCACTGAAGCAACTCAGCATCCATGCATACAAAGGAAATACGTCTAATTGTTTCTAATGAAAATCTTGAATCTTAAAAGAGTCTTTCTTATGCTCTGAACTATCTCATCTGTGAAAACTGGTCAAGCACTTTTGAAATAGAAGTTTAGGGATAAAAAAGGGACAAATGAATGCATTTGGGGGGAGCTTGGAACTCCAAGGCACGTTCCAATAGCCTTCTTCCCCCTGCTAGACGATTCTTTATTCGTCAGCAAGTGTGAGAACATGTGCACGCTTTCACAAAAAACTCTTGCAGAATGACAGGGAAGCAAGGTCCCTGCGGGCTCCAGTCTCCTCTGGGGACACATAAAAAGGAACTTTCATCAAGCTCTAACAAGGTTTGATGTCTGTGCTTGGATGGAGCTGGAGACCGATGCAAAAGCAGGAAGCCAAGGATGCTTACCTCGACTTCTGGCAATTTCACTTAAAAACCACACAGACTCGCAAGGACACTACAGCATCAAAGAGCTCCTTACAAAGGGGAGCGTGTAGTCCCACACCCAAGCCCGACCAGATCTAATGGTTTTCCAGTTTAATATTAATGTTGCAGTGGTAATGAAAACTCGTAAACAAACCCCTCTTGGTAAATGAATCTTCACTCCCGAATGGCAACCAGGAACAACTCTAAATAAGTAATGTGAGCTGGATACCAGAGGTCCCGCCTGCAGATTCTGTTACCATTCTTGGCTTGTACCTGCGAGGCTTCATGCATTTTTAAGGGATCATCATTATTGTGATCCTCCTACTTGCTGGCGAACTTTTCAAAACCACACGGAGGTATGAAGTGGAACTTTAAGTTTGTCCGTGCTCATGGTTCTTCTGAAATAGAGTAGTTCTGAATAAAAAGCGGGACTGGAAAATCTGCTTAGAGGATAGGTGAGCGGGGAACTCGCTGTCAGGGCCTTCAGAGGCCTTAGTGGGGAATGGTCCATGAGAGTCAAAGGCAGCTCCAGCTCCCACGTGACACCCTCAGGGACCCCCCACACTAGGATGTATCCCTCACTCTGAAAGCAGGACCAGTTGTGGAGTGGATGCCAGAAAATACAGGCTGGAGGAAAGGAGGGAGGTGGGGAGGTTGGGTGGGAGAGAGCAAGGCTACCTCTAGAAGGATGGAGGCTGGGACCTCAAGCCTCATATGTGTGTGTGTGTGCATGTGTGTGTATGCACATGCGGGTACATGGCTACATGTGCACACAACAACAGCTGGGAACAAGGCCAGCCTTTGCAGGGGATGTGACCTGAGAAGAGGCTGGCTGGTCTTTCAGGTGGGAACTCTGCCTCTCACTCTACACTCTTCTCTTTTGTTAAACACACACACACTCAGGAAAGCATGAGGTATGGGAGGAACAGATCCTAAAACTAAAATCCCCAAACTGCTTCCTATAACTGTTTACTCTGAGAGCCAGCAAGTTGGAGGCAGGCAATGGCCATTTCCGATCAGAAAACTTCCACTGCATTTATTGCAGCGGAGGAGCGGGGTCAGGGAGCCAGTCGGGGAGGTGCAGACATTCAAGGCTGGAGCCTTGGTGTCCACCTGTCCATCAGAAGGGGTGTGGGGGTCCTGCCCCTGCTGCTGACGGGGCCAGGCTGTATTAGGTTGCAAGTTTGAAACTTTAAATTGATTTAAGTAGCTTCCTGCAGTGGCATCTCTTGACTGCACAGGATATGCATCATGAATAAAGAAGCAGCAGGAACCCAAGAACGTCAGAAACAGGCTCCAGGTGCTACCTGAAACCAAAAATCGGTACTGTAACTGAAGTATGAGAGCCACCTTGACCAAGAGGAAAAGACGCTGTTAAACTTTCCAGCTGCTTCTCGGAGAAATAGAGGGTTTGTTAGCTTTGTTTTTAAAGTGTAAATGTATGTTAGTCACTCAGTCATGTCCGACTCTTTGCGACCCCATGGACTGTAGCCCACCAGGCTCCTCTGTCCATGAAATTTTCCAGGCAAGAATACTGGAGTGGGTAGCCACGCCCCCCTCCAGGGAATCTTCCTGACCCAGGGACTGAACCCAGGTCTCCTGCATTGCGGGCAGATTCTTTACCATCTGAGCCACCAGGCAAGCCCCAAAGATGGAAATAGCCATGCCTTATTGAAGAAAACAAGTTACTAAACTTGCATTTGATTTGAAATGCACAAGTCCTAGAAAGGCAGCAAATTCGAAGTTCAGATGTGTTAAAAATCTAAAACTAGATTTTGATAACTGCCTTGGTAGTAGCTGTCCACATTTCATTGGAAACTACCCCCGTTGGTGGAAGAGAGTTTGTTTTGATTTAAGAACAAGATTAGAAAATAAATCACTTTGTTTAAAGTTAGGCTGGAAGATGGAGTAGACTTAAATGTACTCTTATTTTACTAATAATTTCTAACAGTTGTAATATTTGAACCAATTGGCCAATTTTTTCATCATCACAATCATCATATATTAATTCATTCAATAACATTTATTAAGCACCTACTATACATCAGACAGTGATAGGAGTATATATTCAATTAATTAAGTCAGTTGAAAATATTTCTTGAACACTTTATGCTCTCAGATATCTCATAGGCACTGGGGGGAAAATAAAGGTAACTAAGACATGTTTCCTATTTTCCTTTAGCCACAGTCTGGCCAAATTTATTTAACTGAATCCTGATTTGTAAAGAACTTAAAATCTTGGGATTATAAATGGAGAGAGAGAAAAAAAAAAGCTTATCAAAAAAGAACTGATGGCAAGGAAACAGATATCCAGAGACTTGGATGACCGATAAGCATTCAGAAACATGAGGGAACACAGGCAAAGAATTTGGTTTGAAAGACCTGCTCAAGGAACTGCTAATTTTGACAGTCTCCAGTCAGCAGGATACTACATTGTAATTTTGGGTTTTGTGCCCAGTGTTTAATTTAGTTCCATTATAAAGGAGATACAGGAAGGCTTCCAGAGGATGACATATTTTTCTAAAAGCATATCAAATGTTCAATAATAATTTTGGCATCTAGAGTGGATAACACAGTTTGTGGACGTTAGAATTCAGGTGCATTTAAAAGCTTATTCATACCTAAAGTTACAAAATCATTTTAGCCTAAATAGTATAGCAAGGGACTTCCCTGGGGGTCCAGTGGTTAAGAATCCACCTTGTAATGCAGGGAATGTGGGTTTAATTCCTGGTCAGGGAACAAAGATCCCATGAACTGTGGAGCAACTAAGCCTGAGTGTTGTAACTACTGAGCCTGAATGCCACAACTAGAGAGTCCATGAGCCTCAACAAAAGATCTCACCTGATGCCAGGAAGATCCCACTTGCCACAACTGAGACCCAACACAGCCAGATAAATAAATAATTAATTAATTTAAAAAATGAGATTAAAAAACAATATATAAATAGTGTATATATTAAGAAAATAGTAGCTTCTCTAGCTTTTTTCAATTGTTCTGATGGATCCAGGGAACAATTTCATGAAAACAGTTCAAACATTTTTTAATATGAGTCAAAAAACACTGAACAAGTCATCAACAAAACACAAACCTTTAACTATTTCAAGACCTGCACACATACTTAGTGGTCCTCTGGGGGCTTGCTGTATATAAGGGGAAGTGTGGTGTGTGTCTCAGATGGGAGTGTGAAGTATTTAACTGCTGCTCAAGTTGTGCTGGACTCTTTGTGGCCCCATAGACTTAGCATGCCAGGCTACTCAAATACTGGAGTGGGGTGCCATTTCCTACTCCAGGGGATCTTCCCAACCCAGGGGTTGAATCTGCATCTCTTGCATCTCCTGTATTGGCAGGCGGAATCTTTGCCACTGCTTTACTTTTATCTGCCAAATACGGATGCCATTTTCTTAATTTGCTTTACTAGAAATTACAATGCAATATTAAGTAGAAGCGGTGAGAGCAGACATCGCCATCTTATTCCTGATCTTAAGGAAATGGTATTTATTCAGTTTTTCACCATTAAGTATGATGTTAGCTGTTTCACATACATGCCCTTTCTCAAGTTGAAGGAACTTTCTTTTATTCTTAGTTTGTGGAGTGTTCTTATTTTTTTGAGAAAAAGGTTGGGTTTTGTCAAATGCTTTCTCTGCCTTGAATGATCATGTATCCACCCCCCACCCCAATTCTGTTAATATTAATGATTTTATATTGAACCATCCTTGAATTCCTGAGAAGTCCCACTTGGTCACAGTGTATAGTAGAACTGGGTGACACACAAATGAGGTGAATGCTCTCTAGGAATCAATGGCCATGGAAGGAAAATAAACCAAGGAAGGGGTAGGGGGCAGCACTTCATCCTGAGACCATCACTGGGGTCACTGTGGGAGCTCTAACAGCACGTCAACCAGGCAAGACCTGACTGACCACTACTGCTGCTGACATCTACATCAGGCAACACACAGCTTACACAAAGCCCAGATAGTGGGCGTCTATGTCATTCCCATTTTACAGATGAGCCAACTATAGCTCAGCAAGACTGAACAAAAGCCCAGAGGCTCATTGTTTCCCTCTCCTGTCTTCCTAAATCTCAAGCTGTACAGTCTCAAAAAAGTCATGATATTTATCTTACACTTACATCTGCCTTGCAAATAAATGCCAGTAACAAAAAGTCCTTTGGATAAAAACACCCACCGATAACAACATCTTCTCCCTGTGGAGGTAGACAGCACAGAAATAAATGAAGCCATCGTTCTTGATAGTCAGCTGGTATGGATCTTGACTCGGTTTGGGAGATTAGTAGCTAGATAGACAATTTTTATTTTATATATTTTTATGCATTTATAAAGCTTATTTCAGCCTGGCCTTCTGTTGAAAAGCCCAAAGGAATCATGGTGATTTAAAATGGGTATACATTTTTGAAATAGAACCAATATAGTGGCTCAGAAAATAGGAAAATGAGAAATAAAACTGGGCTCAACAAGAATGGATTAGCCAGTGCACAAAGTCAAATCTATAGACAGGAACTTCAGGGTGAAAAAGGAAAAAGGATTTTTCAGATGAGAACTGCAACCAGTTGCTGTGGTTTGGATGCAGTCTAAAGGTGTGTTTTATTTGCTCTGTATGATGATTTGCACAAATCTGAGCAAACACTTGAAAACTGTGAGTCTCCATATAAAACCAAAATATCTGTCTCCTTTTGAGAATTTCCTCTTACAGGCCCCCATTTTCACTCGGGATCAGTTGGGAGGAGTTTGCTGGAGTCCTTTTCCTCTACAGTCACTGAACTCTTGAGTTCTCCATGTCTCTATCCCTCCCTTTGCTCTGCTCCTGACCCTCTTCACTCATTCACAGGACCTGCCAGGCCCTGCAGGCCTCAGGGTTTGCAGCTTCTACTCACTATACTGCTTGAGGCAGACACCAACGTATTGCCAACCTGATACCAGCCATTTACTGTCATTTTGGGCAACTCAGTGAAGCCAATTTCCAGAGGCTGGCTCACTGGTAAGACTGCCCTCCTTCTGAAACCCTCACCCCCAATTTTCAATACTTCTCAAGCAGCGGAGAGCTCCCTTCTTAGATCCTGGGCTCCCAGAGCTTTGTGGTCACTTGACTGACTGACAGTATATGGCAGAAGTGCTGTGTCAGTTTTCAGGCCCAGGCTTAAGGAAATGGCTATTTCCACTGTCCATCTCTTGGGACCCTGGCTCTTAGACAGGAGGAAGCACAAGCCAGATCATGGAGAAACCTATGTTGGGAGGACATGGCCAGAACTCACCCTCCAGGTTAGTGACTGAACATGTCTTCTCCATCCTCACTGGGCTTCCCCATGGACATGGCTGGAATGGATATGCATGTCCCAACCAAGCTCTGACTCAGTTTCAGATTCATACGTGAAATAAATGATCATTGTTGCTGTAAGCCTTTAGGCTTCAGGGTGGTACATGATTCAGCAATCAATAAACAGAAGACTAGTGTAAACACCAAGAAGGCTTTCACAGTGGAAGAGTGTGTCTTGGGAAGACGTGCTTCCCCGACACTGGTCCAGGCATGTCTCGTCTCACCTGGCCGATGTGCCTTTGGAACTGCCATGTTCATCACTCGTCCTCCATCCTGAGGTTTGGGGGGAGAGGCGGTGAACCTGCAGATCCCTGACTCCGAAGGGGTGCTGGAGGTCAGACTGTCTGTGTACTCGTTTGTCCCTGCCGTCAACTGCTCGGACGATGTGTCTGAGATGAAGCACTCCGTGATGGTGAACTTGGCGTGCCTCAGCTGCTCTTCCATCTTGGCGTGCTCGTAGGCCCTGGCCAGTTCTTCATAAGTGGAGGAGGCACTTTCTGTGGAGACCATGCTGCTTCGCGCTCGATCTGTGCCATGAAAAAGAGAAAACAAGATGATGAGTCATCACTGGGAGTCTGCACTGACCGGGTGGTGATGGGGGCCTGTGGTTGGTTCTCCCCATCACTGGGCAGCTGGGCAGGAGTCCTGGGTCTTTATCTGAGGACTGCCTTTGTCACTGTGAGGACACCTTCATGAGCCTCAGCCATGCGGCTTCAGGGTTTCAACTGACTTGCTGGAGGCACCTGTCCCCAGTATGGGACATTGCCACAGATCAGTAATACATCCCCCTGAAAACTTCTGCTTTTAGTTAAGACAGCTGGCTTGTTCTTGTTTAGTTGCTCAGTCATGTCTGACTCCTTGGGATTCCATGGACTGTAGCCCACCAGGCTCCTCTGTCCACGGGATTCTCCAGCCAAGAATACTGGAGTGGGTTGCCATTTCCTCCTCCAGCAGATTTTCCTGATTCAGGGATTAAACCCATGTCTCCTGCATTGCAGGTGGAATCAAGACAGCTGGGAATGTATGCATGAAGAGCACTGCCCCTTCCTGCTCTGCAAGTCCTCCTGGGCCACAGCGACACTTTCATTGTCAGGAATGATCTGAGCTCTGTGTTCAGCTCCTCTGGCCTCTGTGGGGCAGGAATACAGGCCGATCCTTAGAAATGGACTTGTAACTGCATGGAATCGGTCACTAGGCAGAATCGCAGCTGAGCCCTGGGGCACATCCTTTGTGTTTGAGGCTCACCCTTTACGGGGACCAGAGACTCTGCAGAACCCTAAAAGGTACATCTTGGGTAAGAGGACTGTCTACATTTTAAACCCACTCAAAAGTTCTGAAGTCACCTCAGTGGAACTCTGAGGTTCTTGTAAGAGAAATAACTGCCATAAAAATAAATGTACGTGGTGATGCTCCACCTCTGGAAGACTATTTTTGAAGTATATCATCCAGAACAAAAGAAAATGAGTATGAAAATTTCCTACAGCTATTAAGTTTAGATAGAATTTCTTTTCAAAATTTTAGATTGGAGGGAGGGTGGGCAACCCAGTGCTATTCTTAGGCTCTGTCTTCCCTCTAGGGTAAGGTATGGGCAAATGGCACAGACAGATAATCAAGCCTTGTTTCACTGTCAAATGGATTGGCCATGTTCCCCATCCAGGGTGCTGTGACCTTGTCATGCAACTCCAAATTCAGTCTTAATCTTGGAGATGGGAGTGGGCCACACACCCTCAAGGTATAATCAGGGTGATTGCAATCATGGGAAAACACTTAGAAACTTCTGTGTCTCTCTTAGCAGGGCAGGAGTGAAGGGCAGAGGGAGCAGTGTGAGTCCAAGATTCGGGATGCCTGCAACATAGATTCCTTTGCTTTTGCTTTGCGGGCTTTGCTGGACCCTAGATTTGGCCGATGAAGTACAGCTTCATCGGTACCTGTCAGGTCAATGGTCCAGCAAGTTGAAAGTGACCTTGAAAGGGAGCAGGTAGGGCCCTGAAACTCAGAGGGTAGTCCTGCTCATTCAGGGAGGAGGAGGCAGGCAGGCCCTACCTGTGTCTTGTGAGGGGCTGACGCTGTAGCTGTCACTCTCCTTGTCCATTGAGCCTGCAGCCCTGGGCGTTGGCAGCCTCCAGTCAGTGGTGAGGGTGTGTGTTGAAACGGTGGGGTGGGGTCTGTTGAGAGTCCACTGGCTGGCGTACCGGTTCCTCGCCGTGGGCCCAGCCTTGGCATTCCTCCTGGTGGTGGGATCTTGGAAGAACCAGAACAAAGTCTATGTTTGTCTTTGGGAGGGTGGTCAGCTGCCGGGAGCCAGCATGAGAAATTCTGCCCATGGCAAAGGTCATGAGGAAGGAGGCTTGGCATACGCAAAGGCATGATCAAGCCTCAGG
>SJYV01046787.1:0-11016 GCA_006410875.1 Neotragus pygmaeus | reverse complement strand
GGACCCCAGAAAATATTTGAAGTGATAATAGCTGAAAACTTCCTTAATATAGGAAAGGAAATGGTCAACTGAGTCCAAGAAACACAGAGAGTCCCAAGCAGGATAAACCCAAGGTGAAACACATCAAGACACATAGTAATCAAACTGACAAAAAATAAAGACAATTTATTAAAATCAACAAGGAAACAACAATAAATAACATACACAGGAATTCCCATAAGGTTATAAGCTAATTTCTCAACAGAAACTCTACAAGAAGTAGGGAATGGCATGATATATTTAAGTAATGAAAGGGAAGAAGCTACAACCAAGAATACTCTATCCAGAAAGAATCTCACTCAGATTTGACAGAGAAATCAAAAGCTTTACAGACAGGCAAAAATTAAGAGAATTCAGCACCATCAAACCAGCTTTACAACAAATGCTAAAGGAACTTCTCCAGGCAGGAAACACAAGAGAAGGAAGAGACTTACAAAAAAAAAAAAAAATCCCCAGAACAATTCAGAATATGGTAATAGGATCATCAGTTCAGTCACTTGGTCATGTCCTACTCTGTAACCCCATGGACTGCAGCATGCCAGGCTTCCCTGTCCATCACCAACTTCCAGAGCCTACTCAAATTCATGTCCATAGCATCAGTGATGCCATCCAACCATCTCATCTTCTGTTGACCCCTTCTCCTCCCACTTTTAATAGGATCATACATATCAATACTTACTATAAATGCAAATGGATTAAATGCACCAACCAAGACATATACTGACTGGGTGGATAAAAACATGCGTGTCTATACACTTCCACTTACCACCTCACTCTACTTAACCCCCAAATTGTATGTACTTATTTTATATTTTTAGGTTAATTATATTTCCATTATGGTTTGAAATTGCAATTTATCTTTTATTTTTTGTCTGGCTAGTGACTGTGAAAACTGATAAGCATTTTTTACTACTGTGATTCCTGTGTGTGTCCTTAGTTGCTCAGTTGTGTTCGACTGTTTGCGATGCCGAGGGCTGCAGCCTGCCAGGCTCCTCTGTCCATGGGGATTCTCCAGGCAAGAACACTGCAGTGGGTTGCCATACCCTCCTCCAGGGAATCTTCTCAACCCAGGGATCAAACACAAGTCTTTCACATTGCAGGGGTGTTCTTTACTGTCTGAGCTACCAGGGAAGTCCACTACTGTGATTCAGTTCAGTTCAGTTCAGTCACTCAGTCGTGTCCGACTCTTTGCAACCCCATGAATCACAGCATGCNGAGTTTTTTTTTTTAAGTTATTTTATGTCTTTAATGAAAAGACCAATCTTTTCATTAAAATATTCTGCTTCTAAAATAAGGTGATTTTAAATAGCAGATAATCAATCAGTAAGAAACTATAGCTCAGTACAAATATCAAGGTACTTCCTTACCATCTTTAAAATCAACTGTAATATATGAAATAAAAACAGGGCCCAATCACAAGTATAAAAATATTTGAAGGTTTTTTCTTATCAATGAAAAAAATTAAAGAAGTCAAGAAAAAATGGAAGTTTGTAGACACAAATACACATACATGGTGCTCTTGGGTGGGAAAACTACATACTGTAAAAACTGTGATAGTTCTGTTGATTAAACAACGAATCAGAACTTAAAGTATTTCCATAATCTGAGAACATATTGGTGGCTTAGTCGCTGAGTCGTGTCCAACTCTTGCAATCCCATGGACGTAACCCACCAGGCTCCTCTGTCCATGGGATTTTCCAGGCAAGAATAATAGAGTGGGTTGCCATCTCCTTCTCCAGGGCATCTTCCAGACCCAGGAATTAAACCTGGGTCTCCTGCATCACAGGCAGATTTTTGCATTGCAGGCAGATTCTTTACCAACTGAGTTATGAGAGAAGTCCCAAGAACATTTAGAAAATAACACTTAGACAAAATTGATTTATAAACATACAATTAAGAATGGAACATTTTTTAAGTCTAATACAAAAAGATTTCAGGGTGTATCTTCATGAACACACAGCACTATTATTATTTTAAAGCTATCATTAATTGAGCTCTTACTAAAAAGTAGTTAAAGTGCTTGACACTATTTGATTTAATCCCTATAACAATTTCATGATGTTTGAAATACTAACTCTAGTTTATTGTAAAGAAAATAAAGAATCGGGTATTTTATGTACAAATTTTTTAAAGAGATTTTTAAAACTTTCAAAATTGGAGAAAAGACTATTTCATTTTGGAGAAAAAAAATCTTATTGCTTTTAGAATAGAAAAATCTGTGAAATAAGAGAAACTGCAGAGAACATTTAAAATAGACATAAAGACATTCCAAATATTTTAAACAAAATTACCATAAAAGAAAATTACAAGCCAGCATTTTTGATGAATACAGATGCAAAGATTCTCAACAAAACATTAGCAAACCGGATCCAACAACACATAAAAAAGACCATACACCATGATCAAGTTGGATTCATCCCAGGGTCAAAGGATGGTTCAACATACACAAATCAATTAATGTGTCACACCACATCAACAAAAGAAAAGACAAAAATCACATGATTGACTCAATAGATACAGAAACAGCATTTGATAAAATTCAACATCCACTCATAATTTAAAACTCTTACAGAAAAGAGTATAGAAGGAACGTATCTCAATATAATAAAAGTTATTTATGACAAACCCACTGCCAACATAATACTCAACAGTAAAAAGTTGAAAGCCTTTTTGCTAAAATCTGGAACAAGACAAGGATGTCCACTCTCACACTTCTATTCAACATAGCATTGAAAGTCCTAGCCACAGCAATCAGATAAGAAAAAAGTAAGAAAAGGCATCAAAATTGGGAGAAAAGAGGTAAAATTATCATTATATGCAGATGACATTCTACATATAGAAAACCCTAAAGTTTCCACACAGAAACCACTAGAATTGATAAATGAATTCAGCAAGGTAGCAGGATACAAGACTAACATGTAGAAATCTGTTGTATTTCCTTACACTAACAATGAAATATCAAAAAGAGAAAGTAAAGAATCCCTTTTAAAGTCACGTTGAAAAAATAAAATATTTAGGAATAAATAAATCTGACCAAGGAACGAATGACTTATAATGCTGAGAACTACAAAACACTGCTTATGGAAACTGAAAATGATTCAAAAAATGGAACAACATCCCACGCTCTTGGATTAGACGAATTAATATTGTTAAAATGGCTATATAACCCAAAGAATTCTATAGATTTAACACTATCTCTATCAAAATACCCATGCCATTTTTCACAGAACTAGAACAAAAAAAAATCCTAAAATTTGTATGGAGCCATAAAGACCCAGAATTGGCAAAGCAATCCCGAGAAAAAAGAACAAAACTATAGGCATAACCCTCCCAGACTTGGACAATGCTATAAGTTACAGTAATCACAGCAGTGTGGTATTGGCAGCAGAACAGACATATAGATCAAAAGAATAGAATACAGAGTCCAGAAAGAAATACAGATACCTATGGACAATTAATCTTTGACAAAAGAGGTAAGGATATATAATGAAGAAAAAATAGTCTGTTCAGCAAGTGGTATTGGAAATGCTGGACAGCCACATTTAAATCAATGAAGTTAGAACACACCCTTAACACCATACACAATAAATAACTCAAAATGGCTTAAAGACTTAAATATAAGACATGACGCCATAAAACTCCTAGAAGAAAAGATAGGCAAAATATTCTCTGACATAAATTGCACAAATGTTTTAAGTTAGTCTCCCAAGGCAATAGAAATAAAAGCAAAAATAAACAAATGGGATCTAATCAAACTTGCAAATTTTTTCACAGCAAAGGAAATAATTAACAAAATGAAAAGACAACCTATGGGAGAAAGTATTCACAAATGATGCAACCAAAAAGGGTTGCAAATATCCAAAATATACAAACAGCTCATACAACTCAATAACAAAAAAAACCAAACAACCCAATCAAAAAATGGGTAGAAGACCTAAATAGACATTTATCCAAAGAAGATACACAGATGGCAACTTGGCAAATGAAAAGATGCTCAATCTGACTAGTTATTCAGTTCAGTTCAGTTGTTCAGTCGTGTCCGACTCTGCGACCCCATGAATCGCAGCACGCCAGGTCTCCCTGTCCATCATCAACTCCTGGAATTCACTCAGACTCTCATCCATCGAGTCAGTGATGCCATCCAGCCATCTCATCCTCTGTCGTCCCCTTCTCTTCCTGCCCCCAATCGAAACAACAATGAGGTACCAACTCACAGTGGTCAAAACGGCCATCATTAAAGTCTACAGATAACAAATGCTGGAGAGAGTGTGGAGAAAAGGGAACCCTCCAACACTGCTGATAGGACATAAACTGGTGCAGTCACTATGGAAAACAATACTGAGGTTCCCTAAAAAACTAAAAACAGAGCTACCATATGATCCAACAATCCCACTCCTGGGCACGTAACCAGAAAAGACAAAAACTCTATTTCAAAAAGATACACACACCCCAATGTTCACAGCAGTATTATTTACAATAGCCAAGACATGGAAGCAAACTGAACGTCCACCAACAGATAAATGGGTAAGGAAGATGTAGTGTGTGTGTAGTGGTCATTCCATTGCGTGGAATACTATTAAGCCATGAAAAAGAATGAAATAATGCCATCTGCAGCAATAAGGATAGACCAGGTACGATCACACAAAGAGACATAAGTCAGAAAGACAAACACCGTATCATATTACTTATATATGGAATCTATACTATAACAAATAAACTTATTTACAAAACAGAAACAGACCCACAGACAAAGAAAGCAAACTTATGGTTACCAAAGGGGAAAGGGAGTACAGGAAAAGTCTGGGATTAACAGATACAAACTACTATTTATAGAACACGGACTACTATATAGCACAGGGAATTATATTCAATATCCTGCAATAAACCACAATAGAAAAGAATATGAAAAAGAATATATATATCTGAAATCACGCTGCTTTATACCAGAAACTAACATTGTAAATCAACTATACTTCTACTTAAAATTTTTAATTAAAAAAAATTTTTTAATATAAACTGAAATCACATAAGAGAGAAATTTGTTACAACTGTTACTAATGTTACAAATAATTTGTTTAGTTCTATATCTCATTTCACACAACTAAATCCACCTCAGATAGAATATAATTAATCATTTCCAAAATAAATTTTCAAAATGATGAACTATAATATATATTTGTACTAACGTTAAGATAAGNCGAATTAATATTGTTAAAATGGCTATATAACCCAAAGAATTCTATAGATTTAACACTATCTCTATCAAAATACCCATGCCATTTTTCACAGAACTAGAACAAAAAAAAATCCTAAAATTTGTATGGAGCCATAAAGACCCAGAATTGGCAAAGCAATCCCGAGAAAAAAGAACAAAACTATAGGCATAACCCTCCCAGACTTGGACAATGCTATAAGTTACAGTAATCACAGCAGTGTGGTATTGGCAGCAGAACAGACATATAGATCAAAAGAATAGAATACAGAGTCCAGAAAGAAATACAGATACCTATGGACAATTAATCTTTGACAAAAGAGGTAAGGATATATAATGAAGAAAAAATAGTCTGTTCAGCAAGTGGTATTGGAAATGCTGGACAGCCACATTTAAATCAATGAAGTTAGAACACACCCTTAACACCATACACAATAAATAACTCAAAATGGCTTAAAGACTTAAATATAAGACATGACGCCATAAAACTCCTAGAAGAAAAGATAGGCAAAATATTCTCTGACATAAATTGCACAAATGTTTTAAGTTAGTCTCCCAAGGCAATAGAAATAAAAGCAAAAATAAACAAATGGGATCTAATCAAACTTGCAAATTTTTTCACAGCAAAGGAAATAATTAACAAAATGAAAAGACAACCTATGGGAGAAAGTATTCACAAATGATGCAACCAAAAAGGGTTGCAAATATCCAAAATATACAAACAGCTCATACAACTCAATAACAAAAAAAACCAAACAACCCAATCAAAAAATGGGTAGAAGACCTAAATAGACATTTATCCAAAGAAGATACACAGATGGCAACTTGGCAAATGAAAAGATGCTCAATCTGACTAGTTATTCAGTTCAGTTCAGTTGTTCAGTCGTGTCCGACTCTGCGACCCCATGAATCGCAGCACGCCAGGTCTCCCTGTCCATCATCAACTCCTGGAATTCACTCAGACTCTCATCCATCGAGTCAGTGATGCCATCCAGCCATCTCATCCTCTGTCGTCCCCTTCTCTTCCTGCCCCCAATCGAAACAACAATGAGGTACCAACTCACAGTGGTCAAAACGGCCATCATTAAAGTCTACAGATAACAAATGCTGGAGAGAGTGTGGAGAAAAGGGAACCCTCCAACACTGCTGATAGGACATAAACTGGTGCAGTCACTATGGAAAACAATACTGAGGTTCCCTAAAAAACTAAAAACAGAGCTACCATATGATCCAACAATCCCACTCCTGGGCACGTAACCAGAAAAGACAAAAACTCTATTTCAAAAAGATACACACACCCCAATGTTCACAGCAGTATTATTTACAATAGCCAAGACATGGAAGCAAACTGAACGTCCACCAACAGATAAATGGGTAAGGAAGATGTAGTGTGTGTGTAGTGGTCATTCCATTGCGTGGAATACTATTAAGCCATGAAAAAGAATGAAATAATGCCATCTGCAGCAATAAGGATAGACCAGGTACGATCACACAAAGAGACATAAGTCAGAAAGACAAACACCGTATCATATTACTTATATATGGAATCTATACTATAACAAATAAACTTATTTACAAAACAGAAACAGACCCACAGACAAAGAAAGCAAACTTATGGTTACCAAAGGGGAAAGGGAGTACAGGAAAAGTCTGGGATTAACAGATACAAACTACTATTTATAGAACACGGACTACTATATAGCACAGGGAATTATATTCAATATCCTGCAATAAACCACAATAGAAAAGAATATGAAAAAGAATATATATATCTGAAATCACGCTGCTTTATACCAGAAACTAACATTGTAAATCAACTATACTTCTACTTAAAATTTTTAATTAAAAAAAATTTTTTAATATAAACTGAAATCACATAAGAGAGAAATTTGTTACAACTGTTACTAATGTTACAAATAATTTGTTTAGTTCTATATCTCATTTCACACAACTAAATCCACCTCAGATAGAATATAATTAATCATTTCCAAAATAAATTTTCAAAATGATGAACTATAATATATATTTGTACTAACGTTAAGATAAGTTTTCTACATAATCAACAAACAAAGATGGATTACAAGCATGCTTTGGGTTTGAATAACTCTTTTAAATTGCTGAAATTTTATTTGAAAACCAAAATATTTGGGATAAATGTAAATGATTTTAAAACCTACAATGCAGAATAACTGAAAATAATGAAATACTGCTATATCTACTCAGATTCTACTTGATAGTCAAAATAAACAAAATAGAGTCTACTTGTAAAATAATCAAATATTATATTATAAATATAAGCTATTTTATAGAAAAATGTGCCACTTCACTAATAAAAATATAATCATAATGTTATATACCTATTAAACTAATAATAATAAAAACTGGGCTTCCCTGGTGGTCTGGTGGTTAAGAATCCAATGCAGGGGACATGGGTTTGATCCCTGGTACAGGAAGATCCCCTATGTTTTGAGGCAACTAAGCCCAAGCACCACAACTACTGAGCCTCACGCCACAACTACTGAAGCCTGTGTACCTGGAGCCCATGCTTTACAACAAAAGAAGCCACCACAATCAGAAGCCCATGCCATGCATGAACAGTAGCTCCCAGTCGCTGCAACTAGAGAAAGCCTGCACACAGCAACAAGACCCAGAGCAGTCAAAAATAAATAAAAATAAGTGTTTTAAAAACCATAAAAAGTGTTTATTAATTAAGTATATAATAAGCACTGGGCATCTTGTTTCATTTACTATTTATAATAAGCCTACTAGATAGTTATCATCATCCCACACTCTACTGATGAGAAAATGAAAGCTCAGAAAGGTTATGTGAAACTTTTTCAGGCAATAACTAGACAGCAGTACGTGTAAAATCCTGAAGCCACTAGTCCAACCCCAAAGATCTTTTCCTTTTCCTCACCCTATTCTATGAGTCAAACACAAAACTATAATAAACTAAAGCTTAATTACCAATCTGGTAAAGTCATGGGAGAAAACTGTACTCATAAATTGTTGTAGACATTATTAATGTTTTATAGCTTTCAAGCAGAAAATCTTACAATATATATAATGAGATACAAGACAATTGTATTCCACAGTATAATCATTCCTAGTATACCCTCAAAGAAATAATACAAACCAGGAAAAGGTGGGTAAGGCATGTACCCGTAAAGAAAAATTGTGATGGAAAAAATATATAAACAACTGAAGTGTCCAGTAGAGCCTTCTTCCACATTTCAATATAATAGATTACCAGAGTGTCCAATATCCTCAGCATTTTCATTAATGGTCAGCAGATGGGAATGTAAATGAAATAGTCTTAAAAGAAAAGGAGGAAGATAACTTACACCATTCATAACCATTTCAAAAATAAACACACAGAAAATGAGAAAAATAAGATAAATTTAAAGTGACATAGCCTATTTTTCTCTAAAGTTACTTAACTTCATAACAAATTATTTTAAGTTTGAGCATATATGCTAATACATTGCATTAACGGCCACATTATTTGTGAGACCTTTGTTTCCTGGTGATATGGAATGAACTGTGTCACCCTAAAGTTTATTTATATGTTGAAAGCCTAGGCCCCAGTGTGACTGTGAGCCTTTAAGGAAGTAGTTAAGGTTAAATGAAGTCAGAAGGGTGGTATATGTGTTTGTTGCTCAGTCATGTCCGACTCTGTATGACCCCATGGACTGCAGTCCACCCGGCTCCACTGTGCATGTGGGGTCCTAATCTAATAGGACTGATGTCCCTATACAAAAAGAGACTATAGAGTTACCTGTGCTCAGAGTAAAGGCCAAGTGAGAAGACAGTAAGAAGACAGCCCTGACTAAAGCTGAAGAAGCCTCAGGAAAATGTTACCTGACCGTGTGTGTGAATGCTACCTGTCCACACACACGTGTGTGTGTGTGTGAGTGTGTGCACTTGCCCGCCCAGCCCTGGGATTGCTGACTCATATGGTTGTTTTATTCCTAGTTTTTTTAAGGAATCTCCATTGTTGTTGTTTAGTTGCTAAGTCATGTTCGACTCTTTGCAACCCCATGGACTATAATCTGTTCATGGAATGTTTCAGGCAAGAATATTGAAGCGGTTTCCATTTACTACCCTGGGGGATCTTCCTAACCCAGAGATTGAACCTGCATCTCTTACATCTCCTGTATTGACAGGCAGATTCTTTACCACCGGGCCACGTGGGAAGCCCAACAGTTATGAAGACTATATGGTATCTTTTTCATTTGATCTGTTTAGTTAATCCTTTTATTGGTTGCTTCAATTTACTTCCACTACAGCAAGCATGGTGACATCATTAAACATGGGCACAAAAGAGCTGGAACTATTTTTAGCTGTAAGAAACACAAGTCTTACTTTTTCTAATAATGTATCATTTGATCTATAAATTGTAGCAGGTAGAGGAATATATATTATACAGCTGGAGGGTTAAACATAGTACAGTAGTGAAACCTTTAAGCTTTTATATCTTCAATTTGGTATTGATCCTAAGTACATATATTTCAGGGCTTCCCAGGTAGAGTTAGTGGTAAAGAATTCACCTGTCAATGCAGGATACTTAAGAGACATGAATTCAATCCCCTGGTCAGGAAGATCCTCTGAAGGAGGGCATGACAACACACTCCAGTATTCTGGAGTACCCAGTTACTCACCAGTATCCTGGAGAATCCCATGGACAGAGGAGCCTGGCAGGCTACAGTCCATAGCATCACAAAGAGACAGACATGACTGAAGTGACTTAGCACACATGCATGCATGGGATAGTTCATTGCTTTAAGCATAAGATTCTGTATTTTTAGATACAAGGAATCTAAAAATTTTGTGCTATTATTAGATACAAGGAATTATTACTTGTTTATGCTCACAACATGCATACGCTCAGAAAAAGTTCAGGCTCACAGAATTTAAGAAGAGAACATTACAATTATTTATATTTTATAATCATAATAATTCAATAATTGGGTATCCTTTTTCTCTTTATTATTTTTAAAAATTATCTATCCCCATATTTTTACTTTCTTAATAGAAATAATATCAAATATATGCTGAATATAGTAAATCAACTATACTTCAATAAAAAGGGAAAAAACATTTTGACTGCAAAAAATGAAAACTCAACGTAAATATATATATATATATATATATGTATGTATGTATATTAATTACTAAACAACTGCTATGTGCCAAACACTACTTTAAATGCTTTAAATACATGCTATATTATTTAATGCCTCTCATATATTGAGTTCATATGGAACAGGAAAAGTAACAAACACTAGTGGGTTTCAAATTTTAAAACATATCGATTTTCTTAAAGACATCTATATTCTAATAACCCCACACCTTGCCACAATACAATAATAGCAACTCTGATGAGAACAAGTTCTACTCACATAGAATTTGTGAACAAATACTACATAAACTATAATTTACATATTCTCAAATTTCACTTTGTAAGAAATAAATTACTATGCCACAAAAGCGTAAAGAGAAATTCAGAGATTAAATTTCACAAGTGCAAACTGGCATAAGATAGAAGCAGAATTCAGATCTTCTGGGCCAATTATATTCTTTCCCCCGTGGAGAATGAGAAATAAAGAAAGGTTTACAACTGGAGAAGTTTAGAAAACCACTTGGGTAGACTCTAGGCTGGGCAGAAGCTATAGTCCAAAGAGAAAAAGAAAACTCTACCCAGGTGGCTCAGCAGTAAAGAATCCATCTGGCAATGAGCCTGCTAATGAAGGAGAAGTGGGTTC